>ML662445.1:33369245-33532125 GCA_007570785.1 Antilocapra americana
AGTTTTAAAAATTTAAAAGATGTTCCTAGTACAGTTATAATGAAGGCTTTCTCTGGTGCTGGTGCATTCGGTGAAGGGAAGGGTCTGTAGATTTTCAGATGATTCCCTGGTCCGGCTTCTCCTTTTCACAGACTTATAGACTCCTTTCTATGCAGTTAACGCCACCTGCAGGGCTTTAATTTGCTTCTCCTGTCTGTTTCAAAGCTGTTCTGCTAGCGTCTTCTGTCTGCTGGTCTTTTAAGTGTCTATTCAGCGCTGTGGAGTTTGCCCTGCTCCTGGTGAGAGGGCTTCCCCCGCCCCCTCTGCTCAGGCTCTCTGTCGTCCGCCCAGCACAGTTGGGGAGTGGGGCTTCTCCCCTCTCCCGGCCCAGCCGCTCTCTATGCAGTCTGTTCTACCGGCAGGGATTTAATTTTGGAGTTTGCCCTGCTCCTGGTGAGAGGGCTTCCCCCGCCCCTTCTGCTCAGGCTCTCTGTCGTCCACCCAGTAGCTGGGGAGTGGGGCTTCTCCTCTCCCCCGGCCCAGCCGCTCTGTTTTCTCAGCGTGCAGCTAAGCAGGCCTTCTTGGTTAGGCTTGTCCTTCTCACAGTCCTACAGTCTCTTTTCTATGCAGTCTGATCTACCGGCAGAGATTTAATTTTGGAGTTTGCCAGGCTCCTGGTGAGAGGGCTTCCCCGCCCCCTCTGCTCAGGCTCTCTGTTGTCAGCCCAGCACAGTTGGGGAGTGGGGCTTCTCCTCTCCCCCGGCCCGGCCGCTCTGTTTTCTCAGCGTGCAGCTGAGCACTCCTTCTAAGGTGTATACAGCACCGATCTGTCCAGAATCCCCAGAAGTCTTGGTTAGCCTCCCCGGGGCTGGGTTATGCCCACTGCTCTCAGGCGGGGGCTGGGCCGGTCCGCAGCCCGCAGCTGCCCAGCCTCTCTGTTGACTCCTCACCGCCCTTTGTTTTGTGCACGGACCTGGGGGGGAGAGGGAGCTTTTCCTGGAAGGTTAGGTCCCTCAGGCTGCTCCGTTCCCTGAGCCGCGGCCCGCCCCTCCCTGAGCAGGAGCAGTCTGCTCTCGGCTGTGCTTGTAGCCAGAGAGGAACCTTGCAGGGCTTAGCTATTAATCTGTTTCTGCTCTCAGCTATATTGCTCTCCAAGATCCACCGCAGATCTGCCAGAGAGAATGCTCCCTGGTATTCGGAAACCTTTCTCCTCTTTTTTTTTTTTTTTTTTTCCTCTTTATTCCAGACTCCCCTTCCGGGACGGAACCTGTCCCCAGCTCTTTGTCTCTCCCTCTACTTTTTTTTCTCTTCTTTCTTTTGTCCTACCTCCTCACGTCGGCACTGGGTCGCCTCTCCAGATGCCCGATGTCCTCTGCCAGCATTCAGTTCCTGTTTTTTGGAGTTTGCTCGGCCTTTAAAAGTTCTTTTGGTGTATTCATTGGGGAGAGAGTGTTCTCCCCGTCCTAGTCCTCCGCCATCTTAGCTTCGCCCCCTGTTTTTATTTTTGTGTGTTCATACCACGTGACAGTGGTACCAGCTTAAATGACCAAGATGATCACTATATACATTTTATTTCCTTTTAAGTAAAGATTAAAACTGAGTCAGTTCCCGTGGTCAGACTGTACCCTGATCAGAACTTTGGCATCAAATCAGTATTTTGAGTTCTGTGACAACTCTGTATATCAGGTCTGTGATTATCTCTGAGAGTCAAAGCCATAACACTCAATGCCTCCCAAAGAAATCATTCCCAAGGCATTTCTTAATGGCTGTTGGGGTATAATAAATGAAAGCTATATGAAGAACCCTGCTTTTACTTTTTAACTTCCTGGAGGAATTCTACTTGCTGTAACATCTATTAATGTTGGGACACTATGGATCTTATTTAAAAGACTCTTCAAATTTTCTCTAGGCAGTAGAACAGGTACATGCAGTTATTTAAATACTGTCTGCTTCTAATGTGGAAAGCAGTTGTTAACCACTGCAGAAGGAATCCTTCTCAGATGAAATTTGTGATAATTACCTGGAGAGTCAATCCTCTTCTGTAGCTAAATTAGCCTGATTTTGGTCAAAATTAATTTGAAAAGATAGCATTCATTTCTACATCTAGTACTTGACTAGTTTTCTCTTCTGTGGTAAGTAATAAAAGGAGAACATATCTAATAAAAGGCTTAATTGTGACTAAAGCTGATGAGGCTGTATTTTTATACTAGTTATTCATTACGTGCAGTGGGGACTTGTATTCACAGAGAACTTTAGCAAATTTGAAAGAAGCATTACCCTGTATATGTGTTGAGCAAGTGAGCAGGTCCAAAATTCTACATCTTGGGAATTACTTGGAAACATTTCATAGGAAATGCTAAGTAAGACCTCTTAGACGCAATAAATGATTGTTTTGTTGGAGATATTGTTACAAGCCACTTTTGAAAATTAACAACTGCCATACCTATTCAATTTTGTGTACTATATTCTTGAGTATCTATGCTACATGATGAAAGTAGTTTATAGAGATTAACTGGTAGCCATACAAATGGAAGATGGATGTGGAAATGAGGGAGGAAAGACTAGAAAGCAATTTAGGACTAAGTAAATGATAAAGGGGAATGGGAAACTCACATCTAAGAAATCTTTTGTTGAAAAAATAAGCAGAACTTAATTACTATTGAGTGTGAAGCACAAATTAGAAGATTTAGAGTGATTCTAAGAGATGAATTCTGGGTTACTGGAATAATAGTTATGACAATAGCAGAAGTAGATCTGTTGAAAAGTAGGTCTAATTTTATGGGATGCACAGAGGTATTAATTTTATACACTTGAAGCTTTACATATTGTTTGAGCTTTCAAATATAGATGCCAGATATAACATTGAAGTACCATGGTGAACACAGCAGAACATTAAATTACTGTGGATGAGACATACAGAGGATGGCAGTAAGTATTTTCAGATTATCAGTATAGGAAGGAGCATTTAACTCATAAAATAGAAGGCTTTGTCTGAGGGAGTAATAAAGAAAAAGATAAGTCTCCATATATGGACTAATTTAAGGAATAACACATAGATGCATGGAAAATGTGTTTCATTGAAAAACTATTCATTATCTGTAGTACCGCCTCTCAGGTCATCAGATTCTAGTCCTGATGACTGTTTGGTTTTGAACTATTTCACAACTCTTCCTTCATATGTTGTAGATAACTGGGAGATGTATAAATCTGTCCTGTGATTTTCATGTGACTCCGCTGTCTAAGGAAAAACCAGTTTGTCTCAATTTTCAGTGTGTCTCAACATTCCCTTATATAAATTTGTACTATTTTAACTTTCGCTTTGATCTTGTTACTTCATCTGCCTTGGGCCCTCATGTCATATGAAATAAGAAGATCCCTTAATACACACTGGGGCTTTCCAGGTGGTGCTAATGGTAAAGAACCTGCCTTCTAGTGCATGAGATGCAGGTTTGATCCCTGGGTTGGGAAGATGGCAAGCCACTCCAGTATTCTTGCCTGGATAATCCCCATGGACAGAGGAGCCTGGTGGGCTACAGTCCATGGGAACACTTAAAATCAGATATGACCGAACAATTAAGCACAGCGCAGCAAGGACAATTGTAATAGGTGTCATGACCATTGTAATAAGGGAGAGAGATCAGGTTCAACTCTGAAAACAAGACCAAGTGGGAATTATAGTCAAAGAGCAGCTTGAGAGGGGTCAGCAGGTGGAAAATTACCGAGAGGAGACATTGAAGGTGGGGTAATTCTTGGTTAAACTGACTGAATAGGATTCTTACTAATGGCAGAGGTCATGGTGATCAGCTATCACTTGGAGGATGGAGAAAAGTGAAGAATTTGAGCAGATATTGAGGTCATTCAGATAGTAAGGGTAGAAAAGTTCTCTCTAAACTGGCTTGACAGGATTCTTCCTACAACTGGGCTATGCAGATGTGAGGACAAAGTCCTTGTTGAGATAAGGACTCAGAGATCCTCGACCCACGTGTGATCAAGGTGGGAGGCTATGTCAATGTGAATTATGATTTTACTTTGTTCTGAAAGTTATCTGAGCAAATGGCAGATGGATAGAGTGGCAGAAGATGAACTTAAGATTGTGGCAGAATGGTGAACAAACTGGGTCTAGAATGAAACTAAGAAGAAACAAAAACTGCCGGGGTCCAGCCTCGGCGGGGTCCGGGGGTCTTGAGGGATGGGTGGCGTTGGCGGAAGAAGAACTGAGCTGAGTCAATGTGTGGTGATGGAGCAGTCTCTCGTTTATTGTTGTTGGTTTACAGTTTTTATAGCCAAAAGACATCCCCAGTACATCATTACATCACCTATCATTCTATACAATTTTTTTTTTTCTACCTCCCATAGCAACCTTATCACTGAGTTCATTCCCCAAACTATCATGAAACATTCCCTTTGCAGAAGTCAGATTTTTATGTAATTAGATTTAACAATAGTATGTTTACCATTTGAATGTCTTCAGTATACTTCATTCAATCAAGATAAGTACATCAACCTAAGTAGAAAGGTTACATTTCTCTTATCAGGTACAACTATGTAGAAGCTAGAGGGAAGGGCTTAAGCTTGAGACTGTTTATTCTAGTAACCTACTCCAGTTCTTAGGAGAAAAGAGGAAAGAGGACAAAGAGACAGTTTAGAGAGAGGAAAGAGAACTAAGAGACAGTCAAGCAGCACTGCTTTAGCAATAAAACCCTATTAACCTTATAACTACTATAATGAATTCCTATGTCTACATATCCTAAAGCAATCAATATCTCCAACTATGCTGGCTACAATTATGAGCATTCCTAAGTCTCAATCGAGCCTGATTTCTTCAAGGAAGCGAGCCTCCTCCGTGGAGTGGTCAGGGGAGTGGGAGGTGGAAAGGTGATCCAAGTATGAGCCTTTCTGGTGGTGGCCTTGCCATGACCCCCAGAGAACTCTTGGTAAACTCCCCAGTAATTAGTAGGAGGAGTAATAACCTATTTAAATGTCCCTTTCATTCCTCCTTAGCCCCCGGGGAAGGCAATCCACCTTCCCGGATCCTCTGGTCAATAAGGTCTGGGGGGATTATCTCAGGACGAATTCTTTCCAACTGTGACTGACCTACTGAGATGAGCCAATGTTCCGAGCATAGACAGAACTTCCAAGAAAAATACCAGGGTGGGGCTTGCCCAGGATGCCCCGATAAAGAAAGTCAGCTTTGCAAATACTTTCTTAGTCTCGTGACCTTGTCATCCGAGCAAGGGGGCATCCTGACGGCTCCCGGCAAAAAACAAAACCCATTCATGCTTAACTCTTGACAAATTATGGTAATTCTCGGAGCTTCTGGTTCTAATTGGTAGAACCTCTAATTGGGAGGTAATAATCATGTCTACTTTACAAGGTCATATACAGATAAATGCGATGATGGGGAAGATATTGTCTCCCAAATCAGCAAGTGCTATGTTTGCAAAGCATTATGACTGCAATTTAGGAGTCAAATGAGGGGAGTGTTTCAAGAAGAGTTGTGTGAAGGAACATGGCAAACATTGCTAGCTCTCACCTGATAACCATTCTCTCCTTTGTCATAGAACTTGGGCTGGTAGTGAGTGAATTACTGCCAACTGATATAGTCTGCATCTCGCAGCCTCTTTAATCACCTAGTATGACTGTGGGGTTGAGTTTTGGTCGTGAAATGTGAGCTGAAGTATGGAGCATGTTTTTAGAAGTCTCCTTAAAATCCTGATCTTTAACCGTTAGAATCTGAGCTTATTTTATAATACAGTTACTTCTGGTAAAAAAGTGTTGTATATTCACATAGACTATGCTTTTCAGTTTTTTTCCAGTACAAAACTACATAGCTATTTTTTCTTGATTTGTGCTTACTCTGATTTTTGTTTCACACTTTTATTACCAACTGGCTTACCTCCTCTCACCAGAGGCATTTAAAAGAATACACAAAGGGAACAAAGAGAACAGGGAATATTTGAGCCACATTTTGCTCTAAAATTCTCAAATCTGTTCTTAAATCTTTAAATTTTGATATAACATGGCAAAACTTCACAAAAATTAATTTTAAACTGTTACTTCTTTAATATATTTCTTTAAAAGGCCTAAAATTTTATTTTTACTCAGCTTGAACACATCAGAATGAATACAAGTAATATAAATCATTTAGTTCCATGTCCACTTGAAGGCCAGAATTATCTACAGTCTTCATAAAGGCCCAGAAAATTGTGCCATAATTCACTTGCTCACATTGGAGATATATTTTAAAATCTTAAGGAAACAAGTTTAAGACAGCTCTCCTCCTCCTACCCACTGCTCCCAAAAGTAAAATGAAATCCAACAAATAATTATACCTAATCCTCTGGTTCATTTAATTCTATTAGTAATGCTTGAGAAAACTTTACCATATCTTTCTGCCCTTATAAAAGCAAACTCCCCCCTCTTAAGATAGCTCCATTTTGTATATTCATGTAGGATATATTATTTTTATTTTCTTCCAAAAATTTTACCCTGTTGGTATTTGTGTTGTTGCTTGTACATTGAAGTTAAGAAATAAGCTCCTGAGATTACATGTTGCTGTGTCAAGGCCAAAATAAAAATAACATGAAGAGGAATTTGGTTTGTATTGATTATTTTCTGATTAGCCTAAATATGATTATAGTGATTGCTTCACCAGCACTTGTATTTAATGATTTGATTCACTGAGCTTCACTTCAAAAAAAAAAATAATATCTTCTTTCCTTACAGTCTCCTTTCCTGCAAGGGAATGTAAATGTCTGAGTCAGACACCAGCCCTGAAAACGTTTCTGAAAATTTACTTTTAATGCTCATTAGTACATAAATGCATTTCAACTCAGGAAATATATTAGAGCAAAGCAATATGGACTCATTTATAATGATTCCCTTGCTTTAGGAAATCATTAACTTTGGAAACTATGTGATTAGGGTGACTAAATTTCTCCTGAAAATAGCCAACATCTAGGGAGAATTATGGGCTGGATAAAAGGTACTAGTTCTAAGTGCAGAGGACATGAGTGGAGGTTTAATATATTTATAATTAGATCATGGAACCAAGAAGGAACTAAAATCCAGTCATTCAAGGCCAGTGATACACTGTACAATGTTCTACTTGCATAAACAATTACTTCACTATCTCCCAGAGTTTGCTCAGATTCATGTCCATTGAGTCAATGATGCCATCCAACAGTCTCATCCTCTGTCATCTGCTTCACCTCCTGCCTTCAATCTTTCCCAGCATCAGGGTCTTTTCCAATAAATCAGCTCTTCATACCAGGTGGCCAAAGTATTGGAGCTTCAGCTTCAGCATAAGTCCTCCCAATGAATATTCAGGGTTGATTTTGCCTTTAGGATTGATTGGTTTGAGTCTTCTCTAGCAGTGATAATAATTTGGGTATAGGTTGGCTCCCATTTTCATTGTCTACTCAAAGCAGGGACTTGGCAGATTTGGCTTTTAAAACCTCTTAAACTCTTAAAGCATGTTTGGGAGGGCATGTATATCTGATGAACATCATTGATTTGGCTTCCTCTGTTAGTTCTGGAGTTTGTACTGACCTCGTTCTGGCTCCAGCGGAAATCGCTCAGGGGGTTTCAGACCAAGAGAGGATGTGCTTGTGTGAAGGAGATGCTTCTTCCAAAATATATGAAAAAGTGAGACAGTTCTCATGAATGAGATGCATACACATGGGCCATGATGCAGTTTTCTGCTTCAGATATACTGTTGAAGTGTTGTACACATTTGCTGACTTTTAAGTCCTGAAATAACATCTGAAGATGGAATATCTGGTTGTAGTATCTGAAGCAGGTTCCTTAGCTGGGTGGCTATCATATTTCACCCTGCTGATTCTCTTACATCTGTGGTGAGTAAGGATAGCAACACTCAAGTGCTCCAGAAGCTAGGACATGAAGGATGGACAGGGCTTCTTTGGTGTCATCATAATTGGAACTCTGACTAAGCTACAGTTTTCTTTTTTCCCCCCGAGATCTAGAAGATCTCCCTCAGCTTTCTTATCATCTACAAACTGAGATTGCATTTTTGCATGAGCAGTATGCTTTCCCTTAGGAAATAAATCAAGACAAATGTGGAATGAATCATTTGCTGGCCACTGTTGAGAGAAGCACCAAAATAACACATACATTTTACAGTGCAGGGAACATGCTATTATCGGTATTATCCTTGTCTTAGGCAAGGGTTTCAATAGTAAATCAGCTATCAGTGACTTCTCTGTGATGTGGTAATTATTTACAGCTCATTATGTAAAGATCATATATTGAATCTGAAAATACTTAGAACTAAGTTTCCTACATAAGATCTGTTGAAGAGACGATGGAAGAGAACCACTTTTAGAGTTGAAAATTCTGATTCCTACTCATGAATTGTCTGATATGTGTTATTTAACACAGCTCCTAATTTTTAATACACTTTTAAAAACTGCATAAACTTTCTGGTAAGTGAAATTTTTAAGGAGTTTTTGATGTAAAATTTTTTTTCAAGAAAACTAAAATATAAATAAGCAAAATTTTAAGGAGTTTTGATATAAAGGTTCCCCCCCCAGGAAAACTAAAATATAAATAAACTTGGCCCTTGTTAGAACAAACTATAGTTTAAATTGAGTATTTTACAGTGCTTTCATAAGTTAGTGGGTATCAGCTGATATGTACCAGTAAGTGGAGTGAACTAAAGCATTTCAAATGAGTGATTAGGGGGACTAAGCATAAAACTTAGTGGGAGACTGATCACTGCCAAGGACAGACCCTCTAGTCATCTGTTGCAATCCAAGGAGACCTGTCCACGTGGCAGGCAATACTGAGTTTCTGCTGAGTGAGAGATCTCTGTTGTGTTCTTGTGCACTGGCTTTTGAAACTCAAGTAAAGGCTCTTTCATTTTGGGTGAAATTCCTCTTGGTAGATTGGACCTAGGCTGGTCTTTGGAGAGAGATAAACCCTGAGCCTTTGGAGTGGGAGCACTGACTCCAAGACCATAGACAACCAGAGAACTAATGCTAGGGAGTATCAAATAGTGAGAACTCACACAAAGGAAACCATTGAAACCCAAGGCCTGCCATCACTCAACCACCAGTAGCACCCTGTGCAAGACACCTCATCTAAACAACAAACAAAACAAAAATACAAACCCAATCATCGGCAGACAGGATTACCACCTCACTCAGCCTTGCCCATCAGAGGAAAAACAAACAAACAAACAAACAAAAACTCAGCACAAATCTCACCCTATATGGAAACTTACACAAACCATTGGACCAACCTTAGGAGGGCAGAGATCAAAAGAAAGAAAGAATTCAACCTTAAAGCCTGGGAAAAGGAGACCTAAAACACAACAAGTTCAAAAAAATAATGAAAAGGCAGAGAAATACTACACAAATGAAGAAACAAGCTAGAAACACAGAAGTCCAAATAAATGAAGAGGAAATAGGCAAACTACTTGAAAAAGAATTCAGAATAATGATAGTAAAGATGATCAAAAACCTTGAAAACAAAATGGAGAGATTGCAACAATCAATTAACAAAGACCCAGAAGAATAAACCTACAAACAACACAATTACTGAAATTAAGAATACTCTAGAAGGAATCAATAGCAGAATATCTGAAGCAGAAGAATGAATCAGTGAGCTGGAAGATAAATGGTGGAAATAACTTCAGAAGAGCAGAATAAAGTACAAAGAATGAAAAGAACTGAAGATAGTCTCAGAGACCTCTGGGACAATATCTAATGCACTAACATTCAAATTATAGGGGTTCCAGAAGAAAAGAAAAAGAAAGGGTATGAGAAAATTTTTGAAGAGATTATAATTGAAAATTTTCCCAACATGGAAAAGGAAATAGTCAATCAAGTCCAAGAGGCATAAACAATCCCATACAGGATAAACCCAAGGAGAAACACACCAAGACACATCCTGATCAAACTAACAAAGACTAAGCACAAAGGAAGAATATTAAAAGCAGCAAGAAACAACAAGTAACATACAAGGGAAACCCCATATGCTTAACAGTTGATCTTTCAGCAGAAACTCTGCAGGCCAGACAGGAATGGCAGGATATATTTAAAGTACTGAAAAGGAAAAATCTACAACCAAGATTACTGTACCCCACAAGGATCTAATTCAAAACTGATGGAGAAATAAAAAGCTTTTCAGACAAGCAAAAGGTAAGAGAATTCAGTACCACCAAACCAGCTTTACAACAAATGTTAAAGGGACTTACATAGTCATGAAATACAACAGAAGATAAAAGATCTACAAAATCAACCCAAACAGTTAAGAAAATGGCAATAGGAACATATATATCAATAATTACTTTAAATGGAAATGGATTAAATTCTCCAACCAAAATACATAGACTGGCTGTATGGATACAAAAACAAGACCCATATATATGCTGTCTACAAGAAACCCACTTCAGACCTCAAGACACATATAGACTGAAAGTGGGAGGATGGAAAAATATATTCCATGAAAATGGGAAGCAAAAGAAGGCTGGAGTAGCAATCTTCATATCAGACAAAATAGACCTTAAAATAAAGATTACAAGAGACAAGGAAGGACACTACATGATGATCAAGGGATTAATCCAAGAGAAAGACATAACAATTGTAAATATCTATGCACCCAACATAGGAGCACCTCAATACATAAGACAAACACTAACAGACATAAAAGGAGAAATTGACACTTAAACTAATGGACAGATCATCAAAACAGAGAAGTAATAAGGAAACACAAGTTTTAAATGATACATTAGATGAGATGGATCTCAATGATATCTTCAGGACATTCCATCCAAATGCAGAAGAACACACCTTCTTCTCAAGTGCATATGGAACATTCTCCAGGATAGACCACATCTTGGGTCACAAATCAAATCTCAGTAAATTTAAGAAAATTAAAGTTGTATCAAGCATCTTGTCTGACCACAATGTTATGAGACTAGATATCAATTACGAGAAAAAAAAAAACTGTGAGAAACACAAACACATGGAGATTAAACAACACATTTGTAAATAACCAAGAGGTTACTGAAGAAATCAAAAGAGAAATAAAAAAATTTCTAGGAAGCAAATGACAAGGAAAATCTATAGGATGCAGTGAAAACAGTTCTAAGAGTGAAGTTTATAACCATACAATCCTACCTCAAGAAACAAGAAAAACATCAAATAGACATCTAACTTTACACCTAAAGCAACTGGAAAAAAGAAGAACAAAAAAATCCGAAATTAGTAGAAGGAAAGAAATCATAAAGATCCAAGCAGAAATAACTGAAAAAAATAAAAGAAAGAAACAATAGTAAAGGTTAATAAAACTAAAAGCTGGTTCTTTGAGAAGATAAACAAAATTGACAAACCCTTAGCCAGGCTCACCAAGAAAAAAAGAAAGAAGAATCAAATCAACAAAATTAGAAATGAAATGGAGAGGTTACAACAGATAATGCAGAAATACAAAGGATGATGAGACTATTATGAACAACTATATGGCCATAAAATGGATAGCCTGGAAGAAATGGACAGATTCTTAGAAAAGTTCAATCTTCCAAGACCGAACCAGGAAGAAATAGACATTATGAACAACCCAATTACAAGCACTGAAATTGAAGCTGTGATCAAAAATCTCCCCCAAAACAAAAGCCCAGGACCAGATGGCTTCACAGAAGAAGAGCTAATGCCTATCCTTCTAAAACTCTTTCAAAAAATTGCAGAGGAAGGAGTCCTTCTGAACTCATTCTACTAGGGCACCATGACCCTGATACCAAAACCAGACAAAGGATTAATTTCCATAATATACAAGCAACTCACATAACTCAATGACAGAAAAACAAACAACCCAATCAAAAAGTGGGAAAAAGACTTAAACAGACATTTCTCCAAATACAGAAGGCATACAGATGGCTAACAAACACATGAAAAGATGTTAAACATCACTCATTATTAAAGAAATGCAAATCAAAACTACAACAAGATATCACCTCACACCTGTCAGAACGGCCATCACCAAAAAGTCTACAAACAATGAATGCTGGAGAGGGTGTGGAGAAAAGGGAATGCTTTTGCAGTGTTGGTGGGAATGTAAATTGATACAGCCACTATGGAAGGCGGTATGGAGATTCCTTGAAAAACTAGGAATAAAATCACCATATGACCCAGCAATTCCACTCCTAGACATACACCCTGAGGAAACCAAAATTGAAAAAGACACATGTATCCCATTGTTCATTGCAGCAATATTTACAAGAGCTAGAACATGGAAGCAACCTAGATGTCCATCAACAGATGAATGGAGAAAGGAGTTGTGGTCCATATATACAATGGATTATTCCTCAGCCATAAAAAGAAGTGCATTCTAAGAGAATCAAGTTTCATCATACTACAGTAACCTACTGACTACATCCTCTCAGGCTAATTTTTGCTTAGCATTTTTGAGCCCCATTTTCTTATCTTTAAAATGTTATCTTTAAGATGGTAACAATAAGAGTGTCTTATCTGGTTGTGTTTTATGAGTGTTACATGAGATGATATATCTAAAATTATGTGCACAACACACGCTAGCAAATAGTCAAAATTATTAAAGATGGTGTACAGAGTCTGAAAATATCATTTAAGGCTAGCATTTCCCTACAATAAAGCAACCCTTATCATACGCTTGACAAATGCATATACTCATTAACCACTAACTCAATCCAGATAAACATTCCATCTCCCCCAGTTCCCCGCAAGCTCTCTTGGAGTTAGTCTCCCAGCTTGCCCTTGACGCTGGCACTTGCTGATCTGCTTTCTGACACTGTGGTTTCAGTTTGCCTTTTTCAGAATCTCATGTAAATGGAATCATACACTATGGATTCTTCTGTGTCTGACTTCTTTAACTCAACATAATTTCTGTAATCCATCCACATTGTGTGTCAGTTCTTTAATTCCCTTTATTGCCAAGTAATATTCTCTTTTATGAATATGCTATGCCTTCCCTCCCCCACAATTAAGTGTTGATGGCCATTTTAGTTTTTTTTTTTTTTTTTTGTAAAATACATTTTACCGTCTCTTTGACAAAAACTAAGGAGTGGAGTTGATGGCTTTCATTTTCTAAAAATGTTTTACTTTATATGAAAAGGCTAAACTGTGTTTCCTACAATGTTTATACCGTCAGCATAAAAGACCCCCTGACTGCTCTATATCTTTTTAAGTCCTTAGTATGATCAGTCATTTTGATTCTGGCTATTCAACTAGTTTTGGAGTTGAATCTTACTGGGATCTTAATTTTATTTCCCTGATGACAAACGATATTGAGTTTTTTTCCCCATATGCTGATTAGCCATTCCCTTCTCTTCTTTTGTGAATTGTCTACTCAAATGTTTTCTGCAGGACTCTATGAATATGTAGCTTGATTTGATCCTTTTAATGGTGCCATTCCTATTCTCCCAAGATGGGGGAAATTTCTATAGAGTGACATGGAGCAATGATAAATTTAAAGTTCTGTTCTATCAATTTTTACTGATGATATAATGATATTCAAGGACTTTAACTTGTAATAGTGTCTAAGGGAGATTAGACACTGATTCTTTTATGATGTCATGTTTGTGTCAGACTCTGTGACCCCATAGACTGTAGCCTGGCAGGCTCCTCTGTCCATTGATTTCTCTAGGCAAGAATACTGGAGTGGGTAGCCATTCTCTTCCCTAGGGTGTCTTCCCAACCCACGGATGGAACCCAGGTCTGCTTCACTGCAGGCAGATTTTTACCATCTGAGCCACCAGGGAAGCCTTGACTATTATAATCAACACTAAATATGTGCTTGGTGATTCCTTCATAAACACATTCTGTTGTAAAGTCTTATTCATTTTTTACATGAGAGCCATGTGAAATCTAGGTGAAATAATTAACCATAGGCAGTATCAGGATAAAATCAAATTAAGATGGTGGGGAAAAAGAAAAGACGTAGTTTACATTCTCTTCCCACTTCCTTTCTTCCATCTGCCCTGGAATTCATCACCACCCACCTCTTCTTTTCTGTCCCCCTCTATCCCCAGGTGTGCTTGGGAATATTTTTTTGGAGCAATTGCAGTTAACTTCCTACATTTCTCAACTGTAATTAACACATTTTGGGGGGTTAGTTTTACATCCAAAGAGAACATTTTTTAGTAGACAATACTGTTTCTTGTGTGTTATAAAACTGATGAACGACACCTGTGCAAAGCGCTATATTGGTTGTACTATTTCTGTGAAGGCATTAAAGCAAGTTCAGGTATTTTCCTGGGAATGTTAAAATGTCAGCTCTGAGTGCTTTCTGCAGTATTTATGCTCACCAGGTGAATCTGTGCCACTAAAAATATATATATGAGGAAGACGCATGCATCGTTTTCAGTTTGATCATTTTAAATTGGGGGGGCATCTGAGGGAAATTGTGTTAAGAAGAAACTGTTCTTTAGATTGTGGTGAACTCAGCTGTGATGAAGAGGGATGTTAAGTTAAAGGAATGAATTGTCATTTTGCTACAGCTGTGTAACCAAATCAGCAGCTGCTGATGGAATTATCTCACGTGGGTAGCTTTGTCACTGCTATTGGGGCTGGGGGAGTTTGAGAACCACTGGCATATTTGGAAATTTTAATTATGTAGCAGTTAACTGGTCTAAAATTACACAGACTAATTCTATCTCAAGAGAAATATTTTCTGTATTAAACCACTTTTAACTGAGTCAAGCTCCATTCTCATCCTCTAACAAATTATAGTGGTTCATTCTCATGTCTGTTTTATTTCATATAAAAACTTCTTGTATGGATAAATGAGTTAAAGTATTTGGTTCTGATGAAAGTCGCTCAGCCGTTTCTGACTCTTTGTGACCCCATAGACTATGTAATCATGGAATTCTCTAGGCCAGAATACTGGAATGGGTAGCCTTTCCCTTCTCCAGGGGATCTTCCCAACTTAGGGATCGAACCCAAGTCTTCCACATTGCAGGTGCATCCTTTACCAGCTGAGCCACAAGGGAAGCCCTTAAGCCCTTTGGCTCTTGGCTCTAAGCAACAAGGTGTTAGCTGAGGACCCTGTGTATAGACTGGTTTACAACATTCACATTCAAAGATATGAAGAGGATATAATGAAAATACAAAACCTGTCATGGCATTTTCCAGTTTCATTTCTTCTTTCAGAAAAATGGAATCTTACCTGAAATTAGCTACACACACAAAAAAAAAAGATACTTAAAAATGACTTTGGAAGCAAATTGGCTGTAGTAATTTCAATATCTCATGAATATAGAACCATAACATATTCTAGGTTGAGAATGACTTTAAAAGAAAGTATCTAGAATTTTTTTTTATTGGCAATTTAACTTTGAGTTCCTTTTTCCTAAGAATTCAAGGTTTATTCTTCAGAGAGAAAGATCTGAGGCATGCTATAGGGCGCACCATGACAGCTCTCCTAAAATGTTTTGCTACTACAGCTCTATGGGTTAAATCTCTGCCAGAAACTGGTGTCACAATGTCAGACAAGTGTGAGCTCCTTTCCCTGTGAACTGCGTTTCCCAGACTTTCAGGGGTTTTCTGGATTATCAGTTAAGGAGAAGAACCTCTCCTTTCAGCCTCCTCAGAACGTCCCTCACTCACACACTTTCGGTCCCTGAGTCCGGGTTCTTCCTTTTGATCTTAACTGGAGATCAAAGAATCGCTGGCTTTTCATTCTCTCACATTAGTGATTGGAATGATATGACACGATTTGCATTTTAAGAAATACGCACTCGCACTCTGGGTTCCAGGAATGTGTGGCCAGTGTGGGTACTGATGCTGAAAGGTGGGGGAAGCCAGGGGTTCCTGCTCCAAACTAGTCTGCCTCTTATAGCATCTCTGGCTGTGAATGGTCTTCACTTTAGCTCCAACGTAAGTGAGCCACTCCTACTGTGGCCCCAGCAGTGCATCTGCTAATGGTCTAGCTCCTGCCAGAGAGCCCTGACATCTGGGCTGAGATCATTCTTCCTCCAGCCCTAGTGTTGGGAGCAGTTTTTAGCTGTTGTCAGTCTTTGTGCTGATATTTATCACCATTCAAATGTTTCAGACCTTCCATTACCTGTGAAACCAATTCAATTGTATTTCAAGTCCTTGCCTTTGAAAAAAGCTGAAGCAGTTCCTGGCTAGATCTGAATAACATCCACAAATAGAAAAAAACAGGTGGGAGGAGCATCTGGCTCTGATATGGGATGGTGTTACCTAAGTCTAGCCAGATTCACCTGCTGATAACACTTAAAAACTCAGAACAAATGAATGAACACTCTCGATCGGAAATTTCTCAAAAGTGAACCAAAGCACAGGATTGTGGAGGTGTGTTGCAACTTGGCGAAGTCAAGTGCTGAGAGAGACTTTCTATTTTCACCCTCCTTACAATTTTACCCCCAGGGCAGGGCCAATCCATGGAGTTGTCAGTAGCACAAGCAGTTAAAACTGAGATAAATTCTATCTCTTCGGATAGAAGAATCAGAAAAGGGAGTGTGAGATGGTCAGAGAGGTAGAGAGAAATCCTGGGAGGAAGAGAGCCTGAAACAGTTCTCCTAATTGTATGCTAACCTGAAATAGTCTCAGGTTAACCACTTAGTTATGCATGATATACGACCAAAAAACTCCAGCAAGGTTTCAGGAGCTTAACAGAAACTTGAGTCATCTGAACAAGTCTCCTGCATAACACATATATGAAACAGACTCAAAACCAATACAGCAAATGTTTAAATAACTAAATAGGACTGTGAACTACCCCCACTGAGGCAGACAGACTTTAAGATACGAACCTAAGCGTGTAAATGCCTTCCAAAATGGCAACATCAGCGTTCTTGAGAGGATTTATAACAGAACCTAGGACTTATGCAATATACCATTTACAATGTCTAGAATATAATCAAAAATCACAATGCAAAAGATTCAGGGAAATGCGACCAATTCACAGGGGAAAAACAGAACGCGTACGCTAACCATGAGAGGACTCAATGTTGCAAGGTGATTTTAAAGCAGCTATTATAACTGTACTCAATGAGGTAAACGAAAGCATACTGAATATCACATGGTTGTATATACCTGTTATGGGGCAATGATAATTATAAGGATTATAGTTTTAGATTGCTTCCTTTTTTAGGTTGGTAAAATATATATAAAGCAAAATCTACCATCTTAGCCAAGTTAAAGTGTACCTTTGGTGTCATTAAGTAGATTCCCACTGTGGTGCGGCCATCACCACTGTCCACTTCCAAAAAGCTTTTATCACCTCAAATGTAACTAAGCAGTAACTCCCCATTTCCCATTTAAAGGCCAGGTTAGAGATGAACTTGTCAGCCAGGTTAAGGAACTGAATTTTTATTCTGCATGTTTCATGGATCATCTGCCTTAGAATCACTTGAAGTGCTTGTTGAGAAATACATTTAATGAGTTTTCTCAGACCGTTAGCTAGGTATATCAAATCATGATCTCTTGAGAGTGGGTCTGGGAATCCATGCCTTGATTGAAACCCTCAAGGTGTTTTGTAGCTTGTACACTAAAAGTTAGGAATGCCCAGTGGAGTGGAACCCTGCAAAGTTTATGTTAATATTTATTTTTATTGTGTTGGTTTTGCCATACAATGACATGAAACCGCCATGGGTTTACATATGCTCCCCCTGCAGAACCCCACTCCCTCCTCCCTCCCTAGTTTATGTTAATATTGTCTCCTAGTTAGATTCTGTTGAGATCATTCTGAGGGGAGAATAGGTCTGAAGAGGGAGATGATCAGAAATAGATCATTCATTCATTTATTCAATAAATATTTGAACGCATCCTATGCAGAAGTGAGGGAAACAGGGGCTTCTCTGGTGGCTCAGTTTTAGAAGAATCCACCTGCCAATTCAGGAGACATGGGTTCAATCCCTGATCTGGGAAGATCCCACATGCCTCAGAGCAACTAAGCGCATGCATGATGACTATTGAGCCTGTGCACTAGAGCCTGGGAACTGAAACTACTGAGCGATGAGCTGTAATTACTGAAACCCGCGGGCCTAAAGCCCGTACTCCGCAATAAGAGAAGCCACTGCCGTGAAGAGCCTGCCCATCACAACTAGAGAGTAGCCTGCACGGCAACAAAGACCCCGTGGAGCCAAACAAACAAACAAAAAGTGAGACAGATAACAGACAAGTAAAGAATATGCAAAAAATCCTTCCAGATGTGATCATTGCTATAAGGAAAATTAGCATAGTATTGTGATAGATGTGGGAGTACCGCTGCATGAGTGGCCTGGGGAAAGACCTGGTCCTCCGAGGATTGAACTGCCAGTTAAAGGCTCCAAAATGGAAATAATATCAGCTATTCAAGAGACAGAAAAGAGGGCCTGTGCCTTGAGGGTAAGGAGAGAATTAAATAATAGACAGGATAAAGTAGAGGTAGAAGAGTAAGATGAGGCCAGGGGCTCTTAGGCCATAATAGGTAACATGTATTTTAAGTGTTCTGTATTAGTAGAGGACAGCAGTGCTGGGCAGAGGCAGTTAATATGCAAAGAAAGGTAAAGATACAGTCAAGAAGTATTTAGGGGAGTGGGTAAAATGTAAAAGCCTTGGATATTACTTGGTTTGGGGACATAAAGATGGAGAAGAATTCTAGGATGATTCTTGGGTTTCTGCCTTGGATAATTCTGCTTACATTATAATATTATCTGGAGAAGAAAAAAATAGGAGTAAGAGCAGGTTTAAGAGGCACAGAATGATGAACAAGATTTGAACATGCTGTATTGGAAGGGACTGTATTGTTGTGGTCTGTGCGCAAGTTTGAAAAGAATTTCCAGACGTGAATCGATTAAAAGTAGAGTTTATTAGAATGGGGGTCACTGCAAGAATAGTGGTCTGGCTTCCTGATAGTCAGGGAGAGCCCACGATGAGCATAGGTCATTTACCTGTTTTTATACATGAGGAAAAAAGGAACAGAGTAAGGTATGCATATTGATTGAGTAAGGTATGTATAACTTCCTTTGAAGGGGTGGGAGAAGGACAGGACAAATTCCTTTCCTTATATAGGATCGGGGGTGGGGACAGGCCCTGCTACTTAGGAGGGCTCAAGAATTCTGCAAGGATTGCAACATGACAGGAAGGGCAGAGATCAGGGTCTGGTGCTTTCTGTCCCAGCATTCTGAGTTGGCCTGGGTATATCCTGTTCTTCTGTCCTCAGGACACCACACATATACCAGTGATATTTGTTTGTGTTAGCATAAACACAAATATGTAAATATTTGAAAATAACAGTGATTTGAACAGATGTCATATACCAATAAAGTTCAGAGATGAGAGAGTCCAGGACTGATTTGGGCCTGGGTCTTAATTTACAAAGGTGATTGAAAACAATAGGAATGATTAATAGCTCATCTTGAGAGGGGCAGTGTCCTCAGTCAGCAAGTCCACCCATCCACCCCTGCTGCCCTGAGACATCAAAACATCATAAAATAAAGATGATTAATACAAGGACTGGCTGAGCAATTATATTATTATTGCTGATTCCTTGTATCTTATTACTGTTATGTTCTCAACACGTGGACCAACCTCAGTGGCCAAGATTTCCAGACAGCACATCTTCTCCTTGATCTCCAGACATGTCAGCTGTGCTCTCTTTAAAGGGAAGGGGTGAAGATGAGTTCACCCCTTCCCTTTAAAGATGTCACTGGAAGTATCATAAACCAATTTTCTTACCCTATTGGTAAACATCCGAAGAATAGAACCAGAATAAGCAGGAGCATAAGATCAGGGACATGGAAACCAAGCAAGAGGAGACTGTAAGAAAGGAGCCAGGGGTCAACAGTAAATCTTGCAGCACAGAGAGAAGAGTGTTCTTTGGATAGTTCAAGTGAAAGGTGAGCACTGTCACAGCAGTTTTAAGAGAGATGGTAAGAAGGTAAAATAAAAGATAATAAAATATAAGTGAGGGAACAGATAAGATGATAAACAAGGACTTCTCTATCCTAAGGGTTGGCTGACAAGAGGAAGTAGGAAATTGGAGGACACACAGGATTAAGGGATTTGTATTGTAGACATTAGGTTGACAATTGTTTGTGATATACCTAGAAAGAGTAATTCATTTAGAAAAGAGGAGAGACCAACTGGTATATAAAAGCAGAAATGTTCAGATAGTAGTTGAGTCTTGTTCTTATCGAGGTGTTTTGAAATGTATGACAGCTTGTAGCACACTGAAACCAGCAAAAATGGTGAGTGGTTGAGATGAAACTGAAGACACATATATTTCTATAAGCAAAGCTGACTGCTGGGTTAGTATAAGCACAAAAGGAAGGCTGTCTTAATTTGGTCATATAAACAATTACTCTTTTTTCCTAATGAGTTGTTTTCATAATATCACTTTAGTGGGATGTTGGTTTTTTGTACTTTGTATGTTCTCCCAGAAGAAATGATTAACGCAGAGATTTAGAAAGATGGTGAAAAGTCAGTGTGATATATTATGGAAGAGAGTGTGAGTACCATTTCTAAATAAAAAAATTTTGAGGAGTGTTTCCTTGGGAGTACTTTATTATGTACCTTGTCAATCCCAGGGCTAAGTAGGCAGAATTTAAAGACCATTGAGAGACTTAAATATTAATGTGACTTGTACTTTAATGGGCAACCAAAGTATTGGTATTCAACTAGCCTTTCTTACTCTTTAATAGGAAAAAAATATCCTCTCATTTTCCTAATACTCAACAGTGTTCTTAATTATATCACTGATCTTGCTATAACTACTACACTTGACATCTAATAAATCTTATTCTAAATTGGTTTGTAGTAGAATTTTGAAAAGAATCAATAGATTCATTTATGCTGACTCTCACTCTGTTACTGAAACGTGCCTGTACATGCAGAGCATGAGATTACTAGATTTGATTCACAACCACTTGGCTGTCTCAGAACAGCAGCACATCTGTAATGCTGCTGCTAAGTCGCTTCAGTCGTGTCCGACTCTGTGCGACCCCATATTCGGCAGTCCACCAGGCTCTCCCGTCCCTGGGATTCTCCAGGCAAGAACACTGGAGTGGGTTGCCATTTCCTTCTCCAGTGCAGGAAAGTGAAAAGCGAAAGTGAAGTCGCTCAGTCGTGTCCAACTCTCCACGACCCCATGGACTGCAGAGTACCAGGCTCCTCCATTTATGGGATGTTCCAGGCAAGTGTACTGGAGTGGGTTACGATACTGTATAACAAATGAAAAATGAAATTAGGAGCCATACCCTAATATAAAGTGTTGCTATACCCAACACTCTCATCTGTGCCTAATCTATAGCAATAAGTAGATGAGATGTTGATTTCTCCTACCATTAGAAAACATCCTTGTTTGGATTTCTAAAGCTCCACATTAAGCCCTTCGTTATTGCCATCATCAACAATGTTGATAGTTGATAATGATTATGATAAAATGAGATGCCATGTTATTTCCAAGATTATAACTTAAATAGGAAAGCCTCTATCAGTAGAAAATCCTTTTAAATTTAACTTGGAGAACTTAAGGAAAACTGATTAAGAAAATTACATGTCTATGAACTCATTAAGGATTTATTTCCTATTTATGTGAGTAAATGACTAGATTCCACTTAAAAGTTATCCAAAGAATACACTATACCATTGCTCATGGTTAGATAAAATACACCCAGAAAAAGTGCACAGTTACTGTTTTCTCAATTAATTTCCACTTTAGTATAAAAGTGAAGTCCCTCAGTTGTGTCTGACTCTTTGCAACCCCATGGACTGTAGCCTTACCAGGCTTCTCTGTCCATGGGATTTTCCCATGACAGAATAAAAGATTAACTCTAAAGTCCCAATACTCTACAAGGGTTTCACTGAAAAGCTAGCGATTAATTACAAGAGGAAGTTTTGGAGATGGTTTATTTAGGAGTGGAGGATAGGCTGTTTATGAGGAAAGGCAAAATGTCCAGTAAGAACAGATGGCAGGATGGTGTCTTAAGATAACAATACAATCATAACAAAGGAAATATAATAAGAAAGCACATATCATGCTTGGGAAATGCAGTAGCACAACTGGAGAAGAATGTAGAAGATGAGCTGGGGAAGGTTGTAGCCAGAGCATGGAGGCACTAAGCCAAAAGTGAAAGCTTGCGTTTAGCTCCAGGTCAGTGTCATGTGAGGGCCAGCATTTTATACAGGAGAATAAGAATCGACATGATTAGTTAATGAAGTTTTTGTTGTTCAGTTGCTAAATTGTGTCCAATTCTTTTCAACCCCATGGACTGCAGCAAGCCAGGCTTCCCTGTCCTTCACCATCTCCCAGAGCTTGCTCAAACTCATGTCCATTAAATTGGTGATGCCATCCAACCATCTCATCCTCTGTCATCTTTTCTCCTGCTGCCTTCAGTCTTTCCCAGCATCAGAGTCTTTTCCAATGAGCTGGATCTTTGCAACAGTTAGTCAAAGTATTGGAGCTTCAGCTTCAGCATCAGTTCTTCCAATGGGCTTATTTCCTTTTGGATTGACCAGTTTGATCTCCTTGCAGTCCAAGGGACTCTTAAGAGTCTTCTCCAGCACCACGGTTCAAAAGCATCAATGTCAAATTTCTCCAAACATTCTCAAAATTACTGCATCAACTTTATACTCAGTGTGAGCCCAGTATTACTATCAATGTGGGCTTTCCTGATAGCTCAGTTGGTAAAGAATCCACCTGCAATGCAGGAGACCCTGGTTCAATTCCTGGGTTGGGAAGATCCCCTGGAGAAAGGATAGGCTATCCATTCCAGTATTCTTGGGCTTTCCTTGTGGCTCAGCTGGTAAAGGATCTGCCTGCAGTGAGGGAGACCTGGGTTCGATCCCTGGATTAGGAAGATCTCCTGGAGAAGGGAAAGGCTACCTACTCCAGTATTCTGGCCTAAAGAATACCATGGACTGTCTACCCCATGGGGTCACAAAGAGTTGGACATGACTGAGCAACTTTCACACAATTCACATTTTTCAGTCTAAATTTCCGAAATGAGAAGACACAAGTCCTACCCCTGACTGTCCCAGTGGTTAGTCTTGTGGCTTGAGAAATCATTTTACTGAGTAGAGTGGGGATCCAAGTTTTTGAGGATCAAAAGAGATTACAAAAAGCAGTGTTTGTTTCTATTAAAAAAAAGCAGTAAATAGGTATAAATTCATCTTCAAAACTCAAGAGGACAAAAATAAAATGTTCTGTATCTTTGTTATAAAATATTTTATATTTACAAAAAGAAATATTATGTTTGTGCTGTTTTGTTCTTAGTCACTCAGTCATGTCCATCTCTTTGTGACCCTCATGGGCTATAGCCCATAAGGCTCCTCTGTCCATAGGATTCTCCAGGCAAGAATACTGGAGCAGGTTGCTATACCCTCCTCCAGGGGATCTTCCCATCCTAGGGATCAAACCCACATCTCCTGTGTCTCTTGCACTGCAGGCAGATTCTTTACCCACTGAGCTGCAGGGAAGCACTGTATAACCAAGGGTACCATCAATAAAATGAAAAAGAAATGTATGGCATGGCAAAAATATTTTCAAACCATGTATCTTATGAGGAATATATAAGGGACTCATACAACTCAATAGAAAAAGCAAACAAATAAACAACAATCTCCTCATAACCTAGTTAAAACATGAACAAGGATCTGAATAGACATTTTTTCAAAGACATACAAATGGCTAACAATTATATGAAATGATACTGATCATTAAGGAAATGCAAATCAAGACTATAATGGAATATTATTCAGCCATAAAAAGATGAGAGTCTTGCCATCTGTGACAGCATAAACTTAGAGGGGATTATGTTAGGTGGAATAAACAAAGCATAGAAAGAAGAATTTTTAATATTGATTCAGGGCAGTAGAGACGATAGTACTTTTCTTGTTCCAAATTAATACAATATATATTGAGGTTTGCTTGGGGACTTATTCCTCACTGTTCATTTACTAAAGTGTTTAATTATGATATATGTGCCTGTCACCTAAGTTTAGGGCATAGATACAGCAGTGACATTAGTTTTTCCCTGCCATCCTAGAGTTCAAAGTCAATCTTAAATTTTTAAATTGTCTTCTTGCTGCTGTTGGGCATGGTTTTACTGTTTTGTTAGTTATGTGCCTGGAGAAGGCAAATATTTGCTAAAGGGAAACATAATTTGGAAAGTAAATAGTTCTCCCCACATCTGAAAGTGAACTCCAAAGAATAAAGAGTACTTTTGAATTTTCTATGGAGATCGAAATTTCTCCATGTCTTTAAAAATGGTTGACATGCTGTATGCACATGCATGTATGTGTGCATTCCCATATGCTTATTCCATCTGTGTGCATTTTTATATTCATTTCGTGTATATATATATATATATATATATATATATAATTTTAATATAAGCACAACTGTTCAAGGATGAGTCAGTAAATAAGCTTCGCCAAACTGAGCATTTTCTCATCTTGGCTTCCCTTTCTAGCTGTGAGATGTATCACCATCAGCTTCCAGATTTGCAGTGGGATATAAGATGCTTTTTCCAAAGTTCTTATCCATTGAACCAAGCAGAGAGGTGATTCACTCCCTTGGAGATGATGACCTTTGGGGTGGGCAGCTGATGAAGACTTTCTGTAAAACTCTTTATGACTATTTTACAAAAGGCTTGTCTTGGGAATACAGATAGGTGAGGGGATTGTTTAATAGTTTATTTTAATGCTTCATAGAGGCTTTAAGGTTTGGCCAGCTTTTCTTGAGTATTCATTAAGCACCAAGTACAATATTAAGTATTGTATACTTTTTCTCAGGGCTCACAACAACTTTATGAGGTAGCTATTTTCACTATCCCCATTCAGAGATGAGAAAACTGAGGTTCAGAGATGTTAAGTAATATAGTTAAGTTGGCACAGCACTAAATGGGGGAAGCAGGACTAGAATATAGATTTGATTAGACCCACAAATATGTGCTTTTTATGAATAACTATTGTATGTTCTCTCCAAATATCTTCAGTTCTGTAGCTTTTATCTTCATATTCTCCTACTATTCTTTTTTATTGCTGTCATTTGCTTGCAAGTAGTAGAGAGATGATGATAATTGCTTGGTCAGAAGCCTGATGGATTAAGGGAGAGCTCTAAATATGACACAGAAGATCATTTTCAGTTAACAGCTAATAAAAAAACTATGACTTGTTAAAACTTACTAACTAGATTTTAAAACTCTGTCTTACTGACATTGAACAGAATAAACTTAACAGGCATCTATGATTCATCTTTCAAGTTATTTGCCATCTAGATGGTCTTGAACAAGGCCATGTGGTAAAATGGAAACAACAATGGAGTAAGAATAGGCAGTCTTGGATTTGAATTCACTGAAGATGACAACTAACCTGACAAGATAGCTTTGTTTTGAGACCTGATTTTCAAAACAAGTAAGCTCAGATGGTAAAGAATCTGCCTGCAATGCAGGAAACCCTGGTTGGGAAGATCCCCTGGAGAAGGGAATGGCAACCCACTCTAGTATTCTTGCCTGGAGAATCCCTGGAATTGCCTGGCAGGCTACAGTCCATGGTGTCACAGAGCTGGACACGACTGAGCAACTATCACTTTCACTTCACTTTCAAGGTCACTTATTCTATGACTTAGTAACATTAGTTCACTAAGGCCTTCTCACAGAGGCCAGTGTGATATCCTATACCATCCATAATGATATTGAGAAATCAAATTAGACTACGTATGAAATAAATTCAGGTTGTGGATTTCATGTCATTGTTGACTAAATTCACCTATAGGCATCAATCTTTAGAAGCTTTTCAGTTGGGGTGTAGTTGGAACACTAGTGGTGGTGAAGGCAATGCTGCTTATTAATTGCTCAGAAGATTCCGTTTCTGTGATCTGAAACAGAGTGATTGCTCATCTCCCATATTGCAGTGGGTGAACGGAGAAGGCGCTGGTCCCAACTACTGTCAGAGCATCTGTGTCTCTTTCTGGAGCTAGAGGTAGGGGAGCACGTTGAGCACTTCATCTGGTTTGCATGCATTCTGCCTTTCAATTAAGTGGAACAGGAGGGCTAGAGGATGTGTGTGGGATTTGAAACCCGCAGGAGAGGAAATAATTTTGGATGCCAGAACCCAGAATAGGAAATGTATTCAAATGTTACACTTTAGGAAGGATACAAATATATTAATATATGTGTTGCTTCTATTCTCAATACTATCATTTTAATTCATCTTTATACAAATAGAAGAGGAAACTTTGTTTCTGTAATCTTAGCTCAGAATGGTATTTCTGCTCAGTCAAAAAAAATTTTTTTTTCTGGCATCATATGACTTAGTGTGATGAATATATTCTGAAATAAAAACGAGTTATGGGATGAAACCTGAAGAGGACACAATGTGCTCAAATTTATCATCTCACCAGTGATATAAATATTGAAACTAAGGCCAGGAACATATGGCCCTAAAACTCAATAAAGCAAGCAATGAGGCAAAATATCCATGTATCTATGTGCCGCCCCAAATTAGAAGTTAAGATCTCCTATCCCTCCCCGAGAAGAACATATTTCTAATGGCTTTTAAAAAATTTATGAGGATACAGGCTTGTTTTTAGTTATTTTTATGTACAGCTTATGTACACACACGTATTTTGTGAAGCAAGCACACCTAACACAGAGGCAACAGAAGTGCCCCCTTCTTCTTAGAAAATGTTTGTTGAAGCAAAAGCAAAGCTTGTACCAGAAATCTAACAGAAAATAAGAAAAATTGCCAATGATTTTTTCTGAATTAAGTTTTACATCTACTTGGACTTTTCTAGTGGCTCAGTTGGTAAAGAATCTACCTGCAGTGCAAGAGACCCGGGCTTGATCCCTAGGTCAGGAAGATCCCCTAGAGAAGGGATTAGTACCCCACTCCAGTATTCTTGTCTGGAGAATTCCATGGACACAGGAGCCTGGTGAGCCACAGTCCGTGAGGTTGCAAAGAGTTGGACTCGACTGCAAGGTCAGCCCTTTAACTTTCAATATATTAGAAACATACATTCTGCTCTTCTGTTATGGAATAAAATATGCCAAAGCAATTCACAGGAAATTTTATTTTATGTACATCAGTGCAGTTGCAAAGTTAAACAAACTTGTGTATTTTAAAAACTTGTAAGTTTCTTATTTTAAAGGAAGAATTTTGCTCTGTAGTGCTCCGAAGTTAACATGAGTTAAAACCCCCAAAACCTCCTTTAGCATAAAATAATGTTTTGATAGTCAAGCAACAACAAAAAGAATTTAACATTTATTTGCTACAATAAGAATAAAATACTTCATAAGGGCTATCTTGTAACGGTTTTTTTCCCCTTAAAGATACTGCCTGTGGGTGGTCTATTAACTTGGCCAGGTCTGTGTTTATAATAATCACTTTTCCACTTCTCTTGCCACCTCTGTCTCTCCCTTTCTGGCCTAAATAGTAGGAGTGAAACACTTCCTTCTAGAAGTTAATTGAATTGGGCCTCTGCTCTAGCGTAACTGAGGTTTGCAAGGCTCCCCTGGTGGCTCAGTTTTAAAGAACCTGTCTGCAATGCAGAAGACGAGGTAGGAGTCACAGGTTTGATTCCTGGGTCAGGAAGATCCCCTGGAGAAGGAAATGGCAACCCACTCCTGTGTTCTTGCCTGGGAAATCCCACAGATAAAGGAAGTTGACGGGCTACAGTTCATGGGTCACAATGAGTTGGACATGACTGAGCAACTATCACAAATCACATCACATAACACTATGTAAGTTTCATCTGTATAACATTAAATTTCTACTTCTGTATGCACCATCCCAAAAGCGTCCTTGATCGAACTAAGCTTTCAGTTAAGAAATAAACAGCAATTAATAAAGCAATTAAGATATGATGTCAAATGTATGAATGGGCATATTAGAAAAGAAAGCTTCCAAACATGGATTTCAAATTAGAATTAAAATGTTTCCTATAGAGTTGTTAGAGGAAGTGGGATCCCTTGTAACCTCTTCTAAGGTTTGATAGCCAGTACCAAAAAAGAGGCAATTCATTTAATTTGGAATTAATTCAGTAACTTGTATTAAATGAGACTGTTCATTCGAGGCTTTGATTGACTTGAAAAACTGGTTTGTCACTATATATAATGTTTTGGGCTGCTGCTAGAAAAAGAACCAAATGAATCCATAAAAAACTATAGAAAATATTTTCAGCTTATAAATAATTTTGGAGTAGGGCTTTACAAGCATGGCTTTAAAAATAAAAAGAAGTAGGTCTGGAGTAAATGACACAAATTTAGCTGCAGACAAATTGGGAATTTGTTATAGTAAAAAGAACAATAATCTAAGTTAATAAACAAAATCAAATATCCAAATTATGAACTGGAGAAAAAATTACAAAATGAAGGACAGTTAAACTTCTGGAGATGGTGGGAATATTCATTATCTTGAATGTGGTAATGGTTTCATGGGCGTATACATGTGTTAAAATATTGTTCACTTTCAATATGAAAAGTATATTGTATGTCAATTTATATGCCATTTGTGGACCATACTTAGAAATATCCACTTAGAAAATAATTTATTTTCATTTATCCAAATTAAAAGTGTACATGTATTAATCTATTTATCAGTTTGACACAGTAGACGTCCTAAAAACAGTCCCATGGCGAAACATTTAGGAATGCTGGGTAAACTATGACAAATGTCCTTTAAAATGAACAACTGGAATAAGAAGAATCAAATGGAAATTCTCAGGGACTACATAGGAAGAGAGAGAAAAAAAACCTAACTGATAGTAATGCTAAAGTCAAGGCAATTGTGAGTGTGTAGTTCTAAGTTCAGTTCAGTCTCTGAGTCATGTCTGACTCTTTGAGACCCCGTGAACTGCAACTCACCAGGCCTCCTGTCCATTCCCAACTCCCAGAGTCTACCCAAACTCATGTCCATTGAGTCGGTGATGCCATCCCACCATCTCATCCTCTGTCGTCCTCTTCTCCTCCTGCCCTCAATCTTTCCTAGCATCAGGGTCTTTCAAATGAGTCAACTCTTTGCATGAGGTGGCCAAAGTATTGGAGTTTGAGCTTCAACATCAGTCCTTCCAATGAACACCCAGGACTGATCTCCTTTAGGATGGACTGGTTGGCTCTCCTTGCAGTCCAAGGGACTCTCAAGAGTCTTCTCTAACACCACAGTTCAAAAGCATCAGTTCTTCAGCACTCAGGTTTCTTCACAGTCCAACTCTCACATCATACATGACTACTGGAAAACCACAGCCTTGACTAGATGAACCTTTGTTGGCAAAGTAATGTCTCTGCTTTTTAACATGCCATCTACTTGGTCATAACCTTCCTTCTAAGGAGTAAGTGTCTTTTAATTTCATGGCTGAAATCACCATCTGCATTTTGGAGCCCAGAAAAATAAAGTCAGCCACTGTTTCCACCGTTTCCCCATCTATCTGCCATGAAGTGATGGGACCAGATGCCATGATCTTCGTTTTCTGAATACTGAGCTTTAAGCCAACTTTTTCACTCTCCTCTTTCACTTTCATCAAGAGGCTCTTTAGTTCTTCTTCACTTTCTGCCATAAAGATGGTGTCATTTGTATATCTGAGCTTATTGATATTTCTCCCGGTAACCCTGATTCCAGCTTGTGCCTCCTTCAGCCCAGCGTTTCTCATGATGTACTCTGCATACAAGTAAAATAAGCAGAGTGACAATACACAGCCTTGACGAACTCCTTTTCCTATTTGGAACCAATCTGTTGTTCCATGTCCAGTTCTAACTGTTGCTTCCTGACCTGCATACAGATTTCTCAAGAGACAGGTCAGGTGGTCTGGTATGCCCATCTCTTTAAGAATTTTCCACAGTTTGTTGTGATTCACACAGTCAAAGGCTTTAGTACAATCGATGAAGCAAAGCAGATATTTTTTTGAAATTCCTTGTTTTTTTTTCTACAATTCAGTGGATGTTTAAAATTTGCAATAATTTGTTGACAAGCTGCAATAATTTGTCCTTTATGTTAGAGAGGAGGTTGTACCATGTTCCAGGACACTGGGCTCCTAAAATCTTACCAGATATGTTGAGCACCTTAGGTGGTTTAATCTTTGATGGTTTAACTTTCTGCCTCTTTTTAATTAGCTAGTCTAATTAACACGATATCATGGATATTGTGAACCTATGAGATGGTCTTCAGAGCATCTACTTGGGTCCCAGTTAGGACTCCTGTCTTAGAGAAGGCTTGCAGAAATCTTCTCTTCACTCTCATAATCAAGTAATTCTTCTGAGCCCAGATTTTTCTGCTGTCTGGCTACAGGATATGAGAGTCTTCCAATGTTGCCTAGGAGACCCTCTGGCTTTCACACTTTTCCTAAATTGGTGATTAATCTAATGTTTCAATAGTTCCCTGTAAGAAGCTTCTAATTCTGTAATTATTATGATTATCACTCCCCGGTTGGCCCCCTCCCACCCTCAGCATCTCAGATGCCCCCCAGATACACTTCCGTCCACTGGTGCCCAAACTCAGTTCACCACTGTCTCAGATGATCCATACAGTTCATCTCAGTGCACTGACTTGTTTTAGGGATCCAGGTGCTACCAGGACTCCATCTTCCAACAAAGGTGGTATCCTCTTTACTATCCTATGGGTGCCCTGGTTCCAGAGTCTGCCTCTGTAGATCATTGCAGGTACTAAACCTTGTAGTTGCTTTACCCTAGGGAATAGATTATAAAATGGAAACTTGTAGGCTGGTGATTTGTTGACACTGTGTTCTCACAAAAAACATTGGCAGTGAGTGATGCAGGCTTAGACAAAGGGCAAAGCTGAACTGTGATGCAGTTGCAGCAGAGACTTCAGATCATCTCCCTGCCAACTCTGTAGGTGGGGTGGCCATTCAGAGACACTGAGTTGAGATAAGACATCTAGGCCTTCATACCCTCCCATCCACACTGAACAGTCGTTACAACAGATCACCCTTGAGGAAGGGTTAACATTTGTCATTGATGCTCTCTTTGTCCAAGGGCAGTTCCCCGGGAGGGACTCAGCTGGAGACCTCAACTCTCAACACTACCAGAGAGTCAGGGAATAAATGCCTCAGTCCTAATAAATGGGTTTGGTTGACCCACCATCATCTCCATTAGAGGGAGAGACACAAAGAAGGGTAAAGAGAGTTTTTAATTTTCTCTTTTGTTGGTCATCTGTCTGTCTCTTTATGTGTCTATCTATCAATCATATCTCTGACTTAAACATAAGGTTTAAATTTTTGCAGTGTGCATACTTTTTATTTATTTTAAAATTGTACTGCAAAGGAAATGAAAAAGTTGGGGGAGAGGAAGAGGACAAGGACAAGGAGGAGAAGGAGAAGAAGATTTTGATTTAGCTCAAATAATAAAATCCAGTACAAATTTAAAATGCCCTCTGCAAATAAACCTGGCCATGGTAAGTAAAGTAGCAATAGCAATTGATGAAAACTTACATTTAGTGTTTAGATGCATCGATAAATCTGCATGCTTGCTTGTTAGCTCATTTGATTATGATAGGGACAGTGTAAAAATCAAAACCCTTTGAAATCACATGAAACACTGTGACTTGTAAAGGCTAATGGAGTGAACACAGGACATCAAACAAGAGGCAGCAGGAAAGAATGTACAAGTGCCCTGGCTATACCTAACATTTATGACTGTTGTTAGACACCCTCTTTATGCAAAGAAGTCAGGTTTAAATGGCAAACAGAAGTATTTCTGGTACATGTGATGTCTAGTGTGTTAGCTACTGGAGACCATTTGCAAACTTTGGAGTCATTTGGAGATGCTAAACACAAATATATACTGTTATTATGGAGATTCTAGATGATATCACTGACTTTATTGAGACAGCATTTCTGTTTTCAGTTGTGATTTTCATGATCAACTTGATTGTAGAATGCTAGTGAATTACCAAATCAAAAACAAAATTTTTTTTCTCACACCACTATACTTAAACTAGAAGAGAGAAATTCAGACTATTACGGAATCAGCAAAATTGTATTTTGACAGCCCATATAAAACTAGGCATTATCAGAAAAAGTTCTTTCAAAGTACCTTGAAAATCAGTGGTATGAGACAAATTCTTACATTTCTTTTCCAACCTTCCTTGCAATGCTTCCTCTCCTTCTAATCTCATCTCCTTTCTTTTATTTCTCATTAATTCATTTGTTTACCTAAGAATTTATCACACATTAATGGAATAACATGGCAGGCAAAATTCTATTAGTAAACAAAACCACTGTTGATATTTCATTAAGGGAAGTATTTATTTATAATATAGGTTGTTTGGATGAAAGTTTGTTAGAAGTGCTGGAGGAAGAAAGGTGATGAAGGTGGCATTACTGAAAGATCAGGAGCTTAAAAGATGTGTCCTTTGTGCTCATTGAAACCCGTTTTTATGCCTCAAAAGAGCCTTTGGTTTTCTCCTGGCTACAGTCAGCTCATGCTTCATTTCTTCTATATTGCCACATGTGTGGTACATGGATATTAGACTACTGTGGCAGTCTGAAGAAAAAGAATGAATTCTAGCTTTCATCGTCTATATACCAGCAATGAGTCAATAGAATCTGAGATTAAAAACACAGTATCATTGACATTCCAAAATCATATACTTAGGTATAAATGTAACAAAATATGTATAAGATCTATTGGAGGAAAAATACAAAACTGATGAAAGAAATAAAAGAACTAAGGACATAGAGAGCTATTTCATGGTCATGGAGAAGAAGAATCGATGTTGTCAAGAATTTATTTCTCTTAAATTCTTCCGTACATTCACCACAGTCCCAATGAAAATCCCAGAAAGCTGTTTTGTGGATACTGACCAACTGATTCTAAAGTTTCTATGGGGGATTCTGGAAGGGGAACACATGTACACCCATGGCGGATTCATGTCAATATATGGCAAAACCAACACAATATTATAAAGAAAAAAAAAAAACACTTGAATTAAAAAAAAAAAGTTTCTATGGAGAGGTAAAGGACCCAGAACAGACCCCAAAATATTAAAGAAGAAAGACAAAGTTGGAAGACTGACATCACACAAGTTTAAAATGTACTATAAAACTACAGCAATCAAGACAGTGTGGGACTCCCCTGCTGGTGCAGTGGATAAGAATCTGCCTGCCAGTGGAGGGGGCACAGGTTCGATCCCTGGCCCAGGGAGATCCAACATGCCTTGGAGCAACTAAGCCTGTGTACCACAACTACTGAGCCTGGATCTAGAGTCTGTGTGCCGCAACTGCTGAAGCCTGCGTGCCTAGATCCTGTGCTCCATGGAAGAGAAGCCAGTGCAGCAAGAAGCCTGCACACAGCAGCAAAGGATAGCCCCCGCTTACTGCAACTAGAGAAAGGCTGTGCACAGACAGCAACAAAGACCCAGGGCAGCCAAAAATAAATTTATTAGAAATTTTGTATTCATTAATCACCATTGGTTGAAATGCTCATTATTTTTCACACTAGTCTACAGTCATCATATGTCCCCCCCAAATTTGTTTTATGATATTAATTAAGCTAAAATAAATTTCCTTTTGTTATTAAAAAAATAAAAAATAAAAAGAAAGTGCAGAATTACAATAGACAATATTTAAGGAAAAAGACAAAGTAGAAGGACCAACATTTCAGCTCAAGTAGAAAATATTAGCATATGAGTAAGCTTAGACTTTTTTCTGCTTCTTGTAAATCTATTTAAAAGATAAATCAGTAAAAGTATGCTTTTGGCCAACCGATGTAACAGGAACCAAATTTAGTATAGGTCATTACAGAGTATTGAGTAGAGTTCCCTGTTCTATACAGTAGGTCCTTATTAGTTACCTATTTTATATATGGTGGTGGTTTAGTTGTTAAGTTGTGTATGACTCTCGCCACCCCTTGGACTGTAGCCTGCCAGGCTCCTCTGTCCATAGAATTCTCCAGGCAAGAACACTGGAGTGGGTTGCCACTTCCTTCTCCAGGGGAATCTTTCTGACCCAAGAGTCGAACTTGGGTCTCCTGCATTGCAGGTAGATTCTTTACCAACTCAGCTACAAGGGAAGGTTACATATAGAAGTGTGTGTATGTCAATCCCAATCTCACAACCTATTCCTTCCCCATCCTTTTCCTCCCTGGTAAACATAAGTTATTTTTCCCTCATCTGTGACTCTATTTCTATTTTTGTAAATATTCAAGTGGTATAAATGAACTTATTATGCCATTTATACCATTTTTAGATTCCACATATAAATATATATTCGTCTTTCTCTAGAAACATCGTATTTAATAATGAAATACTGAAAGACTTCTTTCTGAGATCAGGAGTGGCACAGAGTACTTGTTTTACTAGTTCTTTTCAAAATTGTGCTGGATATTCCAGATGATTCAAGAAAGCAAGTAAAAAAAGAAAAAGGAATAAGATTTGGAAAAGTAGGAACTAAACTGTCATCATTTTCAGAAAACAGGATTGTAAAATAAAAAATTCCGAAGATCTTACAAATTATTACAATTTTTAAGAATGATGTTAGCTTATTCAGAATAGGGGCTTCTCAGGTGGCTCAGTGGTAAAGAATCTGCCATCCAAGCAAGAGACATGGAATTGATCCTTGGGTTGGCAAGATACCCTGGAGAAAGAAATGGCAACCCACTCCAGTGTTCTTACCTGGGAAATCCCATGGACAGAGGAGTCTAGTGGGCTACAGCCCGTGGGGTTGCAAAGAATCATACACTTCAGAGCAACTAAATAGCATAGTCATAGAATATAAATTCAATATGCAAAAACATTTTTATAACTTAAGCTGGAAACAACTGGAAAATTAATTTAAAAAATAATATAAATTTCAATTGTATTTAAAATTACCAAGCAAAGAGAAAGTCAAAGAACTTTTTAACCAAACATTACAACCTGTTGAGAGAAATTTACAAAGTAAAATAAATGAAGTGAAATACTATGTTCATGAATTGAAAGAAACAATATTGTGACTATATTTGGTTAGAAATTACTGTGTAACGAACTCCCACATGTTTGACTTAAAATAACAACTATTTATTAGTCATGAATTCATTGTCTTAAGGAAAGGTCTGCTGATTTAGGCCATGCTCAGATGACTTTGACATAGCCACTTTGGTCATCTGGTGGGTAAACTGGAGGCTAGTTGGTCCAGGATAACTTCACTTATACTGGGTGATGTCAGGTTTTATCTTGGAAAGCAGACATTATTGCACCTTTCCCAGGGACGGGGGCTGTCATCTATGGGGTCACGCAGAGTCGGACACGACTGAAGCAACTTAGTAGCAGCAGCAGCATCTCCCATAATTGTGCAGGCTATCCTAAACTTGTTCTTATGGTGACTTGGCAGGTTCCAAAAGAGACAGAATAAACACAAGCCTTCCTAAAGCCTAACTCTAATGCTACACAGCATCATTTCCACTGCATTTTATCATCCAAAACAAGTCATATGTCTTGCCTAGATTCAGGCATTGAAGAAATAGACTTTGTATCTTGATAGGATGAATTGCAAAGTTTCATAGCAAAAGACTGACTGTAGGTAGGAATGGAAAATTGTGGGTGTTTTGATTCTTTACAGATTTGGTTATAGCTTCAATGCACCCCAATAAAAATTCTGTGATTGTATGTGTGTGTGTATGTAAATTGACAAGTTGATTCTAAAATTCATTAAAAAATGTAAATGGCCAACAATAAAAGGAACAAGCTAGAGACTTATAATAATGAATGAAAGAACCAATTATAAAGTTGTAAGTAACTGATAGTACATTAATGGCACAGGAATGTGGGTCACCTCATTTCTATCAAAGTTGATATGCAAGAAAACATGGAAACAAAAGTCTTTTTGATACATTGTGCTGGGTCATTGAATATTTATATGACCCTACTTAACATCCTTTCCGTATCAATTAAGTAGACTAGGTGTAAGTAAAAAAAGATAAACAGTAAACTCTTAAAAAAGTCATTGGAAAACCTCTTTATGCTTTGTGTGTGCTAAGTCGCTTCGGTCGTGTCTGACTGTGATCCCATGGACTGTAGCCTGCCAGGCTCCTCTCTCTGTCCATGAGTAGCCTCTGCTTATTGTAGCTAGATGAAGTCCATGCACAGCGAGGAAGACCCAGCACAGCCAAAATAAATAAATAAATTAAAAATCCACAAGGAGGTACAAATATGAGAATGACTAGGGCAAAAAAGACAGATGAAGAGGATGTGGAACTCCAGAAACTCTTGAATAATGCCAAATAAGAGTGTAAATTATACAGTCAGTTTGGGAAGCTGTTTACTGATAGAGACTAAAGAATCCCACTCAACAGAAATGCCTATATAAAATCACTAAAGGATATGTGTGGGAATACAGAAAACTTTTAATCCCAAACTGACAACAAAAGTATACAAAAATAATAGATAAATAATACCTATTATATTCACACAATGGACTACTTTGCTGAAGTAAAAGTGGACAAACTATAATTATATTGAATAACAAGAATACAACTCTCACACACACAATACTGAATCAAAGAAGCCAGAAACAAAGGTATACATACTGTGATTCCATTAACTTAAAGTTCAGTAAAAGGTTAAGGGCTTCCCAGGTGGTGCTGGTGGTAAAGAGCCTGCCTGCCAACACAGGAGACATAAGAGACTTGGATTCAATCCCTGATTTGGGACGAATTCCTGGAGGAGGGCATGGCAACCCACTCCAGTATTCTTGCCTGAGAGAAGACAGAGAAGCTTGGTGGGCTACGGTCCATAGGGTCACGAAGAGTCAGACATGACTGAAGTGATTTAACACACAGCACACACACACAGAATGTTTTAGAATAGGTGGTAGAATACTATAGAATTTGAAATAAATGCTACAGTTCTTCTTTTTGAATATGGTACCCTAAACTAACACTTTATAATTGCATACTCATGTTATCTGCTCATCCTTAGCTTTCATTGCATTCATCAGTCATTCAATAACACCAAATACATGTCTGATCGTTAATCTCTGTTTATTATCCAAATTGTGTCTCTTCTGGGCTTGATATCACCATTTTGTGTAATTGTTTCAAAATAAACTCATTAGACTACATTAAGCCCTAATTCTCAGTTGGGGAAAGTGCATTTTTTATTAATCAATTTATTTCACAATTTAATGGGAGAGGTTTGAATTTCTTTTCCCATCAGGAAAATAGGCAGATGGATTTGCATCAGAAATGATCCTTGTGCTGGAATATGAAGGCTTAAGTCCTTAGAACAAGAAACCTGGCCCAAGGGCATAGTCTCTCCCAGATCATCAAACAAGTGACCTTTAAAGGAGCTGAATTGGCAGCTGTAGAAGTGATGGCGTTGTGTTCTATGGCCCCTTTGATAAAATTTCCACCCTGTGATTTGGAGACCAGTTAATTGCATCAAACAATAAAGAAGTTATTGTTTTATTTTCCTTGTGAATTTGTTATTAAAAAATAGCTATTTGAATTTGAGTGGAGCAGGTTTTAGAGAGACTTGACAGGAGTGAGGGTGAAAAAAAATGTTAGCCACTCAGTCGTGTCCAACTGTTTATGATCCCATGGACAGAGCCATGGCATTTTCCAGGCAAAAATACTGGAGTGGGTAGCCATTCCTTTCTCCAGGGAATCTTCCTGACCCAGGGACCAAACCTGGGTCTCCCACATTATGGGCCGATTTTTTACTGTCTGAGCAACAGGGAAGCCCCCACAACTCTATAAGCAGAGTATATGTGAATAGACACATAGATATTTGTTTGCATATACATATTCACATATTGATACATATGCATAAATTAATCAGTCATTTACACCTATCATCTGTATAGGTGTGAAAAAGAGCTATCTATCTGTATTAGAAAATTAGCACTCTTGGTAAGGTAAGATTTTGAATGTTTATAACATGTGCTCCTATGTATACACTTTGATTTTAGCAGTAAAGAATCCTCCTGCAATGCACGAGGCACAAGAGACGCAGGTTCTATCCCTGGATCAAGAAGATCCCCTGGGAGAAGGAAATGGCAACCCACTCCAGTATTCTTGCCTGGATAATCCCATGGACAAAGGAGCCTGGTGGGCTACAGTCCATAGGGTCTGGAAGAGTCCGACATGACTGAGTGACTGAGCACACACACTTGCATTTAAAGATAAGAACATACAGTATACTAACGCATAAATATGGAATTTAGAAAGATGGCAGCGAGAACCCTGCATTCGAGACAGCAAAAGGAACACAGATGTATAGAACAGACTCATGGACTCTGTGGATGAGGGCAAGGGTGGGATGATATGGGAGAATGGCATTGAAACATTTAATTATCATATGTGAAATCAACTGCCAGCCCAGGATTGATGCTCGGGGCTGGTGCACCGAGATTTCCCAGGGGGAGGGAATCGGGAGGGAGGAGGAAGGGGGGTTCTGGAGGGGGAGCATATGTAAACCCATGGCGGTTTCATGTCATGGTATGGGAAAACCAACACAATAAAGTAAAGAATAAATAAATAAATAAATAAAGATAAGAACATAAAAGCATTAAGAATAATTCTTTAAGACAACTTAATGAACTGTTACAGTATCACCAAGATATTTTCTTTCAAAATATGAGGAACAGGTTATGCAACTACATTTTTTTTGGCTGTTGCAGAATGACCTATTGACTTTGTTAATTTACAGAAAATCTTTTAAAATTTCTTTTAGCTTATCCCCATTTCAGCTGGAATAAAAATCTTTTAATAGACACACAAAATGAAAGAAAGTGGTGTCAATTTTGGAGGCTCTAACAGCCATGAAAAAAAATTAGAGTCTCTTGCCTCTCTGATTATCTACCACTCCTTTCAGGTGGAAGGTTCTTAATCTTGTGGATTTCTCTTCAAAAGGACATGGGTGATATTAGCAACTAATTATTCTTGAATTATTAGAATAATAATTTGAGTAGGATATAGCTGTGTATTAATATATAGCTTGAAAAGTAGGGTGTACACCAAAGATCTACTTGTTATTGGAGTTCACTCAGTTTACATATTGTGAAGGATGTAGGAATGTAGAATACATCAAAATGTATGAGGCATTGAGACAGAAACTTTTCTCTCTTCTCCACCATATACCCATTGCCTAGAACAACACATAGTAGGCACTGAAAAAAGTTACTGAGTGAATACAAGAAGTGTTCATACTCCACTTCCTTCCATGAAGCAGTTCTAGCTCTCCTACTGCCCCTTCCCCCCAAGATTATCCAATCACAAGCTGCCCTGGGACCAGCATCCTTTTCTCAGTTCAGTTTCTTAGTATTGCTGAGGAGGCAAGATTTGATAATCTTGTTTTTATGGCCAGTAAAGTTAATTTTGAGCCCCTGGATATAAGGAGTCCATGTTCCCAATCATCTCTGGAACATTTATCACCCCTTCGAGAATCCTCTGTTTCCCCCCCAACCTCCCATTGGACTTAATGAAAATAAAAATAAACTTCCGTTAAACCATTGAGATTTGGGCATCATAACTTACAGCAACTAGGTTACCTTTGGACAACAGGAGCCTGACAAAAGCACGTAAAAATCAGAAGTACTACTTGAACTCTAAACATCACTGTTGTTCTTTTCCTTTTTTGCATGAGGATCCAAATCATAACCATATTTGTCAAGAAGTCTCCAAGGTACGTGGCATGGTCAGCTGTGTTTTTCCTTTCCTGAATGATGACCAGTGCATTGAAAATGCCTTTTGAATGATTTTGCAATAGTAAAAGTAACCTGTGTGTGCTCAGTCATGTCTGACTCACTGCAACCCCATAGACTGTAGCCCGCCAGGCTCCTCTTATCCAAAGGTAAGCTAGTAGCTGAAGTTTATGATGCCCAAATCTCAATAGTTTAACAGAAGTTTATTATTTTTTAATGAAGTCCAATGGGAGGTGTTGGGGGAAATAGAGGGTTCTCGAAGAGGTGATAAATCCTCCAAAGATGATTGGGATCATGGATTCCTTATATCCTGTCCTTCCTTCTTTCTCTAGGATCTTAGAATCCTCTTAGATATTCTGAATGTTACAGACATATGGAGGAAGTTAGGCTACTACATTAAAAAAAATGATGAATACCCTCAGTCTACATGATCATGAAATCATGTCCAGAGATGTTAACTGGAAGTGTTAAATACAGTTTGTTTGTATCACTTACATTGTTTTCTTTACTCATTTTTTAAACCCTTATAATACCCTTTCCGGAAAAGGCAATGGCACCCTACTCCAGTATTCTTGCCTGGAGAATCTCATGGAAGGAGGAGCCTGGTGGGCTGCAGTCAGTGGGGTCACTAAGAGTTGGACATGACTGAGCGACTTCACTTTCACTTTTCACTTTCATCCAATTAGAGAAGGAAATGGCAGCCCACTCCAATGTTCTTGCTTGGAGAATCCCAGGGATGGGGGAGCCTGGTGGGCTGCTGTCTATGGGGTCACACAGAGTCGGACACGACTGAAGCGACTTAGCAGAATACCCTTTCATCTATAAGTGGCTTGTAAAACAAATAATAGCACAGGTTTCTGTAACACGATTTGTTAACATTTACATGAGTTATTGAAAGAAAGATTTTTAAAAAATCAGAAAACTATAAGGAAGTTTAAAATTTGAGATATATGATAAACAGATAGAGGTAAGATAGAATAAGGGCTTCCCTACTGGCTCAGGTGGTAAAGAATTCACCTGTAGTGTAGGAGACTTGGGTTTGATCCCTGGGTCAGGAAGATTATTTGGAAAAAGAATACCAAATTCTTGCCTGGGAAACCACACGAACAGAGGAGCCTGGTGGGATTGCAGAGTTGGACACAACTCAGCAATTAACACTTTCACTTTCATGATAGAATAAATGAGCAACCACTTAAGTAGTAAGGCTCTTTTGACTCAAAACCAGAACTAGATTTGTATGGCTTCTATATCTATACTGAAACAGGACTCTTCATGTCCTACCACTCATAATCACGTACCCAGGTGCCCTCTCGTCCCCCACTCCCCACCTCTGCCCTCTGACACCCAGAGCTTTTACATCTACAGGGACTCAGGACCTGTCATTATGTTCTTGCTGAGTGAGGCTTACATGTAACACTTTTATGGGTCAGACAGGACATGCTGTTCATCATATCTGCCCACATGTTATTGGTTAGAGCTCACTCAGATGACAGTACCTAATTGCAAATGATGCTGAAAACAGTTCTGATTGTGTGCCCAGGAGAAAGAGGAAGGTAATGAGTTTCCACTGTTAAGATTACTGGCATCTATGTTGCCAAGAGGAACTTTTGTTTTACTGTAGCATTGGACACTCTGATGAACATTTGTTACTAACCGCTTTCTTCTTTGATTTTCATGAAGTGAAATTTCATTTCTTTTGCCATTTCCTCTTATTATCCACTCATTCATTCTTAAACAGTTTAACTTATTCGTTTGGCTGTGCCAGGTGTTAGTTGCAGCAGATGAGCTCTTTAGCTGTGGCGTAAGAACTCTTGGTTGCAGAATGTGAAATCTAATTCCCTGACCAGGGATCAAACCCAGGCTCCTGCAATGGGAATGGGGAGTCTTAGCCACTGGAGCACCAGGAAAGTCCTTAGCCATTCATTTTTGATTCCTTTTGAGGACTGTTCTTTCTCTTCTCAAAGAAGAGAAGTCAAATTTGTAATTCCAAAGGATTCCATTGTCATCTCTCTGAGCTTTATACAGTAAATATAATTCCTGTAGTATCTTAAAGAAAACCAGTGTCCCACATAGTCTTTATGTTTTGAAGATTCTTGAATTTAATCAAGAACTCTGTTAAATTCCAGACCCATATTTTCAATGGTTTAATAAACACTTTGATTTGGAAAGTCCCCAGGCACTTCAAACCAATCACACTGAAAAATGTATCATTAATTTACACCAAAGGAGTTCAGTATCATCTGTCTTGATGAATGACTCTACTCTGCCTTGTAAATTCTTATTCTTTCTTTCTCACATACACACTCCTCAATGAAGATCATCAGTTCAGTTACTGCATTCTAAAATTTCTAGTTTTTAGTACCTTTTATATCCATCATCTATTCTCATGGCCTGAATTCAGGCTATCATAAGTTTCTTTGTGCCTGGCTTTTAAATCTTTGCTTACTTATAGCTCTCCCACGATTGGGTATGGTCTTTCTAAAGTCTCTCATTATCTACACCAAGAGTCAACAGGAAGTGAGGGAGAGCTTTCAAGACAGAGCAGTTTGGACGAACCAAATTGGAACGTACAATTTTCACAGTGGACTGGAGGTGGGTTGTAGGACTTGGAAAGAAGTACAAGAGCTGGCAGAGCCATGCCCAGACAGAGAAGATGGACGGTAGAGCCAGGTGTCAAATTTCTGCACAGGGTTCATTAACTGAACGGAGACTCTGGTCCCGTTGGTGGGCCAGCCGGCTGGGTCTGTGGAGAGAATTCTTTGGTTGATCAAAGCAGAGTCAGGAGCACAGCCAGGAGCAGGGTTATTAGGGCCAGATGGATGCTGATCAGAGTCACAGACCACCTGAAGAATTCAAAGTGCAAGAACCAGAGTGGATTGAGTGTAAACACTGAAGTAGAGTCTCAGCTACTCTCTCAGCCAGTTCTGTTAAGGGGCCTGAATGAGAATAAGTGCGAGGAAGCTTCAGAGAGAGGCAGATTTAAGCTCTCCCTGAGAAATACCTTTTAGTCATCAGAATTGATTGTCAGAAAGGTGGGCTGCTGTGTGAGTTAGTGAGTTCCCCGGTCACTGAAATGACTCAGAGGCTTTGTGAAGCCTGTGAAGCTACCGTAGAGACTATTTTTGCATCACATGAATGAGGGGGTGAGACAGTTGCTAAACCCATTTATAACTCTCAGGGGTTATCTTCTCAGTTTGAAAATTATGATCTGGTTCCAACTGGCTGTGTGACATTCCTTCACATTCTCCTCCTCTACAGCAGACATTGAGTCGCAGGGATTCTCCCACTGTTCTGCTTGTGTTCCGGTTCTCTGTCCTCAAAGAAGTGGTTTTGATCTTAATCCTGGGATCCCCTGGGGCCTCAGGGGTGAAGAATCCACCAGCCAATGCAGGAGACATGAGTTCCATCCCTGGGTTGGGAAGATCCCCTGGAGAAGGAAATGCCAACCCGCTCTAGTTTTCTTGCCTAGAGAATTCCATAGACAGAGGAGTCTGGCAGGCCACAGTCCGTGGGGTCTCAAAGAGTGAGACACCACCTAGCGACAAAACAACAACAACAAGCAACAACCCATTCATATTTAACAGATGCATCGTTTAGTTTGCTCTCCCCCTCCAACCCCACTGATTGCAGCTGCCAGTAAAGCCAACCAGTTAACTCAATGAGATTTTAAGTTTGAGCTAGATCTTTTAGTTGAACAGGAAAGAGGAAGGAAACCTGGAAGGCAGAGTCCAAAGTATGGGATTCAGCTCTGAAAAAGAGATGCCTAAAACCATCTGGTCCTTCATGCAGAGAGCAGAGCCAAGCAGCGGTGACACAAGATCTGCTCCGGAAGCTTTGAGCTGCGAAGGGTATGTTTTCTGGATTTGTTGTCAAGTGTAGCATTTGGAAGTGGTAAATCACTGCAAGAGCCCGTGTGCTTGGCAACCGCACTCCCGCCCGGGTTGCTGGCAGAACAAGCTGCAGCTTCATTGTCTCCCACAGACCTGATGGGGACATGTGAGCCATCAGTGACTGATCATTTGGGGAAAACCTGACAGAAGACAGAAATTTTCCTTACTTTTCTCTTGCTGTAATGAAGTGAGCAGAAGCTCAATGAAATCAAGTTGTCTCATTTATTATACAGATGACTCACATGCATTCTGACTCATGCCAGTGCAGTCACTCTGCCACTAGCACAGATATGCCAGGGCCGAAGAAAAATTGTGCTCTTCAGACCCCACCCCCCAACTCCTTCCTAAGGACTGGGCTATCATGATCCTGCTCAGATTGGCCCTTGTGCTCGGAGCTGGGACAGTAAGTCATTCGGGTGGGGGATGACTTTTCAGGCTTACAGCTGTATCCTTAGCTGTTAATCAGCCCTGTCTATGACATCATTAAAGGAACGGCTCCTGCATATAAGGGCCATTTTATAGCTTTGTCATTCTCACGATTTAAAACGCTGCTGTTCCTTCATCCATCATGTAAAACAAGGATGCAGTCTAAACCTGTTCTTTCAGAACAGATCCCTCCATAATTGTGCTGCAAAAAAGAATGTGCTGTCAGGCTCGGCACTGTGTCTGCTTTGCATCTGTGATTTGTCCGGTTATGTCTGAGCAGCCACCATGTTTTCCCCTCAGCTTACTTTCAGAACATGATGTGATGGGGGTATTGCCAAGAGTTTGAATAAAAACAGAATGTAGTTGTGTGATGTCATTGTAATACTTTGCCCAATTAAACACTTGGAGAATTTACTATTTTAGACAGGAAAAAAAATTCCTTTGGATTGTCTATCTAGAACGTATGTTAGGTGAGCTATCTCAGAGTTCACACTGAACTCCTAATTTTGTGTTTGGGTTTCATGATAAAAGCTGACTTTCTAAAATAATACATCGAGTGGGTATCTAGTGAGATGTCTTGGAAGGTAAAATTTTCCACATATTAAGAGTAGGTTTTCACTCTTTCAATTGGTCTTTAGTAAAATTTCTATGGAAATAGTAGAATAAAACCTAGAATGTCAGCATTTCTACAAGTTTTTACTTCTCTCCAGCTTCTCTGTGAGTATGGTGATCTAAGCACAGGAAGATGAAATGATATACCCAAGATTCTAGAGAAAAAACTGGCACTGTGGTTCCTGTAGTCAAGGTATTCTGTAAGCAGTGAACTCTGTACATAATTTTATTTTTATATATCATTTCATATGATATTTATTCTTATTGTTGTTGTTTAGCCAATCAGTCATGTTCAGTTCTTTGAGACCCCATGGACTGCAGCATACCAGGCTTCCCTGTCCTTCACTATCTCCTGGAGTTGGCCCAAACTCATGTCCATTGAGTTGGTGATGCCATCCAACCGTTTATTCTTATGAAGTGGTTATTCATGAAGAATTTTCCAGTTCTTTCTTGTGGGTTTTGCATTCTTCTACTGAAAAATTGAAATAATCTCTGCATAATTATTTGCATTTGTCAAAACATTGTTCTTTCCCCATTCACTGACATTTCTTTTCTCCACATTTTATAATATCTTCACTCATGGAAACTTGGAAGAGAAATTCTTAAAGGAAGAGGATAGCAGAAAGACATCTGCTTAAATGGATATTGATTCTCTTGCAGTTTCAAATTATGTATGAAGGGTCATTCTTAAAAAATGTAAATTGAGCTAAATATGTAGAGAATTCCAGGACATACTGATAAATATAGATTGGTCAATGTATATGAATACTTGTTGACCCAGCTTGGAACCAATCAAACTACACCTTATCTAGAGTTCCGAAAATATGTTCTATTAGATTTGATTTCTGTGAGTTTTTCCTCAATGAAATATAATTTCACTGCAAAATATATTTAGGGAATGCCAGAGAAGATATTCTCCTATTGAGAAGTTTATAATGCATATTTGTATGCTAGAATCTCTGGAATGTTACATAACCAAAAAAACCGTTTTGACTATGTTTCACTTTTGTAGGTGCAGTATTTTTCCCCTTGCCATGATTTTTGACATGTAGAAGAGGTGAATGATGTCCCCTAGGACATTTATTAGGAATCTCTGAATTAAAAATTTTCTTTAAGTAGGTGGTATAGTATCATTTCTAAAAAGCATTATAGATATCTAAAGTATGGAAGTTTGGGTTAAACATGTATTATATTTTATATGTTAGTTGACTTGTTTTGAGCAAATAATTGAAAATTATTGAAAAATAATGAAAGAAACTTCACCAAGAGTAGGTACTGTGTAATTTTGTATTTTTATCACTATCACAGTTCCATTAGTCAGAGCTCAATCTTTGTTGAGTTAATCATGTTAAAGAAAAAGATATCTCTCTGAAAAAATTTTATGTTATCTGGTACACAAGAATGCTCAACTGTTAGAAAGAAAACTAAAATCTATTCCAACCCATCCAAAAGGGTGCATTTTCTTAAAGTAGCCTATTTTTAAAAAAAATAAAATAAATTTAGTTAATAGTGGTGTCTCATTGAGTGAGAACAGACATATTATTATTTATATTTTTCTAAGCTAAATGAAAAAAAATTGGAATCACTGAGTAGCTATTACAGCTGTCCCATAAGAGACTAGGGTTGGTTTTTGGGGGGTTGTTTTTAGATTGTTTCCTAAGAGAGAATAAGATATTCATTATACCTGAATCATTTTTCCCTGGTACTTTTAATACCAATTAAATTTCTATCTCTCCAGGAAAAAGAAGCATATAAAATTTTCCAGTGACCTTTTTGTTGTTGTGTATTTCTTGTTTTTGTTTTCAAGCTACTGGAAATACCATGTAATTGCTGTCATGGTACAGAATATGTAGTCTAGCCACACAGAAGTATCAAATGACAGTTGCCAATGCAGTGGTAATTTGAGGTTATTAATAATTTGGTCTTGATAGTAATCAGGACTAATTATCCCATTCTCTCTGTGTTTTCCTTTTGATACCTTAAGGCTTTTCACTTATTCCACTGTATGTCTTAACTCCAGGTGAATCAAATCAAATCAAAATAAGCACGGAGAGGGGCTCTGAGCAGACAAGTGGGCAGTGGTATTGAAGCTGCATAGAATTATGGTCTGACAACTCTCCTGTTAGATGTGTAGGTCCTAGGCATGCCTATATCTAGCATCGATCTGGTGGACTGGAGCAATGGTCTTGACATAGGAAATGTCGCTGTATCTAAATAGCAGGGAGAGAGAGCTGCAGGCTGATGGAAATGTCATTTAAGGTATTAACTGTATAACAGATTATTATGCCATACAGATCAGAGAAAATTTTTCATCCTCTGAGCTCATGCTCTTTACTTGGTCTTACTGAATTATTTATTTTTCAGTACTGCCCTCCTTTTTTCTGGCAGTAGTAATTATTTAACTACAATGTCTGGTTGTTCCTCTGATCAAGACTTCTGGATGATTATACATTTATTCTACAATGTTTCATTCTTCTCGATAAAACTCTTCTTTTTCATTATCATCCAGCACCTGGAATTCTCTATCTTACATAAAAACAAAGTTAGAAGAGAATTAACCTTCCCCCTTATAGTCTCCTCACTTGCTGTTTCATTAAATATTTTGGATATCTTTGATCCTATTGCTTGTCTTACATTCTGAATCTGTGTATATGTAATATATAATATCTATAGGTTTATTTCAAACATCTGAAAGGACAGACTTCATTTATTTAGCCTAAAGTTTGGAGAGTTTAGTATCAAATAGCTTATAGGATAAGTACCTCTATGTAGTGTAACTATCCTGTGATTGTTGATTCAGTATTGATCATCTATGTGCTATCAAACCACTTTATCCTCCATTCTTCTATTTTCCTAAAGCCACATGGAGGTTAGATGGGTGGATCTGTGATGATTTTGTATCTGTTTATCACATAATTGAGTCATATAGCCCAGCAAGGTTGAATTTTTATGCTTTTCAGCATGTAGGATATTAAAGCAGTCACACAAAAAGGAAAAAGAATAACAGAAATGTGTTCATTTAGTATAATATCTCAATGCTTTCTGATTATGCTATATGAGTTTAAATCTTAAAGAGTTAAGTGACTGTTTACTGATTGCCTATGCTGTGCCAGACACTAAAGACCTACTATGTATATTCCATGAGAACAAGTTAAACATGACTACTTCTTCTAGGAATCTACTATTTGTAAAGCATAAACAGCTAGGTGGTGAAGTAACCATACACTAGTATACTTCTCATAAAATGGTGGTGAACAGAGAATTCCAGGCGAAGAAGGCATCAGATGCAAAGGCCTTGAGTTAGGAGGAATCTCAGGGATAGTTTCTAGAGGGTAAGAAATAGAGCCAGTATGGCAGGGAGGTAACCAATAAAGGAGAGGATGATGGGGGATGAGAGTAGCGGCTGAACCAACAGATTCTTGGGTCTATGATGGGAGCTGAGATTTTATTCTAGTTTTATTTTAGTTTATTCTATTTTATTTTACTCTAGTAATGGAGAGCAGTGAATTTTTTTTGGATAAAGGAATGTCATGATCTGACTTATGATTTCTGTATAGAAAAAATGCATTGGTGAGAGTGAAAAAGTAGAAGCAGAGATAACTCTCAAGCTTTTTTCCCCTTCTAACTTCAGGCCAGACCTGTTGATGGCTTGGTTAGGATGGTAGCAATGGAAGTGCATGAAGTAGAGAGAGATTTTAAGAAGTGATCTGATAAATTCATTGTGGGTGAAACATGAAAAATAAGGGAATGGAAGTAAAAATTATGGTTTTATGGATGATTGACTGTATGGCTGGCAGTGGGATATGTTGAGAGAGAAAAACAGATTTGGAGATTTGAGTTGTTTGAGTAATTTACCTTATAGACTCACTTCTTTGACTTTCCATGTTGAAGACACCTGTTAGACGTCAAAGTGGAGCTGTGACTCTTTCTCCTTCTCTCTCATCATCTACCTGCCTATCTATCGATGAATGAGTCAGGGGCTTCAGAAGGACAAGTCTAGATCAGAGATGTATTATACATTCTGGGAGCCACTGTGTAGATGGACTGTGTAGCCTGCCAGGCTCCCCAGTCTATGGGATTCTCCAGGCAAGAATACTGGAGGGGGTTGTCATGCCCTCCTCCAGGGCATCTTCCCAACCCAGGGATCAAACTCACATCACTTTCATCTCCTGCATTGGCAAGTGAGTTCTTTACCACTAGTGCCATCTGGCCTGAATCAGAGAGTGTAGATAGAGAAAAAGTGAGAGGACTTGGGAATGAATACTGAGGAACGCTATTTGTGGAATTTTGTAAAGGAGGAAAAGTCAACTGAGAAACCTGAGAAGGAGTGGCCCAGAGGGGCAGTAGGAAAGCCAGGAAGTGGGGTCCCAGAGAGGGAGAAATGGCCATCTTTACCAGATACTGCTGGAAGTACGTAGTAGGAAGACAAGTGTTCTCTAATTTGGCAACCTAGGGTCATTGAGGACCTTTATAAGAAGCATTTTAGTGGGGTTTGGGGCTGAAGCCCAGGTCAGTATGTGCTGAGAAGGAAATGCAAGATGAAGAAGAGGAGAGAGATTGTGTGCACAATTCTTTTGCATTATTGTGTGTGTGTGTGTGTGTGTGTATAAAAGAAGTGAAAAAATGAAAAGGAAGCTCATGTGGACTGTTGGGGCCAAGGGAGGTTTTATCCATGGTTAATGAAACTATTCTGAAATCTTAAAAATATGAGGGAATTCACATATTTTGGGGTATTTCATAGAAACAGAGCACCCTAAGAAATAGCTGAAATTTAAGCCTTGGTTGAGTAGCAGTCCAGTATTTTTATCACCTATCTTTCTTTATCACTTCCATACCTGATTATAAATGTATGTTACCAACAATAATCATCCATTGAACAACTAATTTGAAATAGCTTTCTCATTTTACACAGCTGCAATTATCTGAAACAATCATGGGAAACAGTAATAGACTCTCTGGCTGAAGGTGACCTTGGTGGATAGCAAATTTTTCAAAAAGACTGCACTGTCATTCAATGCCTCTAGCCACAACAGAAATAGGATATTTTTGTCACATTAATTCCAAATGTCTTTCTCCTTCACTGGTGTTTATAGTGATGTTTCTGGAACCTTAACATCATTAGGGTTGCCTCTGCCTTTCCAAGTCACTCTGAAATTGTCTTGTTAAGCATGAGGCAAACTTGAGTAGAAAACCAGCTTCTACCTTGATAACAAACAGAGCTCTGAAGTTTAAGAAGTTTCTTCTTAATGTTACTTAATGTAAATTCTTAATGTTAAAGTTTCAACATTAGGACAAGAGTGGAAGGAAAGATGTGTGTTAGCAGGCAGCAGGGTCCCCAGCCATCCTTTGTAAGTAGTCTTGGCCAAGGTTATCATTGCTATACATGCTTTCTGTGGTCATCTCAGAGCAGAGATTCCACTGGCACTGTTGGGCCCTTCTGCAAGGAAGATGTCCATAGCATCTGTTGTTCTGCTATTCTGCATATTCTATTGCCTTTACCAAAGGACGTGGCAACAGAGTTTGGGGTAGATTTTTTTTTTTCAATTCTTAATTTATTTTTTGGCTTAGTTTATTAGTTTATTTGAGTCTTAGTTGCAGCACGCAGGCTCAGTAGTTGTGGCATGAGAGCTTAGTTGCTCTGCAGCATCTGGGATATTAGTTCCCTGACCAGGATCAAACCTGTGTTGCATGGCAAGGCAGATTCTTAACCATCGATTTAAAAACATTTTTTAAATTACATTTACTTATTTTTTTTATTGGTTTTGCCATACAATGACATGAAATCACCATGGGTTTACATATGCCCCCCTCCAGAACCCCTCTCCCTCCTCCCTCCTGATTCCCTCCCCCTGGGAAATCTCGGTACACCAGCCCCGATCAATCCTGGGCTGGCGATTGATTTCACATATGATAATTAACATGTTTCAATGCCATTCTCCCATATCATCCCACCCTTACCCTCATCCACAGAGTCCACGAGTCTGTTCTATATATCTGCGTTCCTTTTGCTGTCTCGCATGCAGGGTTCTCATTACCATCTTTCTAAATTCCATATATGCATTAGTATACTGTATTGTTGTTTTTCCTTCTGGCTTACTTCACTCTGGATAATAGGCTCCAGTTCCGTCCACCTGAGTAGAACTGATTCAAATGAATTTTTTTTTTTAATGCTGAGTAATATTCCATTGTGTATATGTACCACAGCTTTCTTATCCATTCGTCAGTTGATGGGCATCTAGGTTGCTTCCATGTCCTGGCTATTGTAAACAATGTGGCGATGAACATTGGGGTACACGTGTCTCTTTCAATTCTGGTTTCCTCGGTGTGTATGCCCAGCAGTGGGATTGCTGGGTGATATGGCAGGTCTATTTGCAGTTTTTTATTGATTGATGATTGCTTTACAATATTGGTTTGATTTCTGCCATACATCGACATGAATTAGCCATATCTATACATATGTCCCCTCCCTCTTGAACCTCCCTCCCACCTCCCACCCTTTCCCCCCTTGTAGGTTGTTACAGAGCCCTGGTTTGAGTTCCCAGAGTCATACAGCAAATTCGTATTTGCTAACTATTTTACGTATGATAGTGTATATGCTTTCATGCTATTCTCTCCATTTATCTCACCCTCTCGCTCCCGCCCTCACTGACTTTTTAAAAACATTTCTTACCTCTTGAAGCTGTTTCTGAACTCAGAACTCTTTGGGTTAGCTTTACCTTTTTTTCTCTTTACTCATTAGTATTTTTTTTAAAACCTTTCCTTGGACTAGAAGGAGTTAATGTAAGGCAAAAACTTGCATATACAAGAACTCAAAGAACTGTCAAAGGCCGAGGGTCCTCTTGTGGATTATTATTTAACCTTCAGGATGTTTGGCTGGTAGAGTTTTTAGGTGACACATAATTTGACCTGTTTTAAAAAATTATGTATTATGGACTCTATCAAGAAGCAAGAGAAACTTTCATAATAAAAACATGAAGGAGGCAGTTCCTTATCTGGGCAAAGAGACTGCATTCAGGAACCAACTCAGCTACATGTTCTGAAGATAAGGAGGGTTTCTTCTGTTGATGCTCCAAAGCACTGTATCCTCCATCAGAGATATTCCTTGTCTCGGTGATGGAAAGACTGCTACTTGAAGATGCCTGGGAAGTTTCTTTTCATTCCCATTTGGCCTCTTCAAAATGTTCGTCTAATTTTGTCTCTAAGGAAATCCCAGCAAAGAGGGAAAAACTTGCTCCGTAGTGAATTGCTTCCTCTGGATGGCTTCAGTAAAATCTTTAATGTAAAATTGTGGCATAGGCTTGATTATTTGTCTCTGACCTCCAGGAAACTGTCTAACGCGGCACTGGGGAATGACAGACACCTAGTCAACATGTTTGCTGCTGTTTGAAGATTCACGGATTGTTGATACAATGACTCCTCTGCTGTTTCATAAAGGTCATGTGTCACATACGTCTGCAGAGGCTCATCCACCTAAAGGTGAGCACTTGAGGAGGAACAGGGTGTTTATTTGCCTGCATTTGTTGGCAGTTGGGAATGGAACTTGGAAAGCATCCATTTCATTCCTTTAATTTTTTTATCATACTACCGTTTCATAAGCTGAACTTACATAAATGTAAAAAAAGAAAAAGGAATATAATGAAGTGACCCAATTTAGAAAATACAGACTTCTGATGGTGATTACTGGATTTACCTTGATGTAAAAACCCACGCTTTTGGAATGTTAGCCATTACTCATTCTATGACTGTGTGTGTGTGTGTGTGTGTGTGTGTGTGTGTGTGCCTGAAATTGATGAAAAGCAAAAGGATGACAATTTTAAAATGAAAGCTTTTTTGTTGTTGTTCTTTAATAGCCTTTCATGTACCTGGTTTAGAAGTAAAAATATTTTGACTTTTTTAAAAAAAGTGACAAAGTGATTGATCAAAGTAAAAATACTCATTGAATCAGAGATTTTGCTTTGTTTTTTGTTTGTTTTACAGGATGAGATCTTAGCATTCATCCAAGTCAGTTATTCACTTTTAACATCATGGACCCAACCCTGTCCTCAAGTCAGTCTGTCACACCCAGGTGTGTGCCTTTGACTGATAAAATTCATCCGTGAATACATGACAATTATTATCACCCTAGCTCCTCCTCTGACTATATTTTTAAATAATTCAAACCTTTGCTTTCTGTCCCTAAATCTAATGTTGCCTCTAGGTCATCTCTGAGTTTATTATTATTACTGTTGATGTATGAGTGACATATTCTTAGATTTAAGTTTTAACTTTCTTCCTCCTATCATCTGGTTCTCAACTCTATTTGGCTGATTGTGGCTTGTCTTTCTGGCTTTTGTCATCCCTGACTTCATTAAATAGAACCAGGCATGAACACACCCTGTATTCCGGCTTCTAAATCCAGCCCTGACTCAGAGATAGCCCTGGTGCCTGCGGGGGGCATACTCAGAGAGATCATTATTTATTCTGTCACCGCACCTCTTGAGTATGATCGATTAAGCCTTTTTGTGAACAGTCACTGAGTAGAACTTCAGTAGTCTGTGCAGTCACTGACGTTTGGCAGTGAACTAACACATCCTGAACTAGCCACTGTGGTCAGGCATTTGTATCTTAAAAGAAAGACCAAAAGGAAATTAGAAGGTCAACTTTATCTCTGTTTCCTACATAATAATCTTTTAGAATCCTTTCCTTTTTAAATCAGTAAGTTTATTGAGGAGAATAGCCAGATAAGAACAATAGATTTTCTATAAGCACTTCTCAAAATGTTGTCCTTTCAGAGGATTTGTGAGATTAAAGTTATTTTTATAATATTCCCCAAATATTGTTTTCCCTGTTAAGCCTCACACAGCAGTTTTCCAGAGGTCATGTGATATAATGACACCATTGCCATGTGACTGATGGAACATGTGCTTCTGTATTCTTGGGCTTTAAACTTTTCTCAGTTTCAATTTCTAATATACTAAATAGCTGTAGGTGTAATGTGTAGAAATAGAAGCACTTTGGGACTCTCATCATTTTTAAGAATATAAAGGAATCCTGAGACCAGAAAATTTAAGAATTTGTGATGAGGGTTATTAAAATTTATACCTTCCTACTTGCATTGTTAGAATCTAAAAGATGAATTATTTCTCAAAGCCTCCTCTCTCCAGGTTTTGATCATTATTTAGACCAATGAAATGTTGCCTTATTTTTTGTAATTTGTACCTCAAGGAGACAATAGAAATTCTTGACAAGGTGAAATTAAATGAAATATGTAGTACTTTTAAAACACACATACAATTTAAAATAATTAGAGTGTAACTTCCAGTATCAGACTGTTCTATAGTAATCAGGTTTGTAAACTGCCAGGAATCTCACTATGTAAATGGAGATAATGCCAGATATGTCAAATGATTAAAGATAAATGAAATAGTACATTTAAATTAAAAAAATTAATTGAGGTTTATTTGACATATAACATTGCATTAGTCTTAGGAATGCAACATATTGCTCTGATATGTATCTTTATCTATTTATTGCAAAGCAATTGCCACAATGATTTTAAGTAACATCTACCACCACACATAATTCCAATTTTTTCTTATGATGAAAACTTTTAAGATATACTTTCTCTTAGCTACTTGAAAATATGCGATACACTGTGGTTAGCTATAGTTACCATGAGGATAGCAGCACTCAGGCACTTAGAGCATGCTTAGCATATGGTAGAACTCGATTAATACTAACAATTCAGTTCAGTTCAGTTCAGTCGCTCAGTTGTATCTGACTCTTTGTGACCCCGTGAACCGCAGAATGCCAGGCCTCCCTGTCCATCACCAACTCCCGGAGTCCACCCAAACCCATGGCCATCGAGTCGATGATGCCTTCCAGCCATCTCATCCTCTGTCTTCCCCTTCTTCTCCTGCCCTCAATCTTTCCCAACATCAGGGTCTTTTCCAATGACTCAACTCTTCGCATGAGGTGGCCCAATTACTGGAGTTTCAGCTTCAACATCAGTCTTTCCAATGAACACCCAGGACTGATCTCGTTTAGGATGGACTGGTTGGACTCCTTGCAGTCCAAGGGACTCTCAAGAGTCTTCTCCAACACCACAGCTCAAAAGCATCAATTCTTTGGTGCTCAGCTTTCTTCACCATCCAACTCTCACATCGATACATGACCACTGGAAAAACCATAGCCTTGACTAGATGGACCTTTGTTGATAAAGTAATGTCTCTGCTTTGGTCATAACTTTCCTTCCAAGGAGTAAGTGTCTTTTAATTTCATGGCTGCAATCACCATCTGCAGTGATTTTGGAGCCCAGAAAAATAAAGTTAGCCCCTGTTTCCACTGTTGCCCCATCTATTTGCCATGAAGTGATGGGACTGGATGCCATGATCTTAGTTTTCTGAATGTTGAGCTTTGAGCCAACTTTTTCACTCCCCTCTTTCACTTTCATCAAGAGGCTCTTCGGTTCTTCTTCACTTTCTGTCATAAAGGTGGTGTCATCTGCATATCTGAGGTTATTGATATTTCTCCCGGCAATCTTGATTCCAGCTTGTGCTTCCTCCAACCCAGCATTTCTCATGATGTACTTTGCATATAAGTTAAATAAGCAGGGTGACAATATATAGCCTTGATGTACTCCTTTTCCTATTTGGAACCAATCTGTTGTTCCATTACCAGTTCTAACTGATGCTTCGTGACCTGCATACAGGTTTCTCATGAGGCAGTTTAGGTGGTCTGGTATTCCCATCTCTTTCAGAATTTTCCACAGTTTGCTGTGATCCACACAAAGGCTTTAGCATAGTCAATGAAGCAGAAGTAGATGTTTTTCTGGAACTCTCTTCCTTTTTCGATGATCCAGGAGATGTTGGCAATTTGATCTCTGATTCCTCTGCCTTTTCTAAAACCAGTTTGAACATCTGGAAGTTCATGGTTCATATATTGCTGAAGCCTGGCTTGGAGAATTTTGAGCATTACTATACTAGCGTGTGAGATGAGTGCAATTGTGCAGTAGTTTGAACATTCTTTGGCATTGCCTTTCTTTGGGATTGGACTGAAAACTGATCTTTTCCAGTCCTGTGGGCACTGCTGAGTTTGCCAGATTTGCTGGCATATTGAGTGCAGCACTTTCACAGCGTCATCTTTCAGGATTTGAAATAGCTCAACTGGCATTCCATCACTTCCACTAGCTTTGTCTGTAGTGATGCTTTCTAAGCCCACTTGAATTCACATTCCAGGATGTCTGGCTCTAGTTGAGTGGTCACACCATCGTGATTATCTGGGTCGTGAAGATCTCTTTTGTACAATTCTTCTGTGTATTCTTGCCACCTCTTCTTAGCCATGACCATTATTCCTATCCATTTGACTAATACTGAAGGAGAGCTTAAATTTAGAATTGAGGTCAACATTGCTTCTGAAGTTAACTATTTTAGAAATAACAATGAAAACCCAAGAGGAAATTTAATTTTATTTTTGTATTTTTTCTTGTATATCAATTTGGGGAATGTTTTCCACTCGTTAAGTAGTTAGGCTCAAACGTTAGGCTTTAGCATTGTTCTCCAGTTCTTCGATTGACTTGGTTGGAGATGACAGAACATAGAGTAGAAATAGTATTCCAGAGAGAAGGAGTAGCAGCCATAAAGATGTGACAGCCTTATTAGAATATGAACATAGGAATCTCCTTGTATAACGTCAGGTTAATTTCTGGCTGAACTGTTTATTCTAACTCTAGAAAAGGGAGTAGAGACTCTGAATTTAACCATAGGCCATGTTCAATATTTTTTTTAAGGCTAAAATTTGTTTCCAAATTCTGAACATTCCCTTTTATTCCAATTTACAGTCCCAGAATTAGTGTTGCAATATGCAGGTAAGTGATTTTCTGTTTTCAAGTCAGGTCCAGTTTGCTGAGGATAATGCTCTGTGACATGAACCTGAAGAAGTTGCTATAATTGACATAGTCCAAAGGAGCAATCTGATTATAGTACTCTCAACTGCTGCATTCTTTCAAACTAATTCTATCTTGAACCTGGGGAATGATGTAATGGTGTCTCACTATATACAACTTCCATGTATATGAATTAGAAGCAGTAGCCACTGAAATTTTACATGGAAAGATCTAAATGGATAATTTGGATGGCTTTCATGTTCAGATAATCCATAACTATTTGGGAAAAGGGAGATATTGGGGTTAAAATAGGATGGAATTGGGTCATTGCCATAGGACTATATGAATTCTTCCTTCAGATAGTTCCCATTGAGGAAAAAGCAAGTTCAAGTACCTGTACAGGGCTTTGCCCAACCCAGAGAGAGTTTCTGGTTTCACCTAGGGATCTTTCCTGTCTTTTGGCTATGTTGGCCTCAGGAAGGGAATGTAAGTCAGTCAAAATACCCATTTTACCTATCATTTCAGCCTGAGCTCACACTGAAAGCCCTGTTCTTACACAGTGTATGCCAGGGATTCCCAATCTGAAGCACTCTCATCAGTGGAAGGCAGAAAGGAGCTCAGAACTGAGTGAGGGAGCTGTGGCCCCCAGCCCAGAGTTTTCTTACTTGCTATTCCTTTCTAGGGGTGCTACCTTCAGCTCTCTCACCTGGATTCTAGGAGAGAGAATTATTCAAAAAGAAAGGACCCTGGAGAACCAGAGCTTCTCTGGAGTCTGGCACCATGAGTGCTCTGAAGCTGGGAGGGCCAGACAACCACATGCTTGTTGGCCTCCACCTTCAGAACAAGGCTGAGAAGTGTTCTTAACTCAGAAGTCCTTGAAGACAGACTGGGGGTGACATGAGTAGGGGGAGGAAAAGGCTGAAAGAAGTTGCGAGCTTCCCTGTAGCCAACACATTTAACCCATATTATTAAATCAGTGCTTCTGATATACCAGGTGCCCAACTAGGATCACAGAGTAAGTTCAACATAATTGGCATAAAGAGAATACCTTCTTACCCGGGGCAGTTGGAAATAATTAAATTATTCAGAATCCTTTGACCTAGATGATACTGTCTATACCTTAGAATTTCATTTTTTTAAATTTTATTTTAATATTTTATACCTTAAAATTTAATTTCATTACTAATTGCAAACCTAAGTATCATTTTTCACTCTGTAAATATCCATTGGTTATGTTTGTATTGAATCCACATATATATCCCACAGGTGCCTCAAAATTGATTTTCCAGAATTGATCTCATGATGTCAATCTTCCAAATCAACTCCCTATATTTTCCACCATTAAACCAGGTTTCTAAGCGGTTGACTTCGTAGTCTTTTGAGACCCCACTGCTCTCTCATTTTCTCAGTTTATTTGACTATTATCTTCTGTCATTCCACTCCTCAGATATCTTCGATCCCCACCCCATCCTCTAAGTTCAAACATTCATTTTCTTTCACAATTATCCTCTCCTAAATACTGCTTTCTTCAAAACCACCCTAAAAAGTGCTCCCTGATTGTAGGATGTCATGTCATTACGATTGAAATTATTCCATGATTTTCTTACTCTTATGAGGGAAAAATATGTGAATTAACACTCTGTGAGCACTTATCATATTTTAAATACTATGCTTGGAGTTGAAAATACTGTTTTATTTAATTGTCACAATATTTACGTGAATGGGCATAATAACCCTGTATTGCAAGTGAGGAAACCGAGTTTTAGAGAAATAAAGTGACTTGCTTAACTTGTAAGTTTCTGGAAGAGCCATGATTTGAGCCTGAGTTTGACTGACTGCTTTGTCTTCTGATTCTCTTCATTTGTGTTCACATATTTCCTTATTACTCTGGCTTTTCATGACCACCATTCTCTGTTTTCAGGCTCCCCCACTCACTCCCAAGCTCCATTTTCCCTGTACTTGCTCTGAAAATCTTCTGGGTTTTTTTTTTTCCCAAAAATTTTTGATATGGAACATTTTAAAAGTCTTTATTGAATTTTTTTTTACAATATTGCTTCTATTTTATGTTTTGTTTTTTTGGCTGCAAGGCCTGTGGGATCTTAGTTCCCTGACCAGGGATTGAACCCGCTGCTTGTTGTTGTTCAGTCGCTCAGTAGTGTCTGACTCTTTGTGACTCCATAGAATGCAGCACACCAGGTTTCCCTGTCCTTCACTGTCTCCCAGAGTTTGCTCAAACTCATGTCCACTGAGTCAGTGATGCCATCCAACCATCTCATCCTCTGTCATCTCCGTTTCCTCCTGCCCTCAATCTTTCCCAGCATCAGGTGTCTTTTCCAAGTCCCAGGGTCTTTTTGCATCAGGTGGCCAAAGTATCGGAGCTTTAGTTTCAGCATCAGTCCTTCCAATGAATATTCAGGGTGGAAGGCAAAGTCTTAATCACTGGACCACCAGGAAATCCTGCAACTCTTCCTTTAGAACAAATCTCCTCTTTAGATCATCCTTGACTTCCCCAGGTTTTTAAAGAACCTTGTGCGTTCTTTCCTTACGGCAGATGGAATGCTTTATTGTAATCATTTTTGTGTTTCACGTGTAAGTAACTGCTTTCTAAATAGCCCAAGACCTTCCTAAGCAGGACGGTCTCTCTTAGCTGAGAACCATCTACAACTCTGCAGTTTCTGACACAAAGCTGATATGATAAACACCTCGCTGGATCAGTATATGACTGGGTGAATAAATGTTGAGTAAAGAAAAGCAAGGGATTTCTCTGGCATCTCAATGGTAAAGAATCCATCTACAATGCAGGAGACATGTGTTCGATCCCTGGGTTGGGAAGATGGACAGAGAAGCCTGGCAGGCTACAATCCATGGGTCACGAAAGAGTCAGATACAACTTAGTGACTAAACAACAATGGGTTGTGTATAAACCTACCCTTGAGCACTTATATTTTTTAAAATCTTGTTTAGTAATCAGCACCAATGAATTATCAACTACTTCTGTCCAAAAGACCTGGTTCTTAGCAGGTGCTCAAAGACTGTTGGTTGAACGCTGGCTTAATACTAAAATTAAATTTATATACCCAAGTCCTTTGCAAACAAAATAGCACATTTTCAGAGTGCAGACTTATTTAGAAAGTATGGGCCTCAATATTCTTTTGTTTACTAATCTAGCCCCTTCCTTAACAGACATGTCCAGAAGAAAAAGGCTGTATCTTATATTCTCAACTATAAATTAACTGATGGTGATACCAGTTAACATGTATTAGACTAACTTGTGAAAGTCCCAAATTGCTGGCAGGATTCTAGCCTTTACAATGAAAATCAATGAACTAAATTGGCTAGGACAAATAAGGTGACAAAGGGTAATGATGAATGGCAGAAAGAGGGAGAAACCAGCAATTTAGGGACCAATAAAGTCATTGCAATTAGTTCAGCATAGCAACCTGATAAGACATAGTAGATATTTAATTATATGTTTTATAAGTTGTGGCCAAGGATTTTATTGTTTTCTCTTGTTGAGTTAAAAGGAGGGTTTCTTGAGTATTTTGAAAAATCTAGATCTCATTCAAATGAGAATTACAGAGAAATCTATTGCCAGGGACACTGAGGAGATCAAACTGGGGCACTGGAACACCTCCAGGAATAGTTTCATTCTTACCAGTTTCAGAAACAATTTATTGGTTGTTAGCAGTGTGGCTCTCTGAATAAAGTGGTCTTGTTGATTTTTATGTCAGATGCATATCACAGATCTGATAAACATGAACTAAATTTGATTCACTGAGATTTTACAAGAAAGAGCAAATTACAGAACCTTCACCTGTGAGTCAGCCTTTTGGTGAGGGTCATAAAGGGATGTGTGGGTATGTCAGGGGTAAAGTTTGGGGAGTTAGGGTTTCTTAGGACCTCTATAAGAAGTGCCCCCCCCCCGGTTTTGTGATATCAGAGATGCCAAGCTTGGCTGAGACCTGATGGAAGTTTAAATGAAGGGCTGATGTCTTCTGAGAGAAACCATCAGTTCTGTAGGTCAATGCTCACCACCACCTCTGAGGTTCAATGTCAAATGTTGAGAAGTCCTATGACAAACAACTGGGAAGTGGTTAGAAAAGTTTATACTGACTGTAATTCTGAGGCAAGATACTTAGGCGACTACATAAGACTTTGACTTCCCAGGTAGCTCAAGTGGTAAAGAACCCACCTTCCAATGCAGGAGCTGCAGGAGACTAAGGTTCATCCTTGGGTTGGGAAGATGCTTAGAGGAGGAAATGGCAACCCACTCCAGTATTCTTGCCTGGGAAATTCCAAGGACAGAGAAGCCTGGTGGGCTGCAGTCCATGGAGTTGGAAAGAGTCAGACAGGACTGAGCATGAAAGCACACACAAGACTGTAGAGTTACACTCCATTAGCTGACCTCGGCATTTGGACATCCAGGGTGCCTGGACCTAAATCAAAAGGTTTCCAGAGACAATGTGGAAATGATGGGGTGGGGAAGCCTATTCCATTGTGTTGACTTCACGTCTCTCTTTTTTTCTCTTCTGGTTCCTTAAAAGATCAATGAACGAGACTGACTTACTGGGTTCCTCAAGCAGCAGGTGGAAAGAGTAGTGACCCCAAAGTGGGTAGTGAAAAAGCCCTTTTGGCTGTGGAAATACCTGTGTTCATTAAAATTATGGCTTGTGGCCATGACCTAGGTCCAGGCTCAGCTGTGGATTTATCGTAAAGCTCTAAGATTTTGCCTCAATATTCTTCACTTGTAGGAAACCAAACAAAGCTTCTTGAAGAGGCTCTGGAAATGTGTTTATAGGGTCATATGTCCTGATAAATTTGCAAATGTAAGGTGTACAGTGAAATGAAGCCTCCTTTCCCATTCTAACTTTTTCCTCACACATTCCATATCATGGGGCATGGTAGGTACTGTGGACTTGGAGAAATAGCTGCACGTGAGTAGGATATATTTATGTGTAGCTCAGAGTTTCTTCTGTGTGTTGTTGAAGTGTTCAGCTAAGTGTAGGACAATGTTGCTGGCATAAAAGTTGAGGACAAAGGGCTACAAGCAGAACCAGCTTCACAGGCATATGACCAGTAGGATAACAAGGTGCCTGGCATTTACAAGGGCATTGTGCTGGTTTAATTGTCTTCACTCCACTTTTCCAAAATTCTTTGCTTTATGAACAAGAGACTCTGCAAATTACAATGCCAGTTCTGGCAGCAAACACCCTGTACAGACATTAATAAGCATATAGAATGTGTGCCACATTCAGCTCGTCATTAACATCAAGACTTTTTATCATTGAAGGCAAAGGCTACTCTTTAAGTTGTTGACTAATTGAGCATTTTCCAATAGTTATGTATTTTCAAGGTTATCATGTGGATGGAATTTTTAAAGCATATGTATTAACTTAGACTTAAAAAATATTTTAAGTGTAATGAGATTGCCCACTTGATAAAGCTATTAATGAATAAGCTCTTGGTTTAATAATCCAAATATTGAATGGAAATAAATTGTCTATATAATCAAATACACTTGTATATAATGCAATTATATCTATATATATATGATTAGTTACTATGTAAGTAAATCAAAGTGTCCTGAAATTTTAGAGTTTATGTTTTGACAAAACTTTGTAAAAGCATTTCCAAATTTAACATTATAAAATTTTACATGATATTTCTCATAATAGTGAAGTTGAAAGAGACTATCAATTTTTAAAGTTATTTTTTATCTTTTCATTGTTTATTTTTTATTTTTAATTTTTTAAATTTTCTTTACTTTATTGTGTTGGTTTTGCCATACATTGACATGAATCCACCATGGGTATACATATGTTCCCCCTCCAGAACCTGATTCTCTCCCCCTGGGTCATCCTGGTGCACCAGCCCCGAGCATCAAACCTGGGCTGGTGATTGATTTCACATATGATAATTAAAATGTTTCAATGCCATTCTCCCATAACATCCCACCTTTGCCCTCTTTCACAGGGTCCACGAGACTGTTCTATACATCTGCGTTTCTTTTGCTGTCTCACCTGCAGGGTTCTCATTACCATCTTTCTAAATTCCATATATATGCGTTATTATACTGTATTGTTGTTTTTCCTCCTGGCTTACTTCACTCTGGATAATAGGCTCCAGTTCCATCCACCTGAGTAGAACTGATTCAAATGAATTTTTTTAATGCTGAGTAATATTCCATTGTGTATAAGTTTTGATTAAATTTTCTAGAAGAAAGTCATCTTTTTATTCCATATATAGAAAATACTGTAAAATATCATGTGTATGTGCTAAGCTGCTTCAATCATGTCTAACTCTGTGTGACCCTATGGACTGTAGCCCACCAGGCTCCTCTGCCCATGGGATTCTCCAGATAAGAATATTGAAGTATTGTCATGCTCTCCTCCCCAACCCAGGGATCAAATCTGCATCTCTTATGTACCTTCACTCACAGGCAGTTTCTTTATCACTAGTGGCATCTGGTAAATATTTTACTATGGTAAAATATAGTAAATATTATTTTATTATAAATGCAAAAATGTTTTGCTATATAAAATATTATTTTACTATATAAAAAGGCTATCTAAGGGTGCATAGCTAAAAATGTAGGTGGAAATATTACAAAGGTGTGTCAGTAAGATAACAAACTGCAGTAAGTTATGTTCCTGGTTTTGGTGGTACTTGTGGTTGTGACCTACTTTAAATTTGCTCATTTTTGCATTTCCTTTCTCATTCTAAGTAAATATTTATTTTTAAAAATTTGAATTTGATATTTGTAATTTTTCATTTTTTTCATGTGCAAACCACTTCTTCCCCGTTTTATGTTCTCTGGGCCCCCGAACGTAGTTTCACCTCTGCTCATTTCAACAAGTGCATATCACCTGATTTTCTGATACTTGAGCCAGTGGTTCTAAGTTCTATGCTCTTACCTTAAACGTAACAAAGATACCATAGATGCTTTCTAATTGTACAATGAGTAGGTGTCTGGAAGTGAAGGATTGCCCCACTTCATTGCCTTACTTTTTTGAACTCTGGGCTCTTAGTGGGGGAGCATTTGACAATATACCCAAATCATAAAGTAATGTGATCTCAGCAGTCCCTTGGTTATAAGGGTACAGTGACCATAAACACTGTCAAGTCCAAATCTTTTTCTTTGCAAATGGGGGAAATGAGGGCCACAAATATCACACTATTGAAAAACAAAAGAGCTGGTATTAGAATGCAGTTTAACTCTCTTCCCAGTTCTTATTCCATTAATTGTCTTACTCATCCTTCCAATCAGTTGAGTGCTTATGGGATGGACTCTGGCACCTTTCTGTCCTCATGTCTAGCACCTGACCTGTTCATACTGGATCCTTATAAATGAGACCAGCATCTTGGAGCTATTTTGAATAATAATCTGGAAAACTCTCCATTATTCTTCCAGAATGTCAAGAACTCAAGGATTACTGACACCCTGTGCGTGCTGTGAATAAAATTTCATTTTATTCAAGTCATATAGGTGGGAATTTATCTATGAAAGTTCTGCAGGGACATTGCCTTTCTTATGGCATCTTGACAGTTTAAAGTGGACAATAAATGCCAAAAAACATTTTCTTTTCAAAATTCTTCAATGAGTCTAATACATGTAAAGTGTGGCAAATAAAGTTAAGAGTGGCATCAATATTTGTATAGATGATAACAATGAGCTAGGTTGGCATTTTCTATAAGTCAAAGAATAAAATCTGGAATGCTCTGAAAGGATAAAGACCTAAATAACTTACAATTGAAGACAGGACATTATTTTTACAAGAATATGTAGAGAAATGCCATTCAAAAATGCTGAAAAAGTCATTGTATTGTAGAAGACTAATATGGCATTTAATCAGAAACTCTGGGTAAAAAAGACCCAAATCCACATAATTATAAGAGAGAAGATTCCTTAATTTAAGAGTCCTTAAAACCAATTATCTTTTCATTTTGGGGCTGAAATTCTGGGTGAGGCGGTGACATAATCGTTGGTAATTGGGTCTCGTGAAGATATGATGTCTTGTAATGTAAATCAGTATCTCACTGATTGAATTTTTTATTTCTAACAGAGGAACATGAAGGGAAAGACAAATAAAAGATTTGAAAAGCATAGAAGTCCATTCTATGTATGTATTTGGCACAGCATCTAAGAGAAAAATGAAGAGAGTTAAATGAAGCTACCCAACAGGAGGAAGCATTAGACCCATGAAGGCAGATACATTTGTTCAGTAGTTAATTTAATAGATACTTTGTGCTTGCATGGACTGACAGTAACAAATAGATAAATTATAGAGTCTGTTAGAAGATGTTAACTGCACTGGATATAAAGAAAGAGTAGGAGAGGTTCAAAGTGGCAGGATGTGTGGGAGCAAGGACAGGATTATATCAAAATTTTAAATAGGATAGTGAGAGGTCTCATTTGGAAAGTGACCTCTGAGCCAAAACCTGAAGGAAATGAAAGATTTGGTGGTGGAAACATGAAGATGATGGGGGTGGGGGGACGGTGGGAGTGCATTCTAGAAGCTTCTGCAAAGTCCTAAGATGAGACTGTAACCAGTATGGTTAAAAAATAGAAAGAAAGCCACTGTGACCCCAAAAACAATTTTTCTTAAAGAAAATCATGCAATCAAATAGAGGTGAGAAAAAGCAAAATACATGATTCACAAAACAAAACAGTTCCACAGCTGGGCAAAACTGGAAATGTATCATGGACAGATGAAATACATAAGGACAGGAAGTCTGTGTTGAAGCTGGGTAAATATGAGTGGCCAGTGGGAGCCATATAGTAGGATTCCTAGCAGGGACATGTGGAAAAAATGGAGTGAGATCATGGAGCAAGTCCTCATACGAAAGGAGTCTGCATTTTCTTCCTAACTGACCAGGAGACAGATTTTTCTCTTAAAGAAAAATAAGGCACAATTTTACAATAAGGTTCAATTACAAAAGAAAGAAACTTTTCCTTTTTAAAGAACTGGTATTATTTATCAGGTTTGTTTTAAATTTTTAGCAATTCTAGTGGATGAGTTATCATTGTTGTTCTTTAGTCTCTAAGTTGTGTCCAACTCTTTATGACATCAAGGACTGAGGCACACCAGGACCATGGAGCACCAGGCTCCATGGGGTTCTCCAGGCAAGAATATTGGAGTGGATTGCCATTTCTTTCTCCAGGGGATCCTCCCAGACCAGGGATCGAACCCTCATCTCCTGCATCGGCAGGTGGACTCTTTACCACTGAGCCACCAGTGGATGTGTGGTTTTAATTTGCATTTCTCTGATGGTTAAAGATGTTGACCATTTTTAAACTGTATGTTGGCTATTTGCATAACTTCCTTTGTTAAGTGTCTAAGTCTTTTAACCAATTTTTCTTGGGTTGCTTTGTCTTACTATTGAGTTGTAAAAGGCCTGTATATATTCTACATATAAATCCATTATTAGATATAAAGTGAATATTTTCTCCCAATAGCTGGCTTTCATTTTCTTAGAGTATCCTTTGATAAACAGTAGATGTTTTAATTTTGAAGTTCAATTTATCATCTTTTTCTCTTGCTTTTTTGTCCTACCAACAAATCTTTTCTGCCCCCAGCTCTACAAACATTTTTCCCATGTATTCTTTTAGGAGTTTTACAGTCTTGGCTTTTACATCTAGGACTATGATCTATTTGGATTTAATTTGTGTACTGTATCAGAGTAAATTTTTAAAAAAATTTATATTCCATCCATGTTTATTGGTAAGACATTTTTCTTTTCTGTAGATTATGTAAAATAGTACAAGGACTTTGGATGGTTTCTTCAAAAGTTAAATGTACATTTATCATAAGACTCAGAGGTATTTGTAAAAAAATAACTGATCACCTATGACCCTCACAAAAATTTTTAATAGACATTTTATTCATAATAACCCCAAACTGGAAATTACTCAAATATCTAACAACTGTTAAATTTATAAATTTAGATGCATACATATAATGGAATACTTCTTAGCAGTAAAAAGGAACAGTCTTCTGATACATGCAATGATATGAATGAATCTCAAAACATTTTGAAGCAAAGAAGCCAGACAAGAGTCCCTACTGTATGGTCCCATTTTAAATAGAAATAGAAAAGAAAAATCTGATCTATAATGAAAGAAAGCAGGTTAGTGATGGCCTTGGGCCAGTGAGCAGGTTCCTACATGGGATGGACAAAGGAAACTTTTGGGTGAGATGGAAATATTCTGTAATTTGTAGTGGTTGTTATACAGGTGAATACATTTGTCGAAACTCAAGGAAATGTACACTTAACATGGTTCTTTTATTATACATATTTTCTACTTAATTGAACTCAATTTAAAAAGAGAAAGAAATAAGGAAGATAAGGTAAATTTTTAACTAAATAAAGGTAGCTAAAATTCAATATATTTTTGGGAGTTGAAATTATTCTCTTACCCTAAACACTCTAGTATCCTTAACACTCTAGTATGTTGTACCCTAGAATACACAAAACCAACATGCTAGTCACTCAAGCATTTTGAGAAAAATGTGGCCCTAGATAGAAAAGGGCACATAATATAAAATAATATTAACATCAAAGAAAGTATCAGGTCATGTTACCTCTGAATACAAGTGTAGATAACTGTTACTAAAACTTAATGGCGTGGAATAAGCACAGATGTACTTTAGCACCCTTGCTTTGTTCTGTTTTTGTTATCCCAGACCTCAGATATCAAAAATTTTATATATAAGAACCAAAAGAGGTGTTTGAGTCCTCAGAGCATACGTTGTCAAGATTTCATGAAAAACAAGTGTCTTAGTTCAGGCTGCTACAACAAATCACCATAGACTGGCTTATAAACAAAACCAATTAATTTCTCATGGTTCTGGAGTCTAGGGAATCCAAGATCAAGGAAGGGATTGGCAGACTCAGAATCTGTTGAGAGCCCTGTTCTGGTCCATGGATGGCCATATTTTTTGCTGTATCCTCACTTAGGGGAAAGGGCAAGGGAACTCTTGTTTTACTAGGAAACTAATCTCATTCATGATGGCCTTTCCCTCATGACCCATGACTTCCTAAAGCCTCCTTTCCAAATATCATCACATTGGAGATCAAGTTTAACATAAGAACTTGGTGGGAGGTGGGACACAATGACACCAAGACAAAGTTGCTTTATATAACATACAGTAGTTTTCAAAAGAATTCTGCATTATTATTTGAACTGAAGGATCAGACTATATAGAACTGTGGCTTCTGACCCTTGCACACTATAGTCCACAGAGAACTATATTTTTGTAAGGAAGAAATCTTGAAGACATTAGATTGAATGCAAATTGTATCTTGGGCTTTTTCTGAATCATACCATTGGGCTAGAAAATGGAAACCACAATCAAATTCTAATATATGCTATAGACAGTAATGCTATCCAGAGATAAGACTAATTCTTCAGCAACCAGAACCACTAAGTTGATTGTAAATAGAATACAAGACCTATTTGCTATTTTAGATTCAGTCTCAGACACCCCAGATGATTCATGTGGACAGCTGAAAGGTAGAACTTGAATGAATAGCACTGATTTGTTAGGCACTCAATTCAGTTCAACCACCAAAATATGCCCCCACCATCCATCCCCTCCCCCCATCTTGCTGCTATCAGCCAGTCTAAGCAACCATTGTCTTTCCCTGTGGCCAATGAAGTTTTCCCTGGTTGGTCTTTCTGTCCCTTTCTTGTTCCCCTATAATCTATACTCCATGCATTAGTCAGTAACCTTTAATAACAGAAATCAAATTAGATATTTCTCTTAAATTTTATCAGTGACTCCCCCTTGATGTAAAAGACATAAATGCCTTTTCTTATCCCTCACTTGCTCTGTGGTTTCCTCTTGTGATGCCCTCCCTCTCATATGCTATCTTCTGGCCCTGCTGTCTTTTCCCCCCATGTCTTAGAAAATACTTTTTTCAGCCAGCACTTGCTGTTCCCTTTGTTTTCATTTACAGTTCCTTTCTCTTCCTTTTAATTCCTCAAATCTCCCTACCTCACCCTTAACTGCTGGCATTTCATCCTTCTCATCTTGGTCTGTGTCATCTCTATAGCCAGGCCTCCCTAAAAAGTTTATTTAAGTTAGACTGAAGATTATGTTCTATCACAATGCTTTGTTTATTTCTCCCAGAATCCTTATCAAAATATGTAATTTGAAGTGGATTTATTTGTGCTCATCGTTTGCTTATTCATTTAACAAATATGTATTGGGTTACCTATTATGTGCCTGGCATTGTGAGAGATAAAAGTTCTTATCAAGCTTACAGTATGTTATGAGTAAGTTGTATAACATATTAGCATGTTATAAACTTTGATTTAATTTAAAAAAGAGAGGGCCAAGGTAAAGGAATTGATAGTTCCAAGTGACATTTAAAGAAAGACTTAAAGGATATAAGAAGTTGACTATCCACTATCTGGAGAAGTAGCATTCAAGACGGAAGAGATGGTCTAGAAGATGATTCTCATACAGGCGGGTAGCTGTTGGGGCTGATGAGCACAGAGGTCAACGGTGCCTGGTAGCTAAGGGGGCAAGATAAATGATGGAAGTGTAGTAGGTGAGATCAGAGGTAATGAGAGGCTTGGAGGTCATGTTTGAACTTTGGCTTTTACTCTGATGCACAAGGGGAATCATTTCAAGGTATGGAATATGAGGGCAATGTGATCTGACTTACAGAGTAAGAGATTAACTTTGCTGTTTTGAGAAAAGACCGTAGGAGTTCCAGTGAAAAGTATAGAGACCAGTTAGGAGGCTGTTGGATTAAGGTTGGGTTTGGTTGAAAGTTGGAACAGGTGGCAAGCAGAGGAGTAGTGGGAATTAGAGAGATTCTGGATGTATTTTGAAGGTGAAGGGGATGCATGAGATAAGGAAACAAGTGAAAAAAAAAAGTTCCAGGGTTTTTGACTTGCCCCAAGATATTTTTGCCATCAGCAGAAGTGGAGAAGATGATTTGAAAGGGCAGTTGTGAAGGGGAGAGTCAGGTGTTCAGTTTGGGGCATACTTATTTTGAGATATCCTTTGGCCCCTAAGTGTAAATGGCAAACTGGCCATTGGAAATGAATCTGGGAGGATTATCTGGATTGGAGATATGGGAGTCATTGGTCCATAGGGTATGTGTTAGTTGCTCAGTTGTGTCCGACTCTGCAGCCCTATGGATGGTAGCCCACCAGGCTCCTCTGTTCTTGGGATTTCCCTGGCAAGAATACTTGAGTGGGTAGCCATTCCTTTCTCCAGGGGATCTTCCTGACCCAGGAATGGAACCTGGGTCTCCTGCATTGCAGGCAGATTCTTTACCATAACAGGCTTTTAAAACTATGAGACTTAATGAAATCACTATGGTGGATGAAGAAAAGAAAAGGAAAGAAGAGTTTTCTAAGAGGAAAGGGGTGGGGAAAGAGCTGGAGCCGGCAAAGGAGATTGATAAAGACTGCCGAGATAAGATGAAAACTTGAAGTTGAAAGCAAGGTGAACAAATGAATGAGGAAGGAGATAGGTATGTGAAATATACCTGTTTTATTGATTTTTCCCTCAATTAGACTGTCAGTTACAATAGGGCAAAAGTCTTCTCTCTCTGATTGATTGTCAGATCCCTGATCTCCATCACAGACCTTGGCATATATCATATGCTCAGTAAATACTTGGTGAATAAATTTGAAGATGATTAAATAAGAGTCAATCAGAGAACAATAAGTAGAGGCTTCCTGCTGAAAGCAAGTACTACAAATTGAAAATAAAGCGGAAAATTCATAAAGGAAAAGAGAAAAGGGGCCCCTTTTTCTTCTGTTTTCCCCCACCCCCGGTCTTGGTTTCACCAAGAGAGGGTGAGATTAGTGAGGACAGAGAACCCGTGTCTGTCTTACCCACTCATTCCCTTCAGAGGGAGCTCTGTGTGTGTTTGTAAGCAGATTGGTCTACTGGGCAGAGGACACTGATATTGAGTGAGGATAAGCATTATCCATACTGTAAATCAAGCAAATCAAAAGGCTCAGAAGATACCATTACAATAGCAGAATACCTGGAATTGCACTTCATTGAGACTGTCTGGAAACATGTCTGCTGGTACCCTTAGTGTGAAGAAAATGATTTGTGCTAACAGTAATTTTGTCAGAAAGTCTCATAAACATTAAAAAAAATTCCCCATGGATTTTTGATACAAGTTCAAAAACTTTAATCATGAAGAACATGGCTATTTTTCTTGTCCCTAGAATTCTTTCCTAAATATTAAGGAGTAAACATTAAATGCTTAATATGTTGGTACAGAGTTTGGATGGAAACCAAAGTGGATTTTAATAGCACTCTTGTCACATCCTGGCTGAGCAATAAGGGATAATTTACTTACCTAGTCTATCTCTCCATGTACAAAAATATAGACAATAATAAAGCACATAAAAGACCACTTGTAGTGCTGGACATGTGGTAAGTCCAGTTCAGATACATGCTGATAGCCTATCATTCTGCTATCCATAGGAAGAATTTTATGTTAAAGACCGTGATATCTCTTATATTAACTCAATTTGAAAATTTGTGGCCAAAATCAACTCTATACAGTCATGGTTTCGTGCTTCCATCTGTACCAGACACATCCCAATGCTGGAGAAAATATAAAAATGGAAACTGAAAAGATATATAGCTGGATATGAAAGCAAGATAAACACTTTGAGGGCAGAAACATGAAGAGGGCTGAAGTCACGGCTTTTTGGGGCACTGGGTCTGTATGTTAGCAAGTGCAGTCAGAATGAGATTGTTTCTGTGGGACAAGAAGGAAGAAGTTGCTTCATCTTTGTTCAGAGCTCCTGAATGAAGCCACAGTTGAGGGTGAGATGAGGCTGTCTCAAAAAATGAAAGGAGACTGAATATGGAAAATGTGCTGGTCCCCATGTGAGATCGAGCTTTTGCTGAGCTGCAGACTCAGAAAGACACAGACTCACCCTCCTAACCAGCAAACGAATCAAGCGGTGGGCTGGCTCCCTGACTTCCTGAAAATCACTACAGAGACTCACTTTCCATGAAATTGTCATGAAATCTGATGAAGACTTTAAAATGTCAGCTCAAGTCACTGTAGAAGGTGGGACAATGGTAGACACAGAGATCTGGGCCTCCTATCACCTCCTTCTGAAAACTACATGAGTGAAAAAGAGAGCAAGTCCATATATTCACAACCTAATCTACAGCAACCTGGGGAGGCAAAAAAGATGACAAACTCCCCTTTACCAGGATGTGGGGAATGAAGACTGGAGTTGAGACTGAGTATCTGGGGAATGCAAGGAGTAGCATGAGTCAGCCTTGAAAAAATGCACGACATGAGAGTTGTGAGTTAAGTTTTATTTGGGACAAAATGAGCTCTGGGAGATAACATTTCAAATAGCTCTGAGAAAATGCTTGAAAGAGGTAGGGGAGAAGGTCAGTCTATCTGATTTTAGTGAAGCAGGAACATATGTGATCAAGCACGGACTTCTTGCAGAAGGTTTATGCTAGTCTCATGAAGCTATCATTGATGGTTTCTTTTCCCCCACTTTTTTTCCGACTCTCTAAAATCTTTTATTATAAAAATCCACATATTTCTATTTTTATGGGCTTCCCCGGTGGCTCAGATGACAAAGAGAAGGAAATGGCAACCCACTCCAGTATTCTTGCCTGGAAAATCCCACGGACAGAGAAGCCTGGTGGGCTACAGTCCATGGGGTTACAAAAAGCCCGACATGACTGAGCAACTAACACTTTCATTTCAATTTTTGTAACTTTAACTTGTGGAAATATTTTCATAGATTCTTCTACCTATCTGAAATTAAAACAGACAAACAGAGGCAGCAGGTGAACACAAGTGTTTAGAGACGAGAGGTGATGCGTGGACATGAGAGACAAGATACAAGAGTTCTGGCTGACATACAGCAGGAACTCTGGAGCATGGGCTGCCAGCCGCAGGTGAGGCAGCTCTGTATGGTGGTCCTGGGAGCCATCACTCACACTGAGTGATTCAGATCAGGGCTCTTGCATGTCTGAAACCACCTCGCATGGATGGTCTCCCTTTGCAGGCACCGTCTATTTGACCAGATTCTGTTTGTACATTTGTAGTCTTCATATCGTGTTTCATCTAGGAATAAGTGAAAAATAGGCTGATTTTGTTTTTCAAGGTCACGCTCACCAGCATCTTGGTGAGAAGCAATTTACACTTTCTTTAAGTTGAAGTTAGCACCAAAGCGATCTTATCAACTGCTGCTGACCTCGGCAAGATGCTCATTAGCAGTTCCTGGACAATTGATGAACAAGCCAACCGCACGTTCTGTTGGCTGGCTAGTTTTCTTTGTGTGCTTGTGTGTATGTGTGTGTTTTCTTGCCTTTCCTCTTTTTACTGCTTAATATGTACAAATGAATAAATGCCATTCAAACTTTTTTTTAAGCATGCAGATTTCATTCCATTTTCCTCTCTGCTTACAGTGTTTTATTTACTGTTCCATGATGTCACTCTGTCCCCCTGTGTTAGATATGTGTGTCTCTGTGTTGTAAATGCTTTGAGAACATAGGAGGGGTTGTACTCTTGTCTATATTGCTTACGGCAGCTACTTGGCTGATAGTGGATGTGAAGCAAAAGCGTGTGAAATCAGTGGAAACCCTCAGATGCAAGTTCACTGAAAGCCTCACTGTGTTCAAGCCCCAAAGGAAGGTAGACCATGCTGACCATACCCCAAATCCTGTGAAAGCCACATTGTCCATTCCAGCTGAATCATGGTATTCAGTGTCGACACACAGTTTCTTATTTTTTTGATTTTAATAAAGATCTTTTGACACAGAACTTTTTTTTTAATCTTCAAAAGGCAGAAATCATCAAGATATGGGAGGGTGAGTGGCCAGCCCTATCCTGGGAGTCTCAAGCTGGATAATTCACACTGTTTCCATTTAACCTTTGGCTGTGTCTTTTAGGGAACTCCACACTTAATTTCAGTATCAGTTGGAAAGGATCACAGATTCAGTCTTTCCCCACGGGGGTGCCTGTTACTTCTGCCAACCAGGAGTATACTCCAAGTCCTGAGGAAAGTGCATATATTCGTCATCTTTTAGATGACCTTCTTGTCCGTTCAGCAATCTGCTCACCTTGAATTTTCTCCCTCCTTTGTTTTTTACCTCTTTCCTGCAGCTCGGTCTGACCTTTCTTTCAATACTGTATGTTACAAGTGGTCACATTCTTTAGCATGGAGGATCTACTTTTTAAAACCAATTGCCTTTCACAGTAATAGTCTGATATATTTATCATGCCAACACCTCTCCCACCACAGTGTTAAGGATGCACTGAGTACAAGGGAGCAGAGGGGCAAGAGATGCTTTCCTGACACATGTCGTTTTAATTGAATACAGATGTCAGTGGTATTCAGAATTTTAAAACTCTCTCTTTCTTGTTACTATGTTACCTGTTATGTGTATGGGATTTACAGTTGCATTGAATTAAAAAAATTTTTTTGCCTCAAATTGCAGTTGTTTCTTATGTACAACTGCAGTTGACCCTTGAATAGCATGATTTGAAGTGTGAGGGTCCACTTATACGTGGACGTTTTTCAATAGTAAATACTGCAGTTCTGCACCATTCATGCCTGGTAAAATCCTCAGGCTGCAGATTGGGTGATGATAATGATTTACTCACTAAGTTACATAAGACTCTGTGCAACCCCATGGACTGTAGTCCACCAGTCTCTTCTGTCTAAGGGATTCTCCAGGCAAGAATACTGGGGTGGTTGCCATGCCTTCCTCCAGGGGATCCTTCCTACCCAGGGATCAAATCTGTGTCTCTTATGTCTCCTGCACTGGCAGGCGGGCTCTTTACCACTAGTGTCACCTCTGCAGTGAGTGCCACTTGTCTCAGATCTCACCTGAGAGTGAGATTACCTTCCCTATGTTTCTAGTGTGTCCACATTAAAAAGAAAATGAAAGCTTGAAACAAGACACTGTAGGGCTTGTTCAGAACATATAAGACTCAGGAAAGACTGAGTTACAGCTCAGAAACTATCATAGGAATAGTAGATTCCTGTGATGAAACACAGGAATGAAACATCACTTTATTGAGCATGTTGGAAGGGAGAGTGGTTGTCTTGGTAATGCAGCATGGTGCTTAGAATTAAGTATCACTTTAAAATAAGAGGTTGAGTCTTTTTTCCAAATAGTAATATTTCTTAGACATAAAATGTTATGTCTCTGTGCAGTTCAATTTTAGATTTCTCAGAAAGGAATAACAGAACTCCAAAATTAAAAAAGAGATGCATGAAAAAGTATAGACAATGACTGCAGTATCCTATTATACTAATTTAAGATAAGAATATTCACTATTGCAAACTGACACATAAAAGGATATTTATCTTAAAATGTATGATATGGGGCCCACTTACCTTGAATAGTATTTTTCAAATTACACTTACTAGGAGTTATGAAATTAAGGTAATGGGTCATAAAAAACATTAAAAAATTTAGTGGACTAGGCTAGACCAGAATAAAATACAATAGAAAATAATACCATGAGCTGCATGTACTAAGATTAAGCATCCATCAGTTCATATGTGGCTCATGGTCAAAATGTATCAAAGGTATTTGCCTTTCATAATAGGACATCATGGAAGGCATTAAAGAGGTGGTGACATTTTGGCTTATTATTAATAAATAAGAAGTTTTTAAGATAAGGGAATGTAAGGGATGTTAATAAGATTATGTATAAAAAGTGTGAAAATAATTTTTTGGTAACTCCTTTATTGAGATGTAATTCACGTAAGAGACAACTCATTCATTTAATGTGCACAGTTGAATGGTTTTAGTATATTAACCAGAGTTGTACAACCATCACCACAGTCAATTTAGAATGTTTTCACCACCCCAAATTGAAATCCCTTTCTGTAGTCACCAGTCTCGCACCTGATCTTCTTCCCATTTTTTTCAGCCCTCAGTTCAGTTCAGTTGCTCAGTTGTGTCCGACTGTTTTCGACTCCATGAATCGCAGCACGCCAGGCCTCCCTGTCCATCAACAGCTCCTGGAGTCTACCCAAACCTTTTTCCATCGAGTCGGTAATGCCACCCAGCCATCTCATCCTCTGTCGTCCCCTTCTCCTCCTGCCCTCAATCCTTCCCAGCATCAGGGTCTTTTCCAATGACTCAACTCTTCACATGAGGTGGCCCAATTACTGGAGTTTCAGCTTCAACATCAGTCTTTCCAATGAACACTCAGGACTGATCTCCTTTAGGATGGACTTGTTGGATCTCCTTGCAGTCCAAGGGACTCTCAAGAGTCTTCTCCAGCACCACAGTTTAAAAGCATCAATTCTTCGGCACTCAGCTTTCTTGACCATCCAACTCTCAAATCCATACATGACTACTGGAAAAACCATAGCCTTGACTAGACGGACCTTTGCTGGCAAAGTAATGTCTCTGCTTTTTAATATGCTATCTAGGTTGGCCATAACTTTCCTTCCAGGGAGTAAGCATCTTTTAATTTCATGGCTGCAATCACCATCTGCAGTGATTTTGGAGCCCCCCAAAATAAAATCACACTGTTTCCACTGTTTCCCCATCTATTTCCTATGAAGTGATGAGACCAGATGCCATGATCTTAGTTTTCTGAATGTTGAGCTTTAAGCCAGTTTCTTTTTTTCACTCTCTTCTTTCACTTTCAGCCCTAGGAAACCACTAATTACATTCTGTCTCAATAAATTTGTCCAGTTTGGATGCTTTATGTAAATAAATTATATAAGTACATTAATTGATTTTCAAATGTTAAACATACCTTGCATTCCTGGGATAAATGCTACTTTATCATGGTGTATAACCTTTGTTATATATTGCTGGATTTTGTTGAGGATTTTTGCATCTATATTTATGAGATAATGATCTGTTAGTTATCTTTGCTTGTGGGTTTTTTTTTTTTGGTCTGTTGAAAATTTTTTTTAAACTGAAGGACTTCTCATAATTTTTAATATTTTCGTGGTCATTGTGTATCTGTACATAGGTTCAAGCACTTCTTGGGTTATTTTAAGATAAAATCTTTTTATCTTGTGTACTGAAGAGGGGCAGTATTCCATGGAAAATGCTTTGGGAAACATTATTATTGAGGAATAAATAAACTTGGTATATTTTGGGTCCTAGAATAGTATGATATTTGTAAGTTTTTTAAGAGTCTCCTGGTGAGAAGAGAATTGAAAATTAAAATAATTATGACCCTCACTCTGTAATTTCTGAACTTAATAGAACTTAAAGTAATGATTAATATATAGAAAGCTGAGTGTAGCTCTCTCATTCCACAGTTTGAATTTGGGCATTTTCACCTTGTCCGGTGATTGTCTTCAGAATCTGAAAGTTACCTTCTCTTCTGAATGTTGGTATCTGGGATGGGTGGAAGCTCCATATTGATCATGTACACATTCTGAAGCCAGCATGAGGAAATAAGGTAAGAATGGCAGCCATTTCCTAATGTTACTTCAAAGTAACATTATTATATCTCTGTCTGAATATGAAGCATAAGCTCTCAGAAGGTATCTTTAGATTTGCAGTGGCCAGTAATGATATTAAGAGATTTCCAGTGTGCTCCTGTCCTTTTTAACTCATTCCATCACAGACCATGCCAGAAGTGTCTTGTTTTTTTCTCCTTTGCCGGATTTATTTGCCTTTTCCTTTCTCTGCCTCCATTCCTGTGTGGCTTCATGGCAGAAAGTATGCAGCCCTGATACATTGTCAACCACCCACATATTCTCCAAGCTGTGGTGGTCATTAAGCTAACGAGCATATGTGCTATGGTGTTGAGTGCTATGAAGATAATTAATGGAGTGTCCCCCATCTCGTCACTTTTCTAGCCAAGACATTAACCTCCTTGACTTAGGGTAGGCACAAATTGTGCCTCCTGAGTTATTACAGAGCCAGTCCTGCTCCCTTTGCAAACACACTGCAGGGAAATGAACATAAATGCAAGCACGGGGTTAGTGACAGGCACTCTGTCATCTCATGAGATTGTTGGGACAGTTCTCCCAGTTTGGGACTCTTCAAAGTTAGAGATTTCATTTAAATTGCATCAGTATTTCAAAAATAAATGTCTGTAACAGCTGCCCAGTAAACTGGATTATGAGTTTGTAAGCAGAAGGTGGCCGCTGTAGTCTTTTCTAATTGTGTGCACTGTTTCCTCATAGCCTGGTCACAGAACATCGTGTTCACGATCTTTTCAAGGAAACTTTGCAGAATCCTTAGTAACAAAGCCTTATGCTCCTAAAGTCTTGTATTTGTCACCTCCCACTCTCTGTGACTTTTCCAGTGATAACTGCTGACCTCATCTGGAGAGACAGATGCCTAACTAGAAATACCGATGTAATACTTTTCTTTGATGTGCATGGAGTTCCACAACCCATTAAAGCAGTAAACCACCACTGCTTTCAGAAAGATGGAAAAAGAAGAGGCACTAGAAAAATGGACACTTTTTACCCACACTTTACTCTGTGTCCTTTTATGACTCACGCATCTTCGGGCTCATTAGAAGTTTCCCTCTACTAACTCTCTTCCAGGTTTGGTTTGAGGCCAGAAAATTTAGAATTATTTGAGACTGGGCTCTATTAGTTTCAAACATTCAGGAAATGATGACAGTAAGGAAGGTCAAGGGGAATGGATGACTAAGAACACCCATGTAATACCTAGTGGATTGTCCAACCTAAGGGTCTCTCCTCCCTTCCAGGCTTCCTCATTCCTAGAGCTAAAGAGTCATCTGCCTTTCAGTTCTCTCACCTGCAGAAAAAGAGACAAATATTAACTTGCTTTCCAAGACTTATGCCTTCATAAATAACAAATCTATGACCTCAAGTTTTCATAACAATCCAAGTAGGCTTTATTTTTCTTTTTCTCTCTGGCAAATATTTGAATTGGCATTAAAATTTCAAGAGGGAGAATGTATTGGCCCAATGGAAACTATCAACTGGAATTCAGATTTTTATTTATCAGTATTAAAAATATATTCACTTTGCTGTAAATAAACTATCTTATGTTGGTCTCTTTTCTGTTTACTTCAGTCTCTGTGAGCTTGCATCAGAAAACTGGGAAGGATTATTTGACTTGTGCCTGCATTTTTAGCACAATTAGTAGGACAGAGGTAACTATATTCCTTCCTTATCATTCTTAACCTTCTGTGTGAAAAACACAAAGAGTATTTATAACAACCAGTTTTCAAAATACTTGGCTTCCTATAGAAACATAATTTTTGCAGTGTTATTATTGTTCTTTCATCCTATGAAAATTACTAATTAACAGGAGACAGCTGTCTATTAACGTGCAAGAGAAAAGCTTAACTCTCAGATTAATATACTTAACATCTTCTGTATTTCTTCAATTAAGTAAACCTGAAACTGTATCAATATGCTCCTTGTCACAGTTATGCCTAAAAATAAAATAAACAAAGCAGCAGATTAGCAACTATAGATCCCCAGTAGCTCAGTACAAAGTAGGCAAATTTATCAGCAAGTCCACGTGTATTGGATTTTAGAATCTAGTTTTGGAGAGACTTCTCTGGTGGTCCAGTGGTCAAGACTTCACCTTGTAATGCAGGGGTGTGGGTTTGATCCCTGTGGGGGGCTAAGATCCTACATGTCTTGAGGTTAAAAAAAACACATAAGACAGAAGCAATATATAGTAACATTCAAAAAAAACTTTAAAAAAAGAAAACAATTTTGGTGATGGAAACAAAAGCATAGCAGCTGGTCCCCACTTGGGATGTAGTTGAGTTTTAATTGAAGATGTTTAACCTGCCTGAGTTTTTAAATGATTTTATTTTTTGGTAACATGTCTAATTTCTTTCTGTCAGTGAAGGTGAAATAATCTAAGATGTCAAGAATCTCTCATCTAAAAATAGTTATTGATTGTTATTGAACTGATTTTTCCAATAGGCTTACTTTGTTTGGTTTTAGGAGAATGGGCTCTTGATTTTACCTGCTTTTGTGTTTTGAAATGAATTGAGTTCCTTTCCTAAGGAAATAGCTGAATATTTTGGTTACTACACCTTCTAAAAAGTTCCATTAAAATGTAAATGCTAGCCATTAATTTAGATGAAAGCCCTCTCCCTTTTAGTCAAGCTATTCAGCAAAATTAGAATTGAGAGATGTCTTGGCTTAACCAAGTTATTTCTTCTTATTCTTTTTATTGTCTAAATTCCTGGCTAATCAGGTAGCACTTCATTTTTTCATGGTTCCTGTCCCGCTCTCTTTCACATCTTGTTGTTTCTCTTTTACAGCTTCTTCTTGTTCAGTTGCGAAGTCTTGTCCAACTCTTTGAGATCCCATGGACTGCAGCACACCAGGCTTCCCTGTCCTCCACTCTCTCCTGGAGTTTGCTCCAACTCATGTCCATTGAGTCATGGATGCCATCCAACCATCTCATCCTCTGTTACCCCTTCTTCTGCCCTCAATCTTCTTCACCTGGTATCTTCTAAATTGGCATTAGTGAAGTGAAGTGAAGTCCCTCAGTCATGTCCAACTCTTTGTGACCCCATGGACTGTAGTCCCACAGGCTCCTTGGTCCGTGGGATTTTCCAGGCATGAATACTGGAGCGGGATGCTATTTTCTTCTCCAGGGGATCTTCCCGACCCAGGGATTGAACCCAGGTCTCCTGCATTGTACGCAGACAATTTACCATCTGAGCTACCAGGGAAGCTAAACTGGCATTAGAAGACTAGAAAGAAAGAAACAGGTTGCCCACTACCCATGAAACAGAGATGACTTTTTTTGCCAAGCAGAGTTTTTCTTCCATGGCATCCTCCTGTAAGGTGGTTTCATTCTCAGCTACTATTTCAGTTTCAGTGCTACTTCTCACTTTCTTCCTTGCTTTGCTTTCCGAACACTATGACTCTGCTAGATTCTTTACAGTCCCTTGTTTGTTCAAGCCTAACGTTTATGAGAATTGCCCTTTTTATTACTTGGGTTACCTAATAAAAATGCTGCAGTGGCTTACTATGGAAGATTGAGGGATATGTTTCTTTGGCAAATAATTTTAATGGCACATAAATGTGGGGATAGAAATGGACAAATTCCTATTAAGGGCAAGAATCATGACACTCACTTCTTTTATTTTCTGGTATCATCTAGTATACTGAAAAGAGCAGGAACCTCACAAATCTTTAGTGAATTGAAATGAACATTCCTAGCAGTGATCCTAATATATGAGCTGACACTGGGTTTTCTGCCTCTCCTTGGCAGCCTTAAGATAAGCTTTGGATGCACAAGCAATTACTGGGGTATTTTAATGGTTTATGACAAACAGGACAGCTTATTTCAAATAATGATATACAATCAGTTGGCCTGCTGATGTCTACTCTGCATTATATCAGGCAGAGTGATAGTTGAGATGCTAAGCCTGCCTCTGAGGTGCTCACAGCCTAGCTGCAGGTGTACTTTTAGAGATGAGGATATTGTTGCCAAAAGAGGTAAAGCTTTCTGGAGACAATGTCTTTGATGCAGTTGAGGACATTCATTTCAATTCAGAATTTAAAAGCAAACCTTGAGCACTGGTGTTCATATTGCATTTCTCAAAATACTGTTTATGCTGTTCTTTTTTTTCTAAAAATTACTTGGTCAGCCAAGTTTGGGGTTTTCTATGCTAATATTTGGGGCTTTCCTGGTGGCTCAGTGGTACAAGAACCCACCTGCCATTACAGGAGGCATGGGCTCAATTCCTGGGTTGGGAAGATTCCCTGGAGAAGGAAATGGCAATCCACTCCAGTATTCTTGCCTGGGAAATCCCATGAAAAGAGGAGCCTGTTAAGCTACAGTCCACTGGGTCGCAAAGAGTCAGACAGGACTTAGGGACTGAGCAGAGCAGAGCACAGCACAGCATGCTAATATTCAGGAAAGTTGAATACCTACTTACTCTTATTTCACATTATAACTTTTCAGTCTGGTTATCTAACATAATATTAGATTTCCTTTACAGTTGCCTCTCAGCTTATGTCATTGCCTTAGTATACTCTGATGCCTGATATGGGAAGTAAAGTACAGAAAGCACTGATGACTTGGCTTCTAGATTCTATACATTGATGACAACGTTGAGACAATGATAAAAAGAATTATTTTAAATAGGAGATCTGCATCCCCTTTAATAATATCATTTGGTGTTTTGAAGTCTATTTTTATTGGTCCTAACGTTGCAGATGGCAGAAAGGGGATTGTACATTACTATAGCAAACCCATTTTCCATATGAAATAATGATGCCCTATGAGTTTAAATGACCTGTAATTATTATCCAAAGCCATTAACATTTAAAATACAAATAGAGTGTATGAGGAACTTGGTGGACTCTCCTTACTTTATCATGTTTGAAATTTTAAGTGGAAGAGTTATAACTGGAACTGGAGTTCAAATAACCTTTTATATGGATACAAATTGATGGAATCAGATAGGATTAGGGCCCTACCCTCATGACCTTTCCTAAACCAAATTAGCTCCCAGAGGCTCTGTCTCCAAATACCATCACATTTGGGTTAGGTCTTCAGCATAGGAAGTTTGGTAGGAGATATTCAGTCTGTAACTGTGCAATAAAAAAAAAAAAATTTGAATGTCAAGATAATTGTTTGTGAATGTAATTTCTTTATTATCAGAATCCTTTATTTAAAGTCTAATTATGAAGTGCTTTTTTGTGTATCATTTTGTGTTGGAAAGCTGATAACCGATGATCCATGGGCCATCAACTATAAGTAAGATCAGGTGAAGCCAACATGGTGAAAATCAGGGCACTGTTTTCGGCTCTCAGTTCCCCCACAACCTCCACTGCCAAACCTCTGGCAGGTTCAGACTCTTGGTGAACAAGGAAGGTATTGAAGACTCTTGGTGGGATTTGGGAGGCAGTTTCAATTGTGAGATGATTAGAAACTGAGTTTCAGTTTTAAAATACTTTCTCCCAGCTCTCTTGAGATATAATTGCTACATGACTGATACCTGACACTGTGAAAGTTTAAGTGTGCAGCACGTTGATTTGGTATATACATGTTGCAAAATGATGGCCACCGAGCCTTAGCGCAAACCTCCATCCCATCCCCTAACTACTTTAAAGTATATGCTACTCTTTTTCCTCCGCTGCCGCTAAGGTGCTCGGTTCTTCCGAGGAAGCTAAGGCCGTTTTGGGGTGAGGCCCTCACTTCATCCGGCGACTAGCACCGCGCCCGGCAGCCCCCACCTAGCGCTCGCCCGCACCATGGCCTCCGTCTCGGAGCTCGCTTGCATCTACTCTGCCCTCATCCTGCACGACGATGAGGTGACGGTCACGGAGGATAAGATCAATGCCCTCATTAAAGCAGCCGGTGTAAATGTTGAGCCTTTCTGGCCAGGTTTGTTTGTAAAGGCTTTGGCCAATGTCAACATGGGGAGCCTCATCTGCAATGTGGGGGCTGGTGGACCTGCCCCAGCAGCTGGTGCTGCCCCAGCAGGAGGTCCTGCCCCATCCACCACTGCTGCCCCAGCTGAGGAGAAGAAAGTAGAAGCAAGGAAAGAAGAATCTGAAGAGTCTGATGATGACATGGGCTTTGGTCTTTTTGACTAAACCTCTTTAGTAACACATTCAATAAAAAGCTGAGCTGTTAAAAAAAATAAATAAAGTATATGCTAGAATATTATTAACTGTAAACACCATGCTGTACATTCAATTTCCAGAACTTATCTTAAAACTGGAAGTTTGTACTCTTTGACTGACTTGTTATCAGCTAAACATCAAATTGGTTGTAGTATCATTTTTTTTAAACATTTGGATACTGTCATTGAGATAAAACTATAGTCTACTCAGAGACAGCTCTCTCTTATGACTTGTAAATTATAAATATGCAAATATATCCTAAGTACAAAACAGTATAGGGGGTTGGTTGATATAAAACTAAAGGAAGAATTTAACATATTGATATTGATAGTAGATTGATGTAGATATTGATGTATTGATGACTGATCTACATATTGATGTAGATTCAACAATGAGCTTAACTGCTTTGAGAATAGGACATATATTTCCTTACTTTGTATGTCATTGTAGTATCATGCAACTTTGTTTTCTTTAGAAAATTCTAGAGTGACTCTTCATTTGAAAGGTTGATCTGTGGTCCTCTCCTTCCCTTCCCCCATCCTGGAAACATCTGTAGTGACAATCTAGGTCGATTTCACACAGGTATTTAAGGCCTGTGATAATACTGCACTGTTGCTCTTCAGAGTGGAAATACAAGGTACAAAGAAGCTTGGGAGGACTTAGCTATATACAGATGCACAAGCTGTCAGAAGCTAGTAGAGCCATCTAGGTTCACTTTGAAACCTAACACACTTTGAGAGCACTCCTCACTGGCCAATTCTCAAGTCTTCAATTATAGTAACTCAATTCTTCTGTGAGAGTCAGAATAATGGAAGACATAAAATAAAATGATTTGCATTATTTGCTATGTTGATTTACATTCTGAACCCATTGACTTAATATGTAAAGTGCATTGTCGGTTTATTGAGCTGAATATTTTAACACTGGCAACTCTTCTTAAAGTTTTCGTGAAGGACAAATGCTATACTTGGACTACTCATAAATCATTTCTTGTAAACAGAGCAGTTATTCTGGACTTGGATGTATATATGAATCACCCTGGGATCTGATCTCTTTAAAATGCCAATTTAGATGCTGTAGATCTGGGAGGGGCCTGAGAACCTGCTTTTTTGTTACACTCCTAGAAGGTGCATCTGATGTTGCTGGTCTGTGAACCACATTAAAATATAAATCTATATATATATATCTGCTCTAAAATTAAACTGTCAGGAAAATATTTTTCAGATTACAAGTGGAATAAAGAAACTTAGTTATTGTCTCAGAAACTGTTTAGTATCTCCCTAGATTGTCTCTATTGCATTTGTTAAAACCTAAAGAAGATTTCTCTTTTCTGAATGCTAGAATGAATGGGTAACGTGAGTCTACTATTTTGTATGGCTTAATTCATTTGATAAATACAAAGTAATTGTAATCAGCTTACAGACTCTGAGTTAAAAGATGAAAGCAGCATTGTAAAGATTTCCAAGTAGCAGCTTTTTTCTTAATTTCAAGTGAAATATTGTAAATTCTTTCTTTTTCTTGTTTTCCTCCTGCTATTTTGTTTAAAAGTTTGTTAGAATTAGTTTTTAATCTCTCCCTGGTGACTTTTTTGGGAAAGGTGATTATTCCAAGACTTCAATAACCAGGAATGGAGTTATTAGGGATGGAATTGACAGAAGGTGTTCAGTTCCACTTCTGCCTGCCTGCCTGCCTTAGAAACTCTCGTATTCTATCCTTGTATTGCATGCCCTTGACATCTGTAAGACTCAAGGACTCTGTGTCACTTGTATTCTCCACGAGTAAACAGAAAAGGTAGCATCTGGACCTATTCTCTTCAAACTCTTATGCCGGCAATTCTTGGATAAAGGAAAGGGATGCCCAGGTCCAAGCTATTTGATAAGGTAGACAAAAGAGACAAAGGGATTGCTTTATCCCAAAGTGCAGTGAATCATAGGTTGGCTTGGGAAACTTGGGTTGGTTAGTTGGAGGAAAACTGTGGTAATTTTTCTATTTCAAATATTCCAAAACTTCCCTCTTGGTGTATTTTCTCTGTCTTTTGTTCCTCATCATATTCTGCAATCTCAGTTTCTCTTCATTTGAAGAGTAAATTTCTCTTACTTTAAAACTGTCCCTTTTGACTTACATGTTGAGGGTATATGTAAGAAAAATGTTCTTTTTCTTGAATGAAGCTTAAAAACTGAGGGAAAGAAACATTTGAGTTGGGTTAATTTAGAAGATAAGAACATACCGATGGGAAAAGATTGACTCAAACAATTGAAATAGTGCAATGATATTTGGAGGAGGGCTGTGCAGGTAGCTGTCTCTAAAATGGTAAAACAAAAAAATCACTGGAGGTTTATTAGTTTTGAAATTAAAAGTCAAGCTTAGCTAAATACACAGTAATGACCATCTGGCAAAGTACTCCCGGAAAAGCAGTTGCTACCTCCAAATTCTACAGCGATCAACCTGGACAAGCCTTAGGAAGAATGCAATAGAAATAGTATGTTATAAATTGGTAACTTATTTAACAAATGATGTACTTATGAATACTTTTCCTAAATGGTCAAAAATTACCCACTCTGTACACTTTATAAAACCATTTTAGAAATTTCCCTGAAACTATTGCTAATCTCATCATTTTAATCTATTTGGGACCTAAGCTTTCCCCATTCAACCATCTAGATAATCTTTGTTTGATTTAACTCCCCGACTTCCCCTATATTCTATAATTTCAGATACTTCTTGGAATGATTTAATATATGCATCTATTCTTTGATAACTTTGTGACATAGTTGGTCAAGATCAGCAGAGCAACTAGATTATGGACTTCATAGGGTCAGTTGTGCTCCAGTGTGACTGTTAGTGTGACTGCCCACTGCAGACACTCGATGTATTTTAGAATCTTTCTTCAAATACATGTCATGCTAAAATATTTGACATATGCCTTTTCCTTTTGAGATTTGACTAGAGATAAGAAATTGTTTCCATTTTAGATGAGACGCATAGGAAACTAAAAAGAAAAGATCTTTATTTTTAACTGCATTGCAGGTGGATTCTTTACCAGCTGAGCTACCAGGGAAGCCCAATATCTAAATCAGTTACAGAGTAATATATTGGCCACCATATAGAAGCTCAATTAGTGAAAATTCAATTAGTGAAGTTTAATCTTTTCTATATTCTTAGCTAGTGTTGACATTTTATAGAGAGCAGAAAGTAACATTATTTATCCCTGGAGGTCAAAGTCAAACCATGATAATTAGAGATAATGAGGATGGTGGTATAGTTTATAATTTTCTCATATTCCCAGAAGGTGGAATCTTTTATTTGCCATTGTCTTAAAAATAACAGAGCTTTGAAAAGTATACTAAATGGCACAACATAGATCAGTTTTATTAGTTCAGCTATTGTTTTAAAATTATAAATTTTCTTTGAATATTGACAACAAATTTTGACTTAAAATTCGGTGTGGAAAATACCAAATCAATGAATATCAAAAAATGTTAAGTGATGGCCTTTGGTATGTGCAATTGATCATGTTATTTTAATAGTGTCACTTCTACCTGACTGATACTCTAACAAATGGCAATACATATGGTTCTATACATAAGATTAATAACAAATTATCAGTTTAATAAAAATAGGTGGAAGGATATAAAACATAGATGAAATTTATCATTGAAAATATATATTCATAGTCATGATAAATTTATTCTATGGTTATGCATTTATGAGTTTTCTCATGATTTTTGATATTATAGATTAAGCTAAATGAAAGGGCACACTTTATGAGTTCACAACTGATTCTGATAAATGAATGAAAATTCAGAAATCTGTCTTGGGAATAATGAGAAACAAAGTGTTGCAGAATCTGGTGATTGTTACCAGTGTTTCCTAATGAAATTCATATAAGATGCCATCAGAATATACAAAAGTCTGTCTTAATAAAAAAGATTTTAAATTTTAATTGATGTTAATGAGATGGCCAAGGCCAATCTCTAAAGAGTTAACGTAAGTTCACTGTCAAAAATTAGATATGATTTTAGTAAAAGCACTGCTGGAAAAAATATAAAACTGGGTGGTACAACTACAAAGTTTAAGGCGAGTTAGCCAGAGTTCTTGATATACATTGTCAGTGTATCTTTTGGACAGCCTGATAATGAGGATTAATGATGAAGAGTCAGAACTCTGAAATACTTAAAACACTTTCAATACTGTCACTTCTTCATGAACTACTAAATGTGCAGATTTTAAATACTGGAAAATGTTCCAGATTTTTTTAAATAAAAGGAAGATTTAGCAGTAGAGATGCTATGTGTATTATTAAAAAGCACATTAAGCTATGCTGTGCACTCTTATTTGTGATTGAGGCATTTCTGGAGATGTCTCATAAATTGAAAGTTGTATCAAATAATTCTTTAAATATGTATATGGTAGTGAGCAAGACTTTTGTCAAAATGATTTTCTAACCTGAAGATTTTCTTTAACCTTCTTTACCATTTTCCATTTGTTAGATGAATTCTCTCTAAAGATCTTTAATGTCAAAACTACAGAACTGTGGTTTTAACCTTTTGTGAATCATAATATTTATGAGAATCAGTTAAAAGTTATAGGCTTCACCTTAAGAAGTTCACTTAACCATATATAAAAAAGATTTAGGTCATAATGAGTTTTATTCTACTGAAAACTCATTTGACAAGGACAATATCTAGTGAAACTTGGTTCTTTGTAAAAATTGTTTTTTCTTAGAAAAAATGCATGGTAAAAATAAGAAAAACATGAATAAATTTGAATTCTGCAGATAGAATAAAGCAAAATTTAACTATGCTTCTCTGTAATGTTCGATAAGAAAATTATTGAGTTTTGGTTTGAATAGGAGGTGTAAAGAGTTCCAGAAGGAAAAACAAAAATACAGTATACTACTGCATATATATGGAATTTAGAAAGATGGTAACGAGAACCCTGCCTACGAGACAGCAAAAGAAACGTAGATGTATAGAACAGTCTCGTGGACTCTGTGGAAAAGGGCAAGGGTGGGATGATATGGGAGAATGGCATTGAAACATGTTAATTATCATATGTGAAATCAATTGCCAGCCCAGGTTTGATGCTTGGGGCTGGTGTACCGGGATGACCCAGGGAGAGGGAAACGGGAGGGAAGAGGGAGGGGGGTTCTGGAAGGGGAACATATGTATACCCATGGCAAATTCATGTCAATGTATGGCAAAACCAACACAATAAAGTAAAGAAAAAAAAAAGAGTTGCTTCAGATTTGTTTTGTTCTCACTTTCTAGGAAGTGCTTTGCAACATAAGAAGCACCTTGCCTTTTATTGCTTCCCATTTCCAGTGATGAAAGTAAAACACAGAGGGCAAGGAAACATATTAATTATCATATGTGAAATCAATTGCCAGCCCAGGTTTGATGCTCAGGGCTGGTGCACCTGGATGACCCAGGGAGAGGGAATCGGGAGGGAGGAGGGAGGGGGGTTCTGGAGAGGGAACATATGTATACCCATGGCGGATTCATGTCAATGTATGGCAAAACCAACACAATAAAGTACAGAAAATTAAAAAAAAAAGAAAGTAAAACCCAAGAATGCATGTGCTCTATGGTACTCAGTATTTGAGATTTTTCCCATTAAGGTCGAACTCGGAGGAACAAGGATAGAGGCCCATAATCTTAACATGAATGTTTATTTTCTTCATTTTCTATCCTTTTGTGTGTATGTATGTGCTCAGTCACTCAGTCATGTCCAACTCTTTGAAACCCCATGGACTGTAAGCCTACCAGGCTCCTCTGTCCATGGGGTTGCAAGGGAATCAGGCACGACTTAGCAACTAAACAACAGCTGGCTTTAAACTCCATGGAGGTTATCCTCTCCAGTGGGAAGAAACAGAACATGCTTCCTGCTTTCTAAACTTCTTACTGGAGAACACAGATTTCATTGGTGTTGATTATCTGGGCCCTTTTACTATTTTTGTTTTCACTGTGTTTTTTATTCATGTCTTCTGGTTGTCCATATACAATGGTTTTTCAAGAGTGTATAGGCAGGAGTAGAATTTCAGGATTGTGGGTGCACATAAATTAGTTGTTAAAAAAATTTTTTTTGGAGTATAATTGCTTTACAATGTTGTGTTAGTTTCTGCTGTACAATGAAGTGAATCAGCTCTGTGTATACATATATTCCATCCCTCTTGATCCTTCCTCCCTCCCCCATCCCACCCCTCTAGGTCATCACAGAGCACTGAGATGAGCTCCTTGTGTTATACAGTAGCTTTCCACTAGCTATCTGTTTTATGCTGGGTGTGCACAACTTAAATTGATTACTCATTGCTAAACTGTTTCCAAATACTATATGTAGCAATTTTTATCCCCATTAGTTCTGTGATCTTGTTCACATGACTTTGCATTCTTACCAACATTTGCTTGTTTTAGACATTAAATATTTTCTGCTCTGTTGGCTGCGTGTTAATAACAGCTTTTATCATGTTTATGGGCGACTCACGTTTCCATTAATTTGAGAAACCTACTTGTGTCCTTTGCCAACTTTTTCTATTGTGTCATTTGTATTTACCTTATTTATTCATAGGAAGTCTTTATAGATTCTGGGCACTTTATTATAAGTCATATGTGTTGCATAGATACATTCCATAGAAGTTTTGTGATCAGATTGCTATGTTTATGACTCCAGTTGATACTTTGATTAAAACTATATTAGATCAGTAGACAAATTTGAAAGTAATTGATACCTAACAGAATTTCAATTTCCCAATCCACGGACATGTCATGTCTTTGTATTCTTTAAATCTTCTTTAATGATTTTCAATCAAGTTGGTATTATAATTTTATATCTTTGCAGAGCCTGATAGAAGAGATTGGTGTGGAAGATATATGTTTTGCAGTGTTCAAATTGGAGATCTGTTATTGTTGTTGTTTGCTATAGCCACACTTTCCTTTATTCAATTAACATACATTTATTGAGTTTTTAGTATATGCCATACACATTAGGATTTTGAGTTGTATATTTGCTGTGACATATTGAGAATACAACCATTTTTGCCAACCTTGATAGCAGATTTAGCGAGATGTTTCTGGTTGTTTCCCAGGAAGCCAACTAATATTTTCCAGTGACTAAAGAAATTGCTTTTCACATCTTGCCTTGAATTTATAATTCTTTAATGTTAAAATTCCACATCTTCTTTTCTATTCGATTTTTCAGAGGTTTTTTATAGAAGATAGTATATTGAAACCTAAACATGACCAGAAGTTCTACAGTTTCTCACTTCTTTGTTAACCTCAACTTGTTTCATTTCTAAAACTGTTTTACAAATGCAGTATACATAATTCTTTTCAAATGAATTGTGACTTTATTTTTTCTTATACTAAATTTTATATAAATTTGAAACTCAAATCACAGAGACTTATTAGTAGTCAAAAAGCTAATAAATAAGCTATGTTGTGGTATGAAGCTATGTCAAGCTGTCTGTGATAATGTAGTGATAATGATGAAAAGATTTACAGAATCTGAGTCAGTGGTTCCAATTAGTTCTTTCCTGAATGATTGTTAGGATGCTAGAAATTTACTGTTGACCTCCCCATTCAAGTCATTCAACCACGGGCAATGACTATCTAAGCACATCGAAAGTGAGTAAAAGCTGCATCACAAAGGATAATTCTTTGAATTAAAGATAAATGTAAAACCCACTATACTACAAATAAAAGTAAATGTTTCTTTGAGAAGATGTGAGTCTATGGAACCTGAAAAATGGAGGATATGAGACCTTGGATCACGTTGATGCACACAGCTCTTAGAGGAGTGAAGCCACTAAAACCACATCCTACTTAATGATAGCAATTGGATTGCACAGACCACTGTAATTGGCCTCCATGGTTGTCTTCCTATCTTTCCTGGCTCCAGGCCTGGTCATCATTTGCCTTGTCCATATTTCCATTAAGCCACCCTGCCAAAAAGACAGTGGTGGAGTCAATTCTATTTTAATGACTGTCAAAAACAATCTTTATTTTTGTAGTTCAGGATCCTTAATTTGGTGGGATCTTTTGTTTTTGCTTTTGCCACTAGTTCAACCCACTTCAAGCATTTCTTCCCCATATCCAAGATTCAGTAACCTGTTTAAGACACTCTAATTCCATCAGTTCAGAATCCTCTTATGGTGCTTAGACAACATATTGTATTTCGAGTGCCCAGTTGGATATTAAAGGTCCTCTGTAGTCTTGTTCCTCAGACTCTTCTGACCTCCAGCACACCCCTCTATGTACTCAGTGTTCCAGGTGAACACAGTGTCTGCTCTCTTGTCATACGCTTTGCACATTTCTGATAAATAAAGCTGTTACCTGCAGTGGAAGGATCTTCTGTTCATTTCAAACTATCTACTTATGTCAAACTATTTAACAGAGAAGCCAAGTTCTCTTAAATAATGAAGAGAAATTCAACCTTCTCTGTACAGCTCTTCATAGAGATGGCTTTCTTTACTCTAGAATAATATGTTCTTGTTTTTCTTAAATCACAAAGACATTGAATAAGCTTACCTTTGTGTGCTGTTTTGAATTATGTTAATGCAATTGTCAGGCCAAAGAGAATAGACCCAGAAACAAATGAAAAAAGTGAATAAATAAAACTTCTGCATATTTTGTTGGTTTTACTTACTTATTTATTGGTCTTTACGAAGGAGAAGAAAAAGACTTTTCTGCAAGAAAACTGGTTTCTAAAGAAGCAGTCATCCTGTTTGTAATATTTTGCAGTCTTTGCTCTCTTGTGTATTCCTGATCACAGTTCCATAAGCAACAAAAATTAAAACATTTCAATCAAAAGAATAAAGGGACAGGCAAAGGAAGACCTTGTATAGTTTAAAAAGAGTTGAGGTTTTATTGCAAAGTCTGTGGGACCTATTAAAAGTTTAAACTGGGATTTGAAGTTGTTGTTTCTTTTCAGTTGAAGAACTGGTCCAACAGTGAAGGAGACAGGCTAGAGATAAGCAAGACTTGGAGTACAGACACTAATTCACCCAAAGTAAATGATTTGATGGGAACAGTGAAATGGAAGAGCAAACTTGAAGTGGGGGAGGTGGTTTAGTGCTAATTAGAAAGCAAAACTGAGAGGACCAGTTTATTGATTGAAAGTGAAAGGATGTGAGAAATTTAGCTAATTGTAGTTTCCAGGTTGAGTGATTGGGTGGTTTGAGTTGGCGCCAAATTAAATGTTTATCACATACTATGTATAGGATTCTGTCTAACACACGAGGGGTGGTTAAAAACAAACAAAGCATGCTTCTTGTCTTGAAAGAGCTGACAGTCTAGTAGAAGGGAGGGATTCCCTGGTGGCTCAGATGGTAAAGAATCCACCTGCAATGTAGGAGACTGGATTCAATCCCTGGATCGGGAAGATCCCCTGAAGGAAGGCATGGCAACCCACTCCAGTATTCTTGCCTGGAGAGCGCCATGGACAGAGGAGCCTGGAGGGTTGCGGTCCATAGGGTCGCAGAACCCTGCATGTGAGACAGCAAAAGAAACGCAGATGTATAGAACAGTGTTGTGGACTCTGTGGAAGAGGGCAAGGGTGGGATGATATGGGAGAATGGCATTGAAACATGTTGATTATCATATGAAAAATCATATGTGAAATCAATCACCAGCCCAGGTTTGATGCTTGGGGCTGGTGCACCGGGATGACCCAGGGGGAGGGAATCGGGAGGGAGGAGGGAGGGGGATTTTGGAGGGGGAGCATATGTATACCCATGGCGGATTCATGTCAATGTATAGCAAAACCAACACAATAAAGTAAAGAAAATTAAAAAAAAAAAAAAGAGTCAGACACAATTGACTGACTAAGCACAGCCCTAGTAGGAGGGATGTTCCGCTGTAGCATCAGACAGGATGTGAAAAGCCTGAGGCCAGAGTATATGTGGGCTTCCCTTGTGGCTCAGCTGGTAAAGAATCCACCTGCAGTGCAGGAGACCTGGATTCGATCCCTGGGCTGGGAAGATCCCCTGGAGAAGGGAAAGACTACCCTACCCACTCCAGTCTCCAGGCCTAGAGAATTCCATGGACTGTATAGTGCATGGGGTTGCAAAGAGGCGGACACGACTGAGCGACTTTCACTTTCACTTTCGGGGTGTGCGTATCTTGTTCACTGTTAGGATTTTACACTTCACTGCTGTTGTTAAGTTGCTAAGTCGTGGCCGAATCTTCAGGACCCCATGGGACTGTAGCCTGTGACACTTCATGGGTGTTCAGTAAATACTTTTTGACTGACCTAAGCTTAGGAGGGAGATGGAGAGGAGTAAAAGATCAAGCCCTCGCCTGTCTTGCTTAAGTGATTTTCTCTGTTGTAGTCCTCTTGACCTGAGACACACTTTTGAGACAATGCCTCACTTTTTGCAGAGAAGCTGTCAGATGATGGGCTTTGTGTATAATATCCAGCAGTTCTTTTCAGCTGCTCCATTGTTTGTTTCTTGATTGACTTGAAGGCTCCTTAGCATTTTTTTCTTTAGGCAAGTGTGCTCAGTAACACAAAAGCTACCCTCAAGCCTAAAGCAAACTTTTGATTCAACAATAAACCCTGAATTACCAGTCTTTCCAGCCACTGAATGCCCGTGGATCTTTTGAAGTTTCTTGCCCCTCTTCTGGTAAGAATCACAAAAAGATAAAAGCCACTCCTGTTTGTGTTTGCATGCAACCCTCCTTCCCCCACAAACACACATCTGTAAGGGAGCAGATACTCAACGTTGAAAGATAAAAAAAAAATTTGCTATTTCTTTGTTAAACTTCCAGTCAAAGGAAATGATATCCACAGGCAATAAAAATGAGGAAATGTGTCTAAAAATTGGGAAGTTTACTCAGTAAAATATTCTTACAAACAATAAAAGTTTATAAAGGCTGCATTTAATAAAATACATTAGCCTCTTTCCATAAATTAGTTTATCATTATTTTTCTTGTAAATTTGATGCCTCTAGCATTCTAAACTGAAATTGATCACTTACTAATATAAGTTAGAGTCTTCCTATATGGATATATATGTTTATGGGCCTGCCATTACGACTGATAAAATATTCTCATAAATCCCTTGTGAAGCAATGGAAAAACCCTGAAAAAAACTGTATTCACTGTCTAGATAAATGTGATTCAACCACAAGTGTATGAGCAAAAAGGACATATAAGTGGACCAATAATTGTGTTTTAATTGCTTTGCTAATGAACTTTTCCATTTCCTTAAGACAAGAGAATTGCTGTTTTGCTTTAATGTGGCATTTCTGATGCTAAGTATTATATGCTTTTAGAAGAAACCAATTCGTAAGCTATATTGATAGATACATGCAGTGTGCCACTTTTCCTTATGCTTACTGTTGCTTGTTATTTCTAAATCTGAAAGAGAGAGCAGGCAGGCTGAAGATTGCATTATAACATACAACATAGGGAATAGACATATAGCAAATGTGTAATAGGCTAAACTAAATAGGCCACAGAGATTAAAGAACTAGGTTTATTTTAGTTAGTACTGGCTCTTGCTAAGTTTCCTTCTAAATTATTTCAACTATACAAGTATTGTAAGCTCCTAATTAGATAATTAGAAAACTCCATATTATAATAAACTAATTAATAAGTGTAAAGAATAATTGAATTTTGAAATAGCTGGAAATAGCAAGATAATAATGGGAAATGAATTAGCTCTTTTACTATAAAACTGCTTGCAGAATGTAGAGTGTATATATAGACTTATAGTGAGGTGAATCCTACTAGTTATAAATCTGAACTCTAAAACTGTAATTGAACCTGTCGATTGAGGACCCACCCAAGATCTAATGCAGTAGTTCTTGACTGAGACAGAAATCAATGTGTGTATTTTAATAATCTCTTAGGAAATGAATGAGAATAGCCTGCTACAAAACAGCTATATTAGGCCATCTATCAGCTTTTAAAATTGTATTCTGCTCATCACAGGGTCTATGAAAAAAGTGGTTACTAAGTATGGTATTTTCCAAAAAGTATTTGACTATAGAATCATCTGTGCACATGAAACTCCCAGCAACTCAAACTTAGTTTTCAACACTGACTACTCATTGTTAAATCCTGGTGTACCCATGGTTCTAGACTACTGGAGGTAGTCCATAAATGAAAGTAAAGTTGTTTCCACTTAGTTTATAGCCTGGTGATTCAGATCACAGTCTCTGGCTTCACCTACTGGCACTACCGTTTGTTAGCTGGGTGACCTCTGACAAATTACCTATTTTTTCCTGTCTTGATTTTCTCTTCTTGAGGTTAGGATAGCAAATATATTGACATCCTTGGATGGCTGTGGGCTTCCCTGGTGGCTCAGATGGGAAAGAGTCTGCCTGCAATGCAGGAGACCCAGGTTCTATCCCTGGGTCAGGAAGATTCCCTGGAGAAGGAAATGGCAACCACTCCAGTATTCTTGCCAGGAAAATCTCGTGGACCGAGGAGCCTGGTGGGCTACATCCCATGGGGTTGCAAAGAGTTGGACACGACTGAGCACTAGCACACACAGGATGGTTGTAAGGGTGCTGGGGTCCTGCCCCAGAAGGTCTGGGGGTCTTGAGGGATGAGTGGCGTCAGCGGAAGAATTGAGCTGAGTCGATGTGTGGTGATGGAGCAGTCTCTCTCGTTTATTGTTGGTTTACAGTTTTATAGCCAAAAGACATCCCCATTACATCATTACATCACCTATCATTCTATACAATTTTTTGTTTTCTACGTTCCATAGCAATCTTATCATTGAGCTCATTCCCCAATCTATCATGAAACATTCCCCAAAAGAGGTCAGATTTCTATGTAATTAGATTTAACAATAGTATGTTTACCATTTGAATGTCTTCAGCATACTTCATTCAATCATGGTAAATACATCAATCTAAGTAGAAAGGTTACATTTCCCTTATCAGGTGCAACTATGTAGAAGCTAGAGGGAAGGGCTTAAGCTTGAGACTGTTTTATTCTATTAACCTACTCCAGTTCTTACGAGGAAAGAGGAAAGAGGACAAAGAGACAGTTTGGAAAGAGGAAAGAGGACTAAGAGACAGTCTAGCAGCTCTGCTTTAGCAATAAACCCTGTTAACGTTATAACTACTATAATGAATTCCTATGTCTACACTATCCTAAAGCAGTCAATGTCTCCAACTATGCTGGCCACAGTTATGAGCATTCCTAAATCCCATTCCAGCCTGGTTTCTTCAAGAAAGGGAGCCTCCACCGTGGAGTGGTTGGGGGAGTGGGAGGTGGAAATGTGACCCAAGGCCCTTCTGGTGGTGGCCTTGCCATGACCCCCAGAGAACTCTTGGTAAACTCCCCAGTAATGAGTAGGAGGAGTAGTAATCTATTTAAATGTCTGTTTCATTCCTCCTTAGCCCCCAGGGAAGGCGATCCACCTTCCCAGATCCTCCGGTTGATAAGGTCTGGGGGGATTATCTCAGGACAAATTCTTTCCAACTGGGATTGACCTATTGAGATGAGCTAGTGTTCCGAGCAGGGACAGAACTCCCAAGAAAAATATGGGGGGGGGGGGCCTTGCCCGTGATGCCCCGATAAAGAAAGTGAGCTTTGCAATTTCTTTCTTTTTTTTTTTTAATTTTCTTTACTTTATTGTGCTGGTTTTGCCATACAATGACATGAAACCACCATGGGTTTACATTTGCTCCCCCTCCAGAACCCCCCTCCCTCCTCCCTCCCAATTCCCTCCCCCTGGGACATCTTGGTGCACCAGCCCCGAGCATCAAACCTGGGCTGGCGATTGATTTCACATATGATAATTAACATGTTTCAATGCCATTCTCCCATATCATCCCACCCTTGCCCTCTTCCAGAGTCCACGAGTCTGTTCTATACGTCTGCGTTCCTTTTGCTGTCTCGCATGCAGGGTTCTCATTACCATCTTTCTAAATTCCATATATATGCGTTAGTATACTGTATTGTTGTTTTTCCTTCTGGTTTACTTCACTCTGGATAATAGGCTCCAGTTCCGTCCACCTGAGTAGAACTGATTCAAATGAACTTTTTTTTTTCATGCTGAGTAATATTCCATTGTGTATATGTACCACAGCTTTCTTATCCATTCGTCAGTTGATGGACATCTAGGTTGCTTCCATGTCCTGGCTATTGTAAACAATGCGGCGATGAACATTGGGGTACACGTGTCTCTTTCACTTCTGGTTTCCTTGGTGTGTATGCCCAGCAGTGGGATTGCTGGGTCATATGGCAGGTCTATTTGCAGTTTTTTAAGGAATCTCCACACTGTTTTCCATAATGGCTGTACTAGTTTGCATTCCCACCAACAGTGTAAGAGGGTTCCCTTTTCTCCACATCCTCTCCAGCATTTACTGCTTGTAGATTTTTGGATTGTAGCCATTCTGACTGGTTTCCTTTGTTGTGCAGAAGCTTTTAATTTTAATTAGGTCCCATTTGTTTATTCGTGCTTTTATTTCCAATATTCTGGGAGTTGGGTCATAGAGGATCCTGCTTTGGTTTATGTCGGAGAGTGTTTTGCCTATGTTATCCTCTAGGAGTTTTATAGTTTCTGGTCTTATGCTTAGATCTTTGATCCATTTTGAGTTTATCTTTGTGTATGGTGTTAGAAAGTGATCTAGTTTCATTCTTTTACAAGTGGCTGTCCAGTTTTCCCAGCACCACTTGTTAAAGAGGTTGTCTTTTCTCCATTGTATATTCTTGCCTCCTTTCTCAAAGATAAGGTGTCCATAGATGCGTGGATTTATCTCTGGGCTTTCTATTCTGTTCCATTGATCTATATTTCTGTCTTTGTGCCAGTACCATACTGTCTTAATGACTGTGGATTTGTAGTATAGCCTAAAGTCAGGTAGGTTGATTCCTCCAGTTCCATTCTTCTTTCTCAAGATTGCTTTGGCTATACGAGGTTTTTTGTATTTCCATACAAATTGAGAAATTATTTGTTCTAATTCTTTGAAAAAGACCTCTGGTAGCTTGATAGGAATTGCATTGAATCTATAGATTGCTTTGGGTTGTATACTCATTTTCACTATATTGATTCTTCCAATCCACGAACACGGCACTTTTCTCCATCTGTTTGTGTCCTCTTTGATTTCTTTCATTAAAAATAAATACATTTTTAAAAACAGTTAATATAAAATAAACAAATGAATAAAAAACTCCAAAGGGAAAAAAAAGTACTAGAGCAGTGCCTGGTGAATTGTATATACACAGACAGCACAGAATTTTAATATTGCTTGGTTGATGGCAATATATTGTTGGAATCTCAACTTCCTTCTAAAATTTTGCTAAAAAATGAATAAAATGCTTCATATTATTGTTTCCTTGCAAGTGTTCATTGTACAACCATCAGGTGTATGATGATATTCTGGCTATTACATAGTAAGCTGATCAAAAAAAATTTAGTACTAAGTCTTAAAGAACTTGTAACCTGAACTAGGGTCAATTTTCCACACAGATTAAAATCTGCCACCAAAATTCATATACTCTTACAGGCCTGTCACTAATATCAACAAAACAGTCTCTTGAGTCTTTCATATAGTTATGAAAAAACAGCAGGAATTTCAATTCATTGTTTGGAGAAACCAAGATACCATATATGCTCAGAAAAATTTATGGTATCAGGTCCTCTGATTATAGTATAAAAGTGAAATAGCCAAAACTATAAAAGCGAAAGAAATCCAGAGGCATGAGAACTCACACTTAGGTAGAATGAGTAAAGAAAGCTTCATGGAGAGAGTGGTTTTAGAGCCAGATCCTGAAGAACATTTTTATTTTCAGAAGTGCTTGAGGTGGCAAGTAGGCTGAGTAAGAGACAGTGATGGAGACACTGTGCATGTTAGAAAGGCTGATGCAGACTCATGTAGTGTGTGGGAAATAATTCCCTGAGATGTGGAGAACAGTGAAAGCTATTGAGTTTTAGGTTAGTTCAGATCTCAAAATTGCTAAATAAAATTGTGTCAATCTTTTCCCCCCAGTCTTTCAGAAAATATTAACCTTTAAAGATTTCACAATTGAACAGGAAGGTTTTTTACAGCCCATTAAAATCAGATAGATAGAAATGATCAATACTGAAAAAGGAATTATTAATATCGATATTCAAAGTGTTTAACATGACATGTTCTAGCATGTTCTTAGTGTAAGGAAACTTAACCATGAGTGCCTCATTCATATGAATAAACATTAGAGAACTAAAATTACAGTTAATAGCACTGCATGGTTTTGAGACTAAGTTGAACTGCAGCATACAATAGCAAAAAAGTCTAGAGAGACAAACAATAAGGAACTTTGACGAGGAAAGGCCCCCCTCTTTGACTGAACTTTACAGGAATCCCCACAGAACAGAAGTAATGAACTCTCTTCCCAGAAATAGTTTACCCTACAATGTGGTGGGAAGAGATATTACTGGTAAAGTTACAGTGTCTACTTAGATAGTATCAGGAAAACATCAAGCTAAAAATAAAATGTAATCAATGAAAAAATGGTCTACTTTGGGAGTTGAGATATTTTAGGACTGTATGGTGAAATTAGGAAGGCAGTAATTGAATAACAAGGATAAAGAGAAAAGGGCTGGGCATCACCAAGGGTGAGAAAAGAGAGCTGGAGAATAAGAATATGTCAGAATGTTTCCCACTACTACTGAGGGAGGAAGCTCCAGGTAGCACTGTCAGGACAGCTTGGGAGGTAAAGCACTGACAGGATTCCAGCCCCTCTGCTGGGCATTTGTGCAGTGCACATCCTGCACAAATGTACATGGCTGTTCTGACAGCTCAAATGGTATGTAGTAGCCTTCATAGGAAAAACCTCATAATAAAAAGAAGTATTTCATGAGACTACTATAGCACACTGATAATATTCAGGGATATCCCTGAAGACTTTGCAACTCTTATGTATAGCACAATCATATATGTTTTTTTTCAGCAAACCTGTGATTTTTAATATCTCCTAAGAAACAGAATAGCCCTGAGCTTCTCAAGCATAGTGAAAGTTAGAAAATGAACAATCTGGCCAGCCAAACAATAAAGTATGAACGTTGTGGTAGGCAGAATAATGCCTTCCCCCATTCCCTCCAATGTCCATGCCCTAATTGTCTGGGTAACTAAGGAAGTAGAAACCTCAGTCGGACAACAAACAAAAGACCACTTAATTCTACCAGCAAATGAGTCAAATGAGCTAGGATTCTTCCCAGAGCCTAATGCCTTGGTTTCAGTCTTATGAAATTCAAAGCAAATTCAGACTTGTGCTATACAGAACGATGAGACAGAAAACTTGGGCTGTTTTAAGCCATAAAGTTTGTGATCATTTGTTACAAAAGCAATAGGACCCTGATGCAAGCAGTGTGTTCTGTAATATGACTGTAAATGTGGCTGCCTCATGGGAGACAAGTTGCAGTAATAGACAAAATGTATTTAAGCCTTCAAAATCCCTGAGAGAAAGCCTTGTGTGAGCTACCCAAATTTAAAAAGGGCCTTTCCAACGTCCCTTTTAGTTTCAGTCTTTCTTGAAAGTTCCCTAATCTCAGTGAATCTTTCCTGGTGGCTCAGATGGTAAAGAATCTGCCTGCAATGCAGGGGACGCAAGAGACATGGGTTCCATTCCTGGGTTGGGAAAATTCCCTGGAGGAGGAAATGGCAACCCACTCCAGTATTCTTGCCTGGAAAATTCCATGACAGAGGAGCCTGTCTATCATTGTGTTGTAGAAGTGATGTTCCCTCTCCTTTTATTTTCTGTAAAATGTGGTGTAGGTTGGAGGATAGTTATGTCTCCGTCTTTTATTGTTTGTTTATAGAAATGATCCAGTGGGGGAAACAATCTGCTTTGGACTTTACATTGCTTTAAAATATGAGATCATTTAGTACACTATATAGAGCTTTATAAAGTTTTACCAAAGAACTTCCCGGGTGGCTCAGTGGTAAAGAATCTGTCTGCAATGCAGGAGACACAGGAGATGTGAGTTTGATCCCTGGGTCAGGAAGATCCCCTGGAGAATGAAATGGCAACGCACTCCATATTCTTGCCTGGAAAATCCCATGGACAGAGGAGCCTGGTGGGATATAGTCCATGGAATCTCAAAGAGTTGGACACAACTGAGCAACTGAGCATGCACACAAAGTTTATTAAGAAAATCTTTTCAGAGTACAGATTATGCTAAAACAACATACATACATGTTTACAAGAGTAAATTAAAGCCACTTCACAGAATGGGAGTGGCTTCATAAAACACTGGACCTTCCTTAGTAGACATTACTTGAATTTCTTCTGTGAAAAGCATTTAAAGAGGTCACGTAAAGTAGCTCTTGCCCTCAAAAGATTTAAATTCATGCTCTAAAAGATATGGTATGATTGTATTAAGATTATAATAGGATATCCTACTAGGATTATAATAGGATAAATCTTTATCTCTATCTTTTCTATTGTTATTTATCTATGTACCTACTTACCTACCTACCTGTTTATCTCTCTAAGAGAGAGAGATTGATTGATTGATTTAAATAATGTGCTCACATAATGATTGTGGAAGAAAAGAAATATATTTGTTATATATACATATGTTTGTGTTTTATGTATATACACAAACATTAAAAAGAAAATAAGGGAGTAATTATAATTATAGTGATAATTATAGTACCATTTCTGCAGCTGGTCTTAAAGTTATAGCTGGTATTTATAACTGTCTTCTGCTACAAACCATTCTGTATTTCCTTTGTTCCCAGTAAGCACCTCAGTTGATCGTGGTTCTTTACCTGGTGGGATGATCCCTCTTCATACCTGAAGGATCTGGATCATTACTAGCTCTGTAGGAGTTGAGTGGTTGGAGTTTGACCTTGACTTTCACCATAGGGTATGCCAGTCATTGTAGTCCATTTGGGCTACTATGACACAATAGCTTAGACTGGGTGGTTTATAAACAACAACAGTTATTTCTCCCAGTTCTGGAGCCTACGAAGTCCAAGATTATAGTGCCAGCAGGTTTGGTGTCTGGTGAGGAACTGCTTCCTCATAGCTGGCACCTTCTAGCTATAACCTCACACGGGACGGGATGGGGTAGGAGCTTTGCAGGGTCTCTTTTATAAAACTAATTCCATCTAAGGGATGTAATTACCTTGAAAAAGCCCCATCTCCTTGTACCATCATGTTGGGTGTTAGGTGCTTGTGGGGACACTCAAGTATTCAGATTAGTGTTAGGAGACTGGGTGGCTGTTTCATGACTGTAACCCAGTATTAGTTGCTCAGTTGTATCTGATTCTTTGGGACCCTAGGAACTGTAGCCCGCTAGGCTCCTCTGTCCCTAAGATTTTCCAGGCAAGAATACTGGAGTGGGTAGCCTTTCCCTTCTCCAGGGGATCTTCCCAACCCAGGAACTGAACCCAGGTCTCCTGCATTGGCAGGCAGGTTCTTTACTATCTGAGCCACCAGTGAATCTCCTTAGCGATGAGGCAATGCATGGACTGGTCAGGCAATGGTAGTAAAGGCAGGCGCTTACGCTCAAACTTTCAAAACATCATAGGAAACTTTTGATTTCAATAATAGTTAGATGCCATCTAGAGGGCAAATAATATTTGTTCCCTAATTTATGTTTCCATTATGATGGAGTAAAATAATTCAAGTGTATTATAAAGAATATATATTACTTCTTCAACTCTTCTCTTTTCAAAATCTATTTATTAGCCAGGTGCAAGAAATAAGAGAATACGTTACATTCTGTGATTAAAATATTTAGTTGTTATATGAATCTAAAATTAGGATGGCAACTCTGCTATCAAAATACATTAAATATAATGTTAATGTATCTGAAGTCCTGTTTTGCACATAGTAGAACCTCCTCTAACAATAACCGAAAGAACTTTTAAGGAAGCTCTCGTTTATTTGATATGTCCTCTGAGGAAATTGCATTCCTGTGAGGGGTAGAATTTGGGGGAAAGGGGTCTACTAAGTCTAGATTGGGCTTACAGGTGTGCCCTAGTGGTAAAGATCCGCCTGCCAATGTTGGAGACGTAAGAGATGCAGGTTCGATCTCTGGGTGGGGAAGATCCCCTGGAGGAGGTCATGGCAACCCACTCCAGTATTCTTGCCTGGAGAATCCTATGGACAGAGGAGCCTGGAAGGTTACAGTCCATAGGGTTGCAAAGAGTCAGACATGACTGAAATGACTTAGCATGCATTCTAGTCTAAACGAATATGAATTGTTTCCTTGAAACAGGGAGAAGAAACCTATGGCTTGTTTGATATCCCATTTGGGGATGAGGAGTTCTCATGGAGAAATAGGTATCTCCTTAAGGTAAGATCAGAAAGTCTGCTGAAACTTGCTAAGTACCAAGCTCAGGGACAAAAAACAAAGGGATGAAATCCATCAGAATGCCCATCTGCTAATCTAGAGGAAAATGAGGACTATAGACTGTTTTCAAGATTTGGGGTTACTGTTAAAAATATGTAAAATTCTGAAGTCTTTTAAGAGTTCCCGGATTTGTTGTTTCTGTGTGCCAAATTTCTTATTTTCTAATAGAAGCAAAATCCTTGTATTCAGTATATGTTAGTCACTCAGTCGTGTCCGACTCTTTGCGACCCCATGGTCTGTAGCCCACCAGACTCCTCTGTCTGTGGAATTCTCCAGGCAAGAATACTGGAGTAGGTTGCCATTGCCTTCTCCAGGGGATCTTCCTGACCCAGAGATCAAACCCAGGTCTCCTGCATTGCAGGCAGATTCTTTATCATTTGAGCCACCAGGAAAACCCTATAGTCAGTATACCTATGCATTTTATTTACTCCATTATTTCATTTCTGAAAGATAGGTAAGTTGAAAAAACTTCTTTCCATAACTAAGCTTGAGGAACACAGAAAGAAACTAAGGGAGAGTGTTGGCAGTAACAGCTCTCAAAAGTCTGTATGCTACGGAGACTGCTACGAAGGAGAAAAAGACTCTCCAGATTACTGTCAAAACACAGAGATAACATAGGCTAACCATTTTCTAAGATCTAGAGTATTTCTTTTTATAAAACAAATTCATAAACTAATGCCATGAGCAAATTTTGGTCATATGGTACTGATATTTCAACCATGAAATAATTTTGTTTGCTTATTTGTGACCAGCCACTTAGAAAAACCTACAGTTTATCAGTTGGATCTTTAAATTAGACAATAAGGCATACTGACAACAAACTGTCCTTATATATTCAGTATACTTAAATTTATGCCAAATGTGACTACATGATTACATGTTTTGCATCTCCAAATATTATCAACTTTCTTTTTGCTGGTAGTGTTACATACAGTGATGGCTAATCATCCACATACATGTGATGGAAAATACCAACAAGAGATTCAGAGCACTTACTTTGCCATTAAGGATTCATTTGACTGCGATTATTACCTGGTTGAAACTCTATTGCAAATCTAAATCAATTTCTGACAGTTTATGGGTCATTTAAAATAACTGTCCACAGCAAAAAGTATATAATTAGTTAATAAATGTAGTTCTGTCTCTTTAAGGGACATCAAACATCTAATATCCAACTAAATTGAAGTTCAATCCAATCTGTGGGAATGACCTTGTTAATTATCAAATAAGCCTAACCTAAGCCCTACCTTGTCAATAAAGAACTCTCTAAGAGAAGCCTTGGTAAATATGAGTAGAGACTGCCCATTTTATAGGGTAAATGCTAGTAATGAAAAAGTTTTGAAAGTTATAAAAACTTGCCCAATAAGTACTTTATTTCTTGTGCAGCTGTCTTGCCTACCCTGGACATTAGTGTTTGGAGGTCAAAGTCACAGATTTCTGGAGGCGGAGGGAGAATATTTCCTTTCTATCTGTACATATAGTTGAGGAGTAGTGATGGAGGGACAGAACTGGGTATTTTACATTCTAGATTGACTCTGCATTCATTTGCTCACTGACTCATTCATTCTCCTTTACCCTCTGTCTCCTTATCAGCCCCTTTTGTCACCACTTTCACTATGCCTGACGAGTCAAGAGATTCCTGCCAAATGTATCCATGAACTTTGATTGTTGGTAAGCACATTGATAAATGGTCCTAAAAAGCTACAATGCTAAGAACAAAAGGAAACTCCCAGGCCACACTGTGACAATGAAATACATCACTGCTTCTGAGATCTGTTAACTTTTCTGCTGATTTCACTTCTATTGCATTTTCTATTTCTTCCATCAAGTTATGCTGTTGAACAAAATCCATGGCCTATTTTATGAATTACGCAATGCACCTGATTACATATAGGTTTTATTAGGACTTTGGAAGGACACAGAAATCAATGGAAATGCTTGAGATGTATATCAGAGTATAAGCTAGTTATTTATTAAACTGGTATTACTTTTTTATTTTATTTTTTTGAATACATTTAATACACATTGTTTTTAAAAATGAAGAACTGCACCAATCTTCTGGAATCCCTAAAGAGGTATGCCTGGCCTTTTGTCCTGTTTAAATCACTTTCTACCTTCAAGCAGATGTTGGCCCAGCTAGGCTCTTTGTATTCCTCAAACTCACCAGTGTAGTTGCTCTTTCCTGATGAACGTGGTATCATCACAACTAAACATGACACAAACAACACTTTCCTACCTTCTCTGAATTTCTTCTAAAAAATACATTCATAAATACATATGTATCAGCTTAGAGCACCTGCTATTAATGACCCTCTAGTGGGAAAGGAGGAGGCCTTTCAGGTCGCACAGTGAGTAAGAGCTTAGATGTGGGAGTGAGGCAGCCTGGGTTTGCACATGATGCTTCTTCATGTGGTGATCTCCTTAATTCTGTAACCTTCCTATAGCCTCTCTTTATAGAGCCTTAAAGTTAGAAAAAGGAAACTAAATGATCTGTCAGTGTGGATTTAATATTTCTTTTCATTCTCAAAATGTTCTGGTTTAGGCAATAAATTATCCACACAGTTGATGAAGATTGCAAGTGTGCAAGCAATACATGTTATTGGCACTTGGGTTAGTAACCTTTGCCAGTGAAACTGTAAAATATTAAATGGCCTAGTCTGAGTTTTATATCTTGTACTAAATAGTAACTACCAGGCGCATGAACATGCTATGTTGCTTCAGTTGTGTTGGACTCTTTGTGACCCTATGGATGGGTAGCCCTCCAGGCTTGCTCTCCATGGGAGTCTCCAGGCAAGAAATTGGAGTGGGTTGCCATGCCCTCTTCCAGGAGATCTTCTCACCCCAAGGATCAAACTAATGTCTCCTATGCCTCCTGCATGGTAGGTGGTTTCTTTATCACTGAGCTACCAGGGAAGCCCAGTAATTACCAGAAGTTTATAGCGCCTATCAGTAGAGTAAGATGAGCAAGGGAGAGTTAAATATGCAAACTAGAGAGTCATCTTCTGAATACTTCAGACATGATTGTGTTATATTGCTGTCATGCAAGCAGGCATGTCAGAAATCTGATTATTTGTTCCATAATTCCTGGGCCTTGTTATTATAATAAGTTTTCCTCTTTCCTGTCGTTGTGTTCATATTTACAGTCACTTGCTTCTTTTTAATTTGATTGGTGTATTACATTATTCTTATAGAAATAGCAATACCAAAGATTCCATATGCTCCTTTATATTGTTTTCAATCACCGTATACGTTGGTAGGGTCATGGAGACCAGTTCTGGTCAAACAATTGTGGGAGAGTACTCCATGTCATTTCTAGGCTAAGACTACATAAAGGCTGCTGCTCTTCCAGCTAGTGGAAATCCCACAGAGTGGGTCTCTGTTGGGCTGTCTAGAGCATACCTCCTGTCCATCTGCAGGGGATGTGTGTTGTGATGGGGAAATACCCTGTGGTATATGAAGCCACAGGGAGCAGGAGGTTATTGATTATGTCAGCATCACCTAACCTAACCTAACTAACACAGGAACTTGTACCAGGAGAGATTTGCTGCCATAAAAAACAAGCCAAAGTCCTCAAGCATTTGGCCCTGGGTTTGGTGGCTACTGAGTAAATGACTATCAAGTTGGAAAGGTAACAATCAATTTTTCCAATAAGATTTTTAATTTCAGAACTGCTTTAGATTGACAGTGTGTGCTTGTGTGCTCAGTCACTTCAGTGTTGTCTGACTCTTTGCAACCCTATGGACTATAGCCCACCAGGCTGCTCTGTCCATGGGGATTCTCCAGGCAAGAATACTGGAGTGGGTTGCTATGCCCTCCTCCAGGGGATCTTCCTGATCCAGGGATTGAATCTGCATCTCTTATATCTCCTGCATTGGCAGGCAAGTTCTTTACCACTAGTGTCAGTAGCGATCTGGTTTTGCAGGGGTGAACTATTTTCTAGAGCTTGAACCTGGGATAATTTGGGAAGCAGATGTTATAGCATCCCTGATGCAGGTAGCTCTCTGGGAAGGGGTTGGAAGATGGAGCATGAACAGTGTGTGTGGGTTGGTTTAGGATTGTATTTCACAGGGTTTTAGAAGAAAGAGGTGGTTTCAGCTTAGAAATTATCAATTTGCAGCTTAATGAAAGGGAATGAGGACATTTAGATCCTTCACTGTGAAAAGAGTCAACTGCTTTGACAGCTAGTAGTAAGAGGGTTGAGAAAGCCTTTTTGAGAAGCCTACTCAGTACAATCTTTCAACTAATTAAAATGCTTAAGGGAACAATTAAACTAAGTATTGGAGCCCAGAAAAAAACGTTTTTTTTTTTTTTTTTTCACTGAAGCCTAAGGGACTCTAGACACCACTATTAAATTTGAAGACAGTAAGAATCACCAGGATAAGAAAGCAAATGACTATTCAGGAGATGAGAGCTACACTTCAGAGAGAAGGTGCATTTATTGGCACATCGGGCTAAGTGGAGAGGATTGGGTAAGAAACTCTATGAAGTTTTTGAAATCATTATATTGTCAAGGAAACCTCTGAACCAAAAGAGATGGATCCTTAAAATGACCCTAGGGCTTATCCCAGTTTTAAGGCAGGTTAAGTTATACTGTAGCAACAAGCAAGTGAAAACACTAATGGCTCACTTCAGGCGAAGCTCATTTCTCCTTGGCACACATGACCATCATAGCTGGCTGTGTTCTGTATGCCCTCTTTACTCTGGGTCCCCCTGAAAAAACCACTGTCTGGTGTGTCACAAATCAAAGTGGTGATGGAAGGGAAAGAGAGTACAGAAGCAAGTCCTACCCTAGACGTAACACACACCACTTCCCATAGGATCTTGGGTGGAATGATGAAAAAGCCAGAGATAATGGAGTGGGACATGTGATCCCCTTGCCCGGAGGGGCAGTGAGTATTGGTGAGCGGGGGTAGAGATAGTTACAGGCCAGTACGTCCTGTGGGGAGGAACTGGGCTCGGGAAGCTGTGTAGCCACGATGAAGGCAAAACTCCCCAGGGCCCAATTCGGATGTGAATGATCATCGAGATAGAGGAATCAAGGCTGATTCCCCACCCCGCTGAGGGTGCCCTCCACAATGTGTATTCACTGGGAGTTTAGAGTTGGTACCAAAAGTCATTACTGTGTGTTACCTATTTTTCTCCCCAGAGGGAGTTTTTCTTTAATTAGGGCAGTAATAAGAAGAGACTGAAGAAAGTGTTAGTCATTCAGTCATGGCCCACTCTTTGTGATCCCATGGACTGAAGCCTCATCTTTTTAATATATACATCTCTGTACCTGGAAGAGCCATACATAGGCTAAGGTAGAGATGACTACCTAGACAGCATATTAAAAAGCAGAGACATCACTTTGCCAACAAAGGTCTGTATAGTCAAAGCTATGGTTTTTCCAGTAGTCAAGTATGGATGTGAGAGCTGGACCATAAAGAAGGCTGAGCGCTAAAGAACTGATGCTTTTGAACTGTAGTGCTGAAGACTCTTGAGAGTCCCTTGGACAGCAAGAAGATCAAACCAGTCAATCCCAAAGGAAATCACAAGAGAAGACTCTACATATGAACATCACCAGATGATCAACACCAAAATCAGATTGATTATATTCTTTGCAGCCAAAGATGGAGAAGCTCTATATAATCAGCAAAAACAAGACCGAAAGATCTTCAAGATCTTCACAAATCTTCAAGATTTGTGGCTCATATCATGAACTTCTTATTGCCAAATTCAGACTTAAATTGAAGAAAGTGGGGAAAACCACTAGACTATTCAAGTTTGACCTAAACCAAATCCCCTATGATTATATAGTAGAAGTGACAAATAGATGAAAGGGACTAGATATGATAGACAGAGTGCCTGATGAACTATGGACAGAGGTATGTGACATTGTACAAAAGACAGGAATCAAGACCAAGGAAAAGAAATGCAAAAAAGCAAAATGGCTGTCTGAGGAGGCCTTACAAATAGCTGTGAAAAGAAGAGAAGCAAAGAGCAAAGGAGAAAAGGAAAGATATACCCATTTGAATGCAGAGTTCCAAAGAATAGCAAGGAGAGATAAGAAAGCCTTCCTTAGTGATCAATGCAAAGAAATAGAGGAAAACAGCAGAATGGGAAAGACTAGAGATCTCTTCAAGAAAATTAGAGATACCAAAGGAACATTTCATGCAAAGATGGGCTTGATAAAGGACAGAAATGGTATGGACTTTACAGAAGCAGAATATATTAAGAAGAGGTGGCAAGAATACACAGAAGAACTGTACAAAAAAAATTTTTATGACCCAGATAATCATGATGGTGTGATCACTCACACTCACCTAGAGCCAGACATCCTGGAATGGGAAGTCAAGTGGGCCTTAGGAAGCATCACTATAAACAAAGCTAGTGAAGGTGATGGAATTCCAGTTGAGCTATTTCAAATCCTGAAAGATGACGCTGTGAAAGTGCTGCACTCAATATGTCAGCAAATCTGGCAAACTCAGCAGTGGCCACAGGACTGGAAAAGGTCAGTTTTCATTCCAACCCTGAAGAAAGGCAATGCCAAACAATACTCAAACTACTACACAATTGCACTCATCTCACATGCAAGTAAAATAATGCTTAAAATTCTCCAAGTCAGGCTTCAGGAATATGTGAACCCTGAACTTCCAGATGTTCAAGCTAATTTTAGAAAAGGCAGAGGAACCAGAGATCAAATTGTCAACATCCACTGGATCATCGAAAAAGCAAGAGAGTTCCAGAAAAACATCTACTTCTGTTTTATTGACTATGCTAAAGCCACTGACTGTGTGGATCACAATAAACTGTGGAAAATTCTTAAAGAGATGGGAATACCAGACCATCCGGCCTGCCTCTTGAGAAACTTGTATGCAGGTCAGGAAGCAACAGTTAGAACTGGACATGGGACAACAGACTGGTTCCAAATAGGAATAGGAGGACGTCAAGGCTGTATATTGTCACCCTGCTTATTTAACTTATATGCAGAGTACATCACGAGAAACGCTGGGCGGGAAGAAGCACAAGCTGGAATCAAGATTGCCGGGAGAAATATCAATAACCTCAGATATGCAGACAACACCACCTTTATGGTAGAAAGTGGAGAACTAAGAGCCTCTTGATGAAAGTGAAAGAGGAGGATGAAAAAGTTGACTTAAAGATCAATATCCAGAAAACTAAGATCATGGCATTTGGTCCCATCACTTCATGGCAAATAGATGGGGTAACAGTGAAAACAGTGGCTGACTTTATGCTTCTGGGCTCCAAAATCACTGCAGAAAGTGATTGCAGCCATGAAATTAAAAGACGCTTACTCCTTGGAAGGAAAGTTATGACCAACTTAGCATATTGAAAAGCAGAGACGTTACTTTGTCCACAAAGGTCTGTCTAGCCAAGGCTATAGTTTTTCCAGTGGTCATGTATGGATGTGAGAATTGGACTATAAAGAAAGCTGAGCACCAAAGAATTAATGCTCTTGAACTGTGGTGTTGGATAATACTCTTGAGAGTCCCTTGGACTGCAAGGAGATCCAACCAATCAATCCTAAAGGAGATCAGTCCTGGGTGATCACTGGAAGGACTGATGTTGAAGCTGAATCTCCAATACTTTGGCCACCTGATGTGAAGAGCTGACTCATTTGAAAGGACCCTGATGCTGGGAAAGATTGAGGGCAGGAGGAGAAGAGGAAGACAGAGGATGAGATGGTTGGATGGCATCACTGACTCAATGGACATGGGTTTGGGTGGACTCTGTGAGTTTGTGATGGGCAGTAAGGCCTGGTGTGCTGCAGTTCATGGGGTCGCAAAAGTTGGACACAACTGAGTGACTGAACTGAACTGAACTGCAAGAAAATCAACCCTGAATACCCATTGGAAGGACTGATGCTGAAGCTCCAATAATTTGGCCACGTGATGCAAGGAGCTAACTCACTGGAAAAAACCCTGATGCTGGGAAAGATTGAGGGCAGGAGAAGAAAGGGGAAACAGAGGGTGAGATGGTTGGATTGGATCACTGACTCAATGAATATGAGTTTGAGCAAACTCAGGGAGACAGTGAAGGACACGGAAGCCTGGTGTGCTGCAGTTCATGGGGCAGCAAAGAATTGGACACAACTTAGTGACTAAACAACAAGAGATGACTGTGCATCACTCCGAGACCCTGAGCTTTAGGCCAAGTCTGTGACTGGCTGGAAGTTTCATGTGGTCTCCCTTGGGAGGTGGTTAAGTGTGTGCCCATCTGTTAGAAGAAAAGAACAGAAGGATACGTGATACCTGGATGGAAGAACTGGAGCATAGACAGGAATGCTCACTGAATAGTCCATTTGCCCCTCTATCTCCACTCATGTGGCCATGATGGCCAGTGACCTATGAGTTGAAGAAAATGTCCCTTTGAGGCTGAGATGATGAGAAACCTCACACATGACCTGCAACCTCTCCTTCCATGTGAAACCTGCCTGAGCATGCCTGATTGCAGGGAGCACAGATGCAAGAGGAGCAGCCTCTGCTGGATCCATCTCTGGGGGACAGTGTGGAGCAGAGCCTCCACTGACCTGCATCAGCCGTGTGTGTGTGTGTGTGTGTGTGTGTTTGTGAACGCGTGCGCATTCAGTAGTATGGAACTCTTTGTGGCCTCTCTGTCCATCAGGCAAAAATACTGGAGAGGAGTTGCCATCTCCTACTCCAGGGGATCTTCCTGATCCAGGGATCAAACTCACATCTCCACCTGCGTTGGCAGGTGGATTCTTTACCACTGCGCCACCTGGGAAGCTCACTGCAGCATGAGTCCGAGTGAAAAATCAACCTTTCTTACTGCGAAGTGCCTGTGCTTCGGGAGTGGTTTGTTGCTCAGGCATAATCTGGTCTATCAAGTATGCCGGGTAAAAGCTGAAAATTCTGTACAAAGCAGACTTTTAAAAAAAAGGTCATTTTATTTTCCCATCACATTTATGAGGACGCTTTGTGCAGCTTATCCCTCTGCTCACCCTTCTCCCTGCTCCTGGGGGGAAAATAAGTGCTGTGAGAACAACTGAGAAGAGCAGAAAGAGAAACCTACCTAGCCAGAAAGACTGGATTGTTTCCAATGCAGCAAAATGCGGTCGGAGTGATTGTTTTTTCCCCTCTCCACCTAATGGTGCATCAGAGGTTAGACACGCTCAGGAAAAGGTTACTGAGAGTACCCTTTGGGAATTGCATAATGGGAGCCAGCTCTTTGTGCAGCCTTTCTAATCAATGCGAAATAGCAGATTGTGGGTTCCATAAGCAAAAACACAGACATTTAATCACGTGAATGCACACAGATCCAAAAGAAGAATTAATTATTAATGATGCTGTGGTTAGGCTCAACTTCAGTTAATAAATAATGTAGGATGCTGTAGACAAGAAAACCACATTATAATAAAAAAAATAAGATAGAGTTTTAACCAGAAACCTCCAAGTCAAAATGTAGTGGGTCGTTTCTCAACATTGAAGATTCCTAATAGGGTGGCATTCTGCTCAGTCCACTCCTGTTTATTCATAGTAACACCCACAGATCGCACAAGGTCTTTTTAATATTTGCACACTCTTTTCCACAAATATATATATATGTGTGTGTGTGTGTGTGTGTGTGTGTGTGTGCATGTATGATAGTTTATTGTAAAAAGGATATAATTCAAGATGCAATCTGGCCTGACACAATGAAAATAGATATCACTCAAAGTAGCTTTCCCTAATACATAACAAGGCAACCACAAATTTATTTCTGCTTGCAGTTATGCCTAGACAGTGGGAGTCTTTCAAACCCCAAACCTACACGAATTAACAACCATCTTAAAAAGCAGTGCTCAGCAGGTGCTCTTCTCATCTAATGGTTCATCTGCCACTTGTGGTTCATGTATGTGCCAGTGGCTTCTTCCAGAATCTACCAGCACTTACATTTCAAGATAAAAAGAGAACATCATTATGAGGTTTTTTTTTTTTTCTTTTGATATGCACTTGGTAAACACTCCTTGTGGTCATTTAGCTTCAGAGTTAAAAAGTACTTCAACAGGATGTAGACATAGGAAGAAATTAATTTGGGAAGTCCAATTTAAGAATTAGTTTCAAGAACCTCTTACCAGTTCATCTTTCCTCTCTCTCCCTCCCAAAACAGTAATAGAAAAAGAGGAAAATGAGTTCTGAGTTAGTTTTCAAGCTCCTTTTGGCAATGATTGCATTTCTAAAAACCAGGATGTCTTTGGATAGTTTCACATTCGTAAACTCTGTGTGATGTTTTCTCTTACTTCCCATGCAGCTAATTTTTGGAGTGTGATATTATGGATAAAACTGTTTCTATGCATAATTTAATTTTCATAACTTATCATCTTTCAAAATGTAGAATTTATTCTAGGCCAGACAAAGTATTAATCATGTGGACTGTCTGGAGCTTTTGTCTGAGATGATAGAACTAGAAAATAAAGATGTTGATATAATGCTCAGTTTTGTGCTACTGGTTTATTTTATTTTCATTCTTATTTCATGTTAAAAGTAATACATTTTAAAATTGCTCATACAAAGTTAACAAATGTAATAAAAGGAAATAAGAGCCATGTGAAAGCCTCTGGTTCTACATTTTATTAGCCAATGTTTAGCTTTTTTGGTTTTCTTCTCAGTCCATTAAATAGATGCAATAGTACCAGTGCCTCAGAATTAAAAGAAAATTACAAATTTTGTAATATATATTGAGTTCCTATGAAACAAGTATTCTATAATATAAAGTGGATTGCATTTTATAATTTATTTTAATTGCATATAAAGAGATTACATCATTTATGGATTAAGAACTGTAAGATAGGCAATTAAAATTGGTATATTTGTGGCTTCCCTGATGGCTCAGCCATAAAGAATCCACCTGCCAATGCAAGAGATGTGGGTTTGATTCCTAGTTCTGGAAGATCCCCTGGAGTAGGTAATGGCAACCCACTCCAGTATTCTTGCTTGGGAAATCCCGTGGACAGAGGAGCCCAGTGGGCTACATACAGTCCACGGGGTCACAAAGAATCAGACATGTCTCAGTGACTAAACTGAGTTGTCTATATATACACACACAGACAGTAGTTTTAGAATTACACAACTATTATTTCCACTAATAACAAACTTACTAAGTCAACTTTAAGACTTCTTTGGATTTCTTTCCTTGAAATAGGACATTAAGTGCTGTATTTGGAAGTTCTCTTTTTAATTAATTTTTTTCATAGTCCATGTTATTCATTTGCTAAGGACCTAGGTTCATTTATTTCTCTGTATATATGATTTAGGGTTCATTTTTTACACTTCTAATTTAATATTATTTTTGAATATGTGATATGATGAAATATTGTTATGGTTCAAAAATTAGACTATATAAAAGGTGGCACACTTCTTACTGTTTCTGTCCTGCCTTGTTCCTATCTACCTCCATAGGTATCATTTTCACTATTTTATGGCTTTTCTTTTCATTCCTTTTTTTCCCTTCCTCCCTTATTTTTTCTGTTTTTTTAAAATTGCACTGAAGTCATATATCAATCCTATACCTACTTGTTTTCACCTTTTCACTTAATTACACATACTGGTAATTGCTCATACCAGCTTAGAGAGACATTTCTTGTTCTCTTTTGTGGTGGCAGATAATTGGAAATTTGAATTAGTTTACATGTCCATCCAAAGTGAGTGGGGTCCTAGAAGTACAGATGAGTCCTGACCTTCAGTGATCTGTCAAGTTGACAACAAACAGACCGCAAGACCTAACACCCTAAGACTCACAGATGGAGGAAGCTTTACCCTAAATGTACCCAGTTAGACAACCATGGGATGAGCGAGAAGAGGATCCTCCTTTGCTCCTTCCTGAAACTGAAAGAAGAGATTCATTCCCCCACCCAGAGACAGTGTAAGGAACAAGCTACTCCCCAACAACAAACGGTTAGGCCATTATGCATATTTATTGGCAAAACGAGCGTCATACAATTTTGGGGTTGTGGGAAGCAGCACTTACTTCCTTCACTCCTAAAAGACTCTTCTCAAAAGTCCAATTTGCTCTGGAGTTATTCCAAAGCAGGGTTTGGATTATGTAAGCTTCCTGGGGTATAAGATGGTACCATCACAAGGAGGGGGCGAGCTGCTGTTGTCTACCCTGCTGGTAAGGACGGGGAGAGAGACTTCCTGAGAGTCACAGGAAAAATGATGCCTGTCACAGTCACAACTGCATGTTGCCAATGAAGATGGGTGGTTTCTCTTTCTGTAAAAGGAAGCAAATATTTACTCTCCTAGTTATTGTAAAAATATTTCACTTGATGCAGTCCCAGTACAGCTTTATTTGATTGCAGAGTCTGATGTGCACCACCCTGAGGTAGCAAATAATAAACAGATCCTTCTTTTCTTAAATATATATGCACCCAACCCTGTTAGAAATGACTTACACATATGTCAGTTTGTTTGTTGTAATGAGGCACCAATATCTACTTTGCCAAGTACTCAGGCTAGGAGTGCCACTGGGGGTTTGTAACAGAATTCTGAAATGTGGACTGTAAAATAAAAATGAAAAATCTATTTAATATATCTAGACCAGCAATCTAATATGTGCATTATTTTGAAGACCCTAAAATATGAGCACCAAAAACTGGTATTAAATTGCTTGAAAATTTTGAATGGCTTTACTTCATCCCATGGAGATTCAGAGTTTGCTGTAGTGTACATTGTGGAAAGACAGAACATTTACAAAGAAAGTAGGCATGACCAAGGACATCACATTTGCCAGTCTCTACTATTTCTTTCCATTTTGCCCTTGGACTCCTAGTTAATGCTGCACGTTAACATACTTTTCCACCACTTAGAAACAACATAGACTCAGAAATCCTACATTTTCATCAAGAGACTCTTACCCAATGAAGAGGTCTTGTCAGAACAATGTTTTTTTGCTTTATGTCAATTGCCTGTTCTGACTACAGATTAATTACAGATAAAATGATTTGGGGGATTAACCAGAGGACTATTTCTCATCTTTGTTAACGCTGCTCTTTCTTTTCTATTTATAAACACCAACTATACTGGCTATAAAAGAATAATATTCAGTATTATCCATTAAGTGCTCTCTATTATCGAGTATTCCTATGAATTTTTATCTCTGGTGAGAGTAAGATGACAATTGGCTATAAGGTGAGCATTCTTTATGCAACTGAAGGAAAATGAAACCCAAATGAAAGCAATAAGAGAAAGGCTCTTTATGGATAAATTACTCCCAAATATAGGCAAACAGAACCCAGCCTGACAACTAATTAAAGCCTTAAACACACCAATTGTGCTTTATCCAAACTAGATTAGGAGCAACTTAGAAGAGGAGTTATAGCAAAGTACAAATGAGTCTGAGGAAGACTGGTGAATTTTCAATAGCAAGTCAGTGTTGACCCTTGACCCCTGGAACTTTTGACAGGGTAAACTGTAGGCCAAGGTGTGGCTGGCTTCTGCTCTGAAATACCATCGTCATGTTTATCAGCTCTTTTTGGCACCTGGATCAGAAAAAATAAATCTAGAGACTTAGTTCAGTTCAGTTCAGTCGCTCAGTCGTGTCTGACTCTTTGCGCCCCCATGAGCTGCAGCACGCCAGGCCTCCCTGTCCAACACCAACTTCCAGGAGCCCACCCAAACTCATTTCCTTGGAATCGGTGATGCCATCCAACCTTCTCATCCTCTGTCGTCCCCTTCTCCTCCTGCCCTCAATCTTTCCCAGCATCAGGGAGAGACTTAGGGAAAAGAACCAAGTAGGAATAAATAGGAACTGTATACTTTGAGACTTCTAACTGTATTCTATACTCTCTCAAATCTTGAAACATGGCTAAATATATTTTCACATACACATGCACACATGTTATATTTCAATATATCATTGCCAGGTGTATAGCGGTTATAGACATGTCTCAGAGTTGGCATTGCTGAAGTTTACCTTCAGGAATTAGGTATCATAGTACCAATTTTCCTGTTGTGACAGGAAAAAATATAACAATCTTTGGTATCACTTAGCAATAGACAGCAATACTATGAGCACAACTATTTAAAAACCTTGCCTAATTATTCCCTAGTTTGTCAGATGAACTTTTCAGTAAGATGAAATTTTAAACTAATGGGTTATGACTCCTTAATGCTATTTAGCCATCTCAGGAAGAAAAAAGAAAAAACTCTTCTGGTTTCATCTCTTGACCCCTGAGAGATTCCAAGAACAATCATTATTCTTAAGACTGGATGACTAAGGGCAAATCTTAGTAGATGAAATAGCCTAGCCTTTATAAGCCTTCTAGATTCTTATATTCCTTACAGTTATTCTCATCATTTTGCAAGTGGTTTCAGTTTGTCTAATTTTGAGAAGTGACTTGAGAATTAAATCCCTGGGACTTTGGATTCTATTCCATTCTCTTTGAATTGTACTTGTCTTTTTCACTCAAAGTCAGCTTCACAAAAGGCAAGGGCTCACGGAAACCTGCAGAAAGTTCCATGTTAATAAGAAGCAGTGCAAAAATGTCTCCATTTCACACTATATACAATAATTTAATATTGTTTTTCCAAAGTATTCATCAGCCATATGACTATCTTTTTTGTTTGCATGTGAGTTCATATAATATAGAAACCAGGTGTTGTTATATATACTACCTGATCTTAAATGTTTCAGGAAGACAATATATTTATTTAGTACATAAGCAGATCTTTTGTGTTATTATGCAAAGATTTTGCTGCCCAAGGTAATTATTTTTCAAATAAGGTCATAATGTGGCTTTCAGGTTTTCTTGGTCAGTTTGAAAGCAACAGAGTATGTCTCTGATCAATTTTTACCAAAGATTTTTCAAAAGGGTACCCAGGCATCACAGAATTGGTAGGAGACAACAGAGCAAGTTTGAGAATGCATCTAGAAGCAGTGATCATTTTGGATACATTAAAATGATAAAATTTGGATAAAATGTTACTTTTAATAGAGTAGAATAAAACAGCTTAGAGACAAAAACAAATAATAACCAGCAATAAATTATTTAAATTATATTAAGAATTTTAGCAGTCAGCATGAAAAGCACAAAACTCTTAGTACAAAAGTATATAAAGGAAATGAGCAGGCAGTGAACAGAAGAAATTTAAATATCTAATAAAAGTAAGATGCTCATCCCCACTGGAAATAAAAATAAAATTTATAATGAGATTTTGGTTCACATCCATCAACCTGATCAAGATTACAAAGGCTGATAATAATAAGTGCTGGTGAAGGCCTGGAGTAGGAGTACAACTTTTATACTGCTGGTAGTATTATTAATAGAAATGTGTTCAACTCTGTAGAGTGACTTGCCGATATCTGGTAAAGCTGAAGAAGCTTTCCATCGCTGGATGTGCACTTTACAGTAGTTCTTAAACACGTTTATACAGAGATATGCTTATGGCATAATAATGCTTACAGCAGCTTTTTATGTAAAAGCAATAATATTGAAAAACATAAATGACCATAAACAGAACACATAAATTATATACTTTGGATATGTTCATTTGGGGATCTCAGGGACACTGGAGATGTAGGTTCAATCCCTGGGTACGGAAGATCCCCTGAAGAAGGAAATGGCACCCCATTCCAGTATTCTTGCCTGGGAAATCTCATGGACAGAGATGTCTGGCGAGCTGCAGGCCATGACATGGCAAAGAGTTGGACATGACTTAGCAAGTGAATAGCAACAACAAATATTGCATGAGGGACAAATTATTCCAGCCATTTTCTGTGTCATACCAGCATCTTATTAGATGTTGATGGGTATTCTTTGAAAAATAGGTTCCAAGATGACACAAATTTGGTGAAAAAAGCAACCAAGATAATCCAGGTAACAACCGGTATAAATCTTAGTAGTTTAAAACAGCCATGGCTTATATCTCACTCACAAATGTCTGTTTGGGTCAGCAGCAGCCTCTGATCTGTCATTGTTACTATCTTTACTGTTGGTGGCTCAGATGGTAAGGAGTTTGCTCGTAATGCAGGAGACCTGGGTTCGATCCCTGGGTCAGGAAGATCCCCTGGAGAAGGAAATGGCAACCGACTCCCTTAGTCTTGCCTGGAGAATTCCATGGACAGAGAAGCCTGGAGAGCTGCAGTCCATGGGGCTGTGAAGAGTTGGACACTACTTAATGACTTACTCAGAACCAATAGGACAGAGAAGCCACTGTGTGGAATTGTGTCTGTTGCTAGGACAGAAGTAGAAAAAAGCATGGCCAGCACCCTCAGCTCTTAACATCTCCGTCTAGGAGTGACACATGTCACTTCTGCTCACATTTCCTCAGTCAAAGAAGTCCATGTCCCTGCCGGACTTGAAGAGGGTAGCAAAGATGAACGCTCCTGCGACAACATAGACTTTATATCATCTACCATGAAAAGTAAACCGCAGAACCTAGAAAGTGCTAAAATGTGTGATAAATCAAAATAAGCACCTTTAATCTTCTACCAGGGCTATTGATACAGTATTTAACCAATTTATTAGAATACAGATAAAATCTAGTATAGGTAGGCAAACACATGAACTCTGATGCCGTGCTACTTAGGAGCCAATTTCACCCCTGATAAGCTAATAACCTTGGGCAGATTTCTTAGCCTTCTTAATCTTCGATTGCCTAAATAATGTCTCTTATCTGATGGGTTCCTTGTGAGAATTTAAATGCACATAAGTCACTTATTCCCTTTCTGGCAAGTTATAAGCTCCTAATAAAACTCAGTGGGGTTCTGAGGAATGATGAAAAACAGTGTTCTAGGTAGGGTTTTGTGTTATTAGTTCACAAACCAGATGATTTCACTCCATGTTTTACACCAAGAGTTCGGTGTGTGATAGTAGATATGGACTATAAGAGGAACTTATCAAGACTGTTGCAAAAGTCAGAATGAGCAGGACAGTGCTTGAGGGGGGACAGGGACAGGAAACAAGGACAATAGGGAGTCCAGAAAGACTGACCCTAGGGAACATCATATTTGTATTATAGCTTGGAAAGTCAGCAAATTGAGTCTTTTGAAACTTCCAATAAAACATTTAGTAAAATCCATGTGTACAGAGAGACTTGCAATAAAATAATAGTTGGTTATTCTTCATCACCAGAATGCTGGACTTTTAAAGGGACAACATGATAGTTGCCTTATTATTGATGCTTATATTGATTGAGAGCATGTTACAATTGGCCAATATGTGTCAAGTACCACTGATGTATTTGTTTTTATTCTATGGATTTTAATGATATTTTCTTATTATGAAATATTGGCTAAGAGTTTAGATATAGAGCAGATAGATAATCAAAACTTTCTAAGTTTTTTTAACATATCCTTGTAAGTATTGTTAATTTATCTTTTTTAGTTGATAGCTTCAATATTTGTGATTATTTCCAAAGTTTCAAATGTACACATTGTTTATGAGTTGTCTTAAGAAATGTTACTATAAAAAATTCCTAATTCCTAGAATTATTTTTGGGTGAAACCATTTTTTTTGTATTGGAATAAACAAATAATGTCTACTTATTTAGGGTTTAAGAATTTTCTATTCTAAGAGAATAAGAAAAAAATTCTTATTCTTGTCCTTCAGGAATAAGAATTTTGCTTATTTTTATATGAAGATTGATTAAAATTTCATAATGCCGTTACATAATTCCCAAATAAATAAAACATGTTTTTTCCATCTCCTCAAAATGGAAGGCCTAGAAAACTAAAGTAATTTCTTATAAAAAAAATACACTTTTATTAAATGTCAGTCAGTAGATTTCTCATAGAATTTATATTTCTGAACCAAGAGATTAACTTATATGGGATTGAATAAAATTGAGTAATTTACATAATAATTTCTCCTGGTGTTCCTGAAAAATAATATCTATATCTATTATACTCTCAGCTCAAAACTATGATAATCCTTTGAAGTTTGGGGACTTAAAAATTCTCAGCAAAAATAACTGGAGCAAGTGTCCTATTCTTTATCTATAAACCAATGTGTAACTTAGTCATGCAAAAGGAGGGATAGCTCAAGTGATTCTGGCAGTCTTCATCATTGACTGAAAACAACATACTTAATGTTTACAGAAATATGCAGTATTTGCTGTGGTTTCCACCCTCAAAAAGTTAGTAGGTAATATTGTGTCACATAAGCACATGGAAGAAATTCAGATTCCTGAACATGTATTAAACAAAATAGTACCACTCATTTCCCAGGTAAAATAAGCTTACAAAGCATAGCCTGTTTGGAGCCTCAAGGTAAACTGTGAATATTAAATGGTCAACTTCCAGTCAAGTATGTTACTGTGTTTTACGTTCTTGAAGATGTTGATGTACGTATACACACACATATACACATACTATATATTTTTTAATTTAAAAATTTTATTGAAGTATAGTTGGTTTACAAGATTGTGCTAGTTTCAGGTATATGGCAAAGTGATTCAGTTACATATGTGTATATATATTATAGATATATTTTCAGATTGTTGTTCAGTTGCTAAGTCTTGTCCAAATTTTTGCAATCCCATAGACTGCAGCATGCCAGGCTTTTCTGTCCTTCACTATCTCCAAGAGTTTGCTTAAACTCATGCCCATTGAGTCAGTGATGGTATCTAACCATCCTCTGCCGCTCCCTTCTCCTCTTGCCCTCAGTCTTTCCCAGCATCAGGGTCTTTTCCAATGAGTTGGCTCTTCACAGTAGGTGGTCAAAGCACTGGAGTTTCAGCTTCAGTTCTTCCAATGAATATTTAGGGTTGATTTCCTTTAGGATTGACTGGTTCAAACTCCTTTTAGTCCGAGGGACTCTCAAGAATCTTCTCCAGTACTACAATTCAAAAGCATCAGTTCTTTGGTGCTCAGTCTTCTTAATGGTACAACTCTCAAATCCATACATGACTACTAGAAAAATCATAGCTTTGACTATTTGAACCTTTGTTGGCAAAGTGATGTCTCTGCTTTTTAATAGACTTTCTATATTTGTCATGGCTTTTCCAAGGAGCAAGCAGCCTTTCATTTCATGGCTTCAGTCACCATTCACAGTGATTTTGGAGCCAAGAAAATAAAATCTGTAACTGTTTCCACTTTTCCTCTAACTATTTGCCATAAAGTGATGGGACCTGATGCCATGATTTTAGTTTTCAAATGTTGAGTTTTAAGCCAACTTTTTCACTCTCCTCTTTCACCTTCATCAAGAGATTCTTTAGTTCCTCTTCACTTTCTGCCATTCGAGTGGTATTATCTGCATATCTGAGGTTCATTATAGGTTATAGCCCCTGTTCTATATAGTAAATTCCTGTTGCTTACCTATTTTATATATAGTAGTTTCTATCAGTAAATCCTACAGCCTGAGTTCATCTTGCCAGCCTACCTCCCTTTTCCCTTTGGTAACTCTAAAGGGAAGTGAGTCTGTTTTTGTTTTGTATATAGATTCATTTGTATTACTTTTTGTTTTCCACATATAAGTGATATTGCATAATGTGTCTCTTTCTCTGGCTGAGTGATGTCTGTCACTAAGCATAATATTCTCTAGGTTCATTGCCATCTGCGGCAAATGCCAATGTTTCATGCTTTTCCATGGCTGAGCAATATTCCACATCTTAGATCAATCATTTGTTAATTGGCATTTGGGTTGCTTCCATGTTTTGGTTATTGTAAGTAGTACTGTTATGGCCATTGGGGTACGTGCAGCATTTTGAGTTAGAGTTTTCATTTTTTTCTGGATATATGTGCAAGAGTGGGATTGCTGGATCATATGGTAGTTCTATTTTTGGTTTTTTAAGGAACCTCCATGCTGTTTTCCATAGTGGCTCCACTAATGTACCTTCCCTTAGTTGTGTCCATCTCTTCGCAACCCTATGGACTATAGCCCACCAGCCTCCTCTGTCCATGGGGATTCTCCAGGCAAGAATACTGGGGTGGATTGCCATGTCCTCCTCCAGGGGATCTTCCCAACCCAGGGATTGAACCCAGGTCCCCCATGTTGCAAGTGGATTCTTTATCATCTGAGCCACCAGGGAAGCCCTTACTCACATGCTGTTTTCCATAGTGGCTGCCCTAATGTACATTCCCACCAACAGCTATACATATTTTACACAAGCTATGTATATATGAATTGTTAATATTAAAAATTCATGAGGCTTATAAATGAAAAAGCTCTTTACTCAGTTTTCGAGAGCTCAAAATTCACAAATGGTGTTTTGAAGGAGACTCAAAGGACTTTGCAATTCCTGTATCACAGCAGGTGTTGATTACAAACTGTAAGCTATAATTATTTGCCTTTGTGTTAAGTTTGAAGCTCATTTTGAAACATTTTTGTGTGTGTGTATGAAACTGCTTCTTTTTCTGGGTGGGCACTGAACCATTGGAACTTGTTCTACATCAAATACTTGGCTTTCTTCCCACCTTCATTTCCCAGATCAGCAAAGGACTGGTGAAGTGAATGTTTCAACCTCAGTTAATTAATAAACTAAATCTTTACTGAAAGCTTTAAGTGCTGGGGTCCAGCCCCAGCGGGGTCCGGGGGTCTTGAGGGATGAGTGGCGTCAGCGGAAGAACTGAGCTGAGTCGATGTGTGGTGATGGAGCAGTCTCTCTTTATTGCTGTTAGTTTGTGGGATGATGGAGAAGTCTCTCTCGTTTATTGTTGGTTTACAGTTTTATAGCCAAAAGACATCCCCATTACATCATTACATCACCTATCATTCTATACAATTTTTTGTTTTCTACCTTCCATAGCAACCTTATCATTGAGCTCATTCCCCAATCTATCATGAAACATTCCCTTTGCAGAAGTCAGATTTTTATGTAATTAGATTTAACAATAGTATGTTTATCATTTGAATGTCTTCAGTATACTTCATTCAGTCATGATAAGTACATCAACCTAAGTAGAAAGGTTACATTTCTCTTATCAGGTACAACTATGTAGGAGCTAGAGGGAAGGGCTAAAGCTTGAGACTGTTTATTCTAGTAACCTACTCCATTTCTAACAAGGAAAGAGGAAAGAGACAGATTAGAAAGAGGAAAGAGGATTAAGACAGTTTAGAAAGAGGAAAGAGGACTAAGAGACAGTCTAGAAGCACTGCTTTAGCAATAAAACCCTATTAACCTTATATAACTACTATAATGAATTCCTATGTCTACTCTATCCTAAAGCAATCAATATCTCCAACTATGCTGGCCACAATTATGAGCATTCCTAAGTCCCAATCGAGCCTGATTTCTTCAAGGAAGAGAGCCTCCTCTGTGGAGTGGTCAGGGGAGTGGGAGGTGGAAAGGTGACCCAAGTACGAGCCTTTCTGGTGGTGGCCTTGCCATGACCCCTAGAGAACTCTTGGGAAACTCCCCAGTAAGGAGTAGGAGGAGTAGTAATCTATTTAAATGTCCCTTTCATTCCTCCTTAGCCCCCGGGGAAGGCGATCTACCTTCCTGGATCCTCTGGTTGATAAGGTCTGGGGGAATTATCTCAGGATAAATTCTTTCCAACTGGGACTGACCTACTGAGATGAGCCAAAGTTCCAAGCATGGACAGAACTCCCAAGAAAAATACCAGGGTGGGGCTAGTCCAGGATGCCCCATAAAGAAAGTCAGCCTTGCAATTTGTTTCTTAGTCTCGTGACCTTGTCATCCGAGCAAGAGGGCATCCTGATGGCTCCCAGCATTTAAGCATCTAATTGTCATGCTATTCTTGTCTTATAAATGTATATTATCAAATTTATCAAAAATTTATAAATGATTCTGATCAACACTGAATAATAAAATTGCCCAGTGAGCATTATGGTTATAATTAAGTAACAATACTCTTTCTCCTTCAGTGGGACATTCCAACACAAAGATAGTTCTCTTTTGGTGAACTCTCGTATCTACTGTCTATACCATATATTATACCCATTAATGCTTTACTTTGTAACTTTGGGTACACTTGTCTCATTCACCTTTCAAAATGGTAAGCCTCTGGGGAGCAAGACACATATTTGCATTTTTTAATGTTTATTAATGACCCAAACCACATCTTGAACAACAGAGGTAATAAAAAATTAATTAAACATTAGTCCATGAAGGAGTTAAGAGAAGACAATGGTAATTTATTATTGGCTTTATTCTAAATGTTTCAGTATGATGAAAATTTGTATTTGCTTTCAAATTTTTAAAAATGAAGTTAAATGAAAATTCCTTCTCAAAATTTCCCTCCTAATCAAAACTCAGATTACTTTAAAATCTAATGTGCTATTAGGAAATAAATAGAAAGTAAAATACACAGATTAAATTTATTTTAGAAATCAAAGAAAGAGTTTATATACATAAGATAAATTTTGATTTTGAAAAAGGATGTCTCATATTTCCCATTACCAAATAATTTTTAAAAGACAAGTCCTAGGATTGATGTTATTTGAGGGTTTGGTGATAGATTCTGGGCTTGGAACCAAAGCACTGCTCAGTTCGTGTAGAGACACTGGGATTCTCTGTTTATTCACACTTTAATCTCAGAAAGGAGAAGTTAAAGCACAGATGTGTTTTCTTGACCCCGTGGTGCATGTTAACAATGAGCAGAATTAAAGATATCTTACAAGGATATTATCGTGGTTTTGTGAGGCAAATAGGAACAAAGAACATACTTTGTTTATACAAAGATGATTTCCAATGAGGATGTTTATCATCCTCCAATCTTGAGTCCTGAAGGAAGTGACTTTTAACATTTTTTGATTTTCAGAATGTTTGAGAATTTGACAACGCTATTGTACTCTGCCTCCATAAAAACAAGGATTATAAAAAAATGCATTCTGCAAATTAACTTTAGGGAGTTTTTGGACACCCCCCCCAAAAAAAACCCACTTTCATCCGTATGAGCTAAAGACCTCTTCATGGGTATGAGCTCAAGACTTTTAAGGCACACCTTGTTTGGAGAAGCAGGATTGGACGAGGCACATGCTTCTGGTCCAGGAACTGAAATTGTTCTTAGCTCCTTTCATCTCTGCCTAGCACCTTGTCTTCTCACCGTGTTTTGCTAGTACAGTGATGAGATGAGGCAAAGAGAACCAGAACTGAGGGAAAGAGCAGGCCATTTCCCCATGTCTGAACAGGCTAGTTGAAGGGTCCCCTGCAGGTTTTCCTAAGGTGGTGGTAGGGATGGGAAGGGCTGGAGGAGGATGTAAGAGAAAATAGCTCCAAACTAGCATGATAAAAATCAAAAGAGTACAAAAAGAATAATACCAGAAGTTATTTGAAAAGGGACAAGTGACAAGATTGTGGCACACTTTTTACTTCTGTCATGAACTAAGAATGCTTAGACTTTAGCACCTTGACCTGTTCCCCCCCCCCCCCCCCCCCCAGTGCTTTCATTTTCTGGAATAATGGAAGGTGAGAGCAAATGGCTCTGGTGGGTCTTTCAAATATTGACACTTTAGGCGATGCTTGTTTTTAGAGTTTCTCAAGAAAAACTTGGCTGAGATGGAAGAAAGCCTGATGGGGAAATGAAGGAAGGCTAGCTAATGTTCTCAAACACTAGTGTGAAAATGGGATTGACTCCCAGAAATTCTAATATAGCATTTCTGGAGAGTTAGGAATTTTTTCTTCTAATCAATAATCCTTTGTAATTTGATCTAGATAAGTTTTGATACCTGGACAGTATTTTGAGAACCACTGAGCTATGGTGTAATGAATGCCCAGGGGCAATGGGTATGTCAAAAGTAATCAAGTGTGTGTGCACATGTGGGTGTGTTTGGGGAAGAGGTGGTCAGCCTTTCATTCTAAAAGTGAGATGACAGGCAGAAGATAGTATTCATTTAGGTGGCACATGTTTCTGTGCTGGTCACCGTCTAAACCCTTTGGATCTATTAGAGCAAAAATTCCTTACTCTTGTAGAACCTGAATTTTAATGTGGGGGGAGTCAGAGTGTAACCAATATGTTTAATAAATAAATTACATATTGTGTTAGAAGGAGAAAAGTGCTATAGAAGGAAAGATAAATAGATCAGGGCAGGGGGATCACAAGAACGTGGAGATAAATCCCAATTTTATATTGGGAGGTCAGGGATAAGTCCCATTGAGAAGGTGATGTTTTAGCAAAGATGTGAAAAAGGTGAGGAAATTTCCCATGAGAATACTGAGGAAAGGGCATTCCCAGAGGGTCTTTCATGGGATCACAGTGAAGGGTTTGGCTAATATGAGGTTTGGCTTGAGTTAAGAAAACTAAAGAGAGAGAGAGAGAAGAGAATTAAGTGCAGTCAGATAATGTAAAAACTTGTAGACTACTGGTTACTTGGATAAAAAAAGAAAAATCATTAGAGAGTTTCAAGAGAAAGGTCACATGATCTCCCTTATATTATTAAAAAGTCGCTCTGGCTGCTGTAGTGACTCAGAATCTGCCTGCAATGTTGGAGACCTGGGTTCGATCCCTGGGTCAAGAAGATTCCCTGTAGAAAGGAATGGCAACCCACTCCAGTATTCTTGCCTGGAGAATTCCTTGGACAGAGGAGCCTGGTGGGCTACAGTCTAAGGGGACCCAAAGAGTCGCACATAGCTAAGCAACTAACATTTTCACTTCTGGCTGCTGTGTTGAGAACTGAGTATGGCTAGGGTGCCAAGTGACAACAGTAGAAATTTGGAGAAATTCAGAAGATCACCAGAGTTGGTAGAGAGAATTAGCAGAAATCTGGAGATATTTTTAGAAATTTTTTTTTGAATGTAATATATGAAGGTACTATGAATAAAGAGTGACTCCAAGATATACGGTGTAAGGTACATGGAAGGATAATGTTGCCATCAACTGAAATGAGGAAAATTTTGAGAGAAGACTAGAAAATCCCCAGCTGTCTGCTGTTTCCAATAACACTATTTAGAGCATTCATTTAGACACAAATTAATTTTCCTCCTTGATCTGCTAGATGGTGGTGATTTGAACCACCCATTGAACCCCTGCTTCCCTCCTCTAAAGCAAAACAGCATCTTTTCTGTTTACCTTACAGTTGTTTTTATTTTTTTTTTCTTTCTTTCTTTCATGAGAAACAACTGAGATAACAAATGTGGACAAGTTTTAGTGTGTTATATTGGAAAGTTGTAAGGTATCACAATTTTTCCTCGGTTATACTTACTAGGTCCAAATTATGAGTCTTTAAAACTCAATTGTAGAAATGCAATAAAATATAAATGGTGCTGTTTGTTTCAGGCCTAACATACGTCAGGCATTGCATGAACAGGTTTGACTGCACAATTTCTAATTCTTAGAGCAACTTTCAGTTTCAGTTCAGTCGCGCAGTCATGTCTGACTCTTTGTGGACTGCAGCACGCCAGGCCTCCCTGTCCATCAGCAACTCCCAGAGTTTACTCAAACTCAAGTCCATCGTGTCGGTGATGCCATACAGCCATCTCATCCTCTGTCGTCCCCTTCTCCTCTCTTCTTCAATCTTTCCCAGCATCAGGATCTGTTCAAATGAGTCAATTCTTCGCATCAGGTGGCCACAGTATTGGAGTTTCAGTTCCAGCATCAGTCCTTCCAATGAATAATCAGGACTGATTTCCTTTAGGATTGACCAGTTGGATCTCCTTGCAGTCCAAGGGACTCTCAAGAGTCTTCTCCAACACCACAGTTCAAAAGCATCAATTCTTTGGCTCTCAGCTTTCTTTATAGTCCAACTCTCACATCCATACACGACTACTAGAAAAAACAAAGCTTTGACTAGATGGACCTTTGTTGGCAAAGTAATGTCTCTGCTTCTTAATATGCTGTCTAGGTTGGACATAACTTTTCTTCCAAGGAACAAGCGTCTTTTAATTTCATGGCTGCAGTCAGTATCTGCAGCAATTTTGGACCCCCCCCAAAAAATAAAGTCTGTCACTGTTTCCATTGCTTCCCCATCTATTTGCCATGAAGTGATGGGACTACATGCCATGATCTTCGTTTTCTGAAAGTTGAGTTTTAAGCCAACTTTTTCACTCTCCTCTTTCACTTTCATCAAGAGGCTCTTTAGTTCTTCTTTGCTTTACAGGTGTGGAAATGAAGTTCAGAGAATGTAAGAAAATTCACAAGTTTGTGAAAATAATGAATAGTATAACCATTATTTCAATTCAGACTCCGTCCCCTACAACATACAGCCTCCTTAGTAGATAGAAAATCACCAACTGGAACTGACAAATTGTGGTCCCTTTTGTTTAAAAAAATTCTACAAGTAGTATTATTGTAGTGAGAGAACAGTAGTATCAGACTGAGGGTAAATGACCCAGAAGACGCAAAGCAAAAGCTTAGCTGTAAAGCAAGGCAAATTTGAATATTTTAGGTATAGGAACACTGAGAAAGGGACAGCTGAGATTAGTAAGACTATTTCATGCATATATCTTGGAATTATTTTTTCTGTTAATTGAGGGAATTCCATTGGGATCTCAGGCTTGTCTGAAAATGTAAAGCCCCTATACTTATTGAATTCATTCAATGAAATACTCTTATGCTCTTCTTTAGGATTTTCTTCTGCTAAAACTAATGATACTCGCAAAAGACATATTTTTATTCATTTAATGGACTGTCAGACAAAGGTAGGCTATGTAATTTTTATAATAGCTAAGAGGAATGTTAGATCAATTTAAGAGCATTTGTTGGTATAAATTTCATTTAATAACTGAGTTTAATCTATTTTATTTTTGTTTTTGTTTTATAAATTGTTCCTTTATAATATTATCTGCCACTTTGCCCCTTTCCTCTTGATTGAAGATAAAAAAAATGCCCTTATTTTTGTATGGGAGAGCAAGCAGGAAATACTGTGCCCTTTTAATAATCTGTGCAATTCATAAATGTTCCTTCTTTGGCCTATTAGTTATTTTCAGTGTGTAAGGTGAAGTTCGGTCTTTAAAATGTTACTTTGATTTGATGTTTTGATGTTTTTATAATTTAGCCAAGCAAAATTTAAGTAAATTAACTATTAATATATCTTTTTTCTCTTCCTACACAGCATGAAGTACTGTTTTCTTTTTTTAAAAATGTTGTTCATCTCAAATAATTTTATTTCTCCTTTTATCCTCCCACAGACTTATTTAAAAGTCAAATATCTTTCAGTTTTTAATAGAGGAAAGCAAAATTCTTGACATGCTTCTTTCAAATGCTATAGGTTATATGTGAAGGTAACACATCATACTCCTACTTCTAAACACCTTTGCTTGTTGGGATACACAACAGGAGGTCAGAGACAGTTATTCCTAGAATAATCGTAAAAGGTAGGAACATAAACATGAATATTCAATACATGATGAATTAGTCATGGTCTTATATAGAATCAGGGGCTTCCCAGGTGACTCTGTGATAAGGAGTCTGTCAGCCAATGCAGGAGATGCTGGTCCGATCCCTGGATCAGGAAGATCCCCTGAAGAAGGGAATGACAACCACTCCAGTATTCTTGTCTGGAGAATCCCACGGATGAAGGAGCCTGGCGGGCTAGAGTCCATGGGGTCACAAAGGGTCGGGCACAGCTGACACACAGACATAATCACCTTCTCACATCTCAAGTTTAATTATTCTTCTTTATTAAGTAGTCATACTTATTATTACTAGCATTAATAATTTATTTAAAATGGATATAAAATTTTCCAAATTCATTGACTTATTTCATCTTTGTGACAGCACTTTGCTATTGGCACTGAAGATGTAATTATTCCAACTTATTGATGGATAAGCTGAAGTCAAAATACTCAGCTACCTAAGTTCAAATGGCTATTATTTAACCTTTGGTTTTTGCATCAGGGTTTTCTGGATCATCCATGCACTATTTGAGAAGTGACCTCCTATAGCAGCAAATCTCTCCTGACCCTGTGTGCCCAATGGACCATCAAGGTACTGTGCTCGCTGAGCATCATCAGTGCATTGAGCTAGTTCCATCCTATCTCTGTGATATGAGATGTTCCCACAACCATATGTAGAGCTTTCACACTGCCAGGGGATCTGAATCACTTGTGGTCTTGTCCCTGGATTCTGATAGCTTCTTCCTGTCTATCCTAAGTGCTGCTTTTGTCTTTGGAATTTGTGATTAAGTTAGTCCAGTGAAAATCTGATCCCATCTAAGAGTTGAAAGTCAAGAATAGACTGTGGAACTAGAGTTTCTGCAAGTTTATTTTCATTAATATATTTAATTTTGGCAAATGAACCCCAGAAAATATGATGGCAAAAGTATATTTATATCTATATTATGTTAAATTATAATCATAAGTACACATGGCCAGAAAAAGACTGAGCATCTTAGTATGATAAACTATTTCTGAATTTATGCTAACATTACCTTGGTACTTATTACTTAGTATTTTTCTGCTAAATCTTACAAGAGGATATTCATTGATTGATAGGAGACTTTTAAAAATGAGATTTATGGGATAAAATATCAATTGGACTAATTGAAAGATTTATATTCTTTAAATTTAATTTTCAGCAAAATTAAAAGATTGTCATTATTCAAGTTTAGAAGTAGATAATGATGACTCACCTTGTAGACCTCTAAATATTGTAATTTAAAGATCTTGAATAATTTAAAATTTCTGGGGTAATTTAAAAACTATCAATGACATTTTCTTTTACGCAGTGGGTATAGGCTTAAGACTAAAACTTCTGATGTTATTTTGGATTTGTTGTTGTTAAATCGCTAAGTCGTTCCAACTCTCTGCAACCCCATGGACTATAGTCCACCAGTATTATATCCTCTTCAATTTTTTTTCACTCATTTTGAAAATAAAGTTTAGATGGGAACTCAAGAAATGATAGCTCCCACTTTATTTAAACTCATTAGCAGAGAATGTTTCTGTCCTTCAGGTGGCCCCCCCATTGAAGCAGCGTTACTGATGGTGCTCACTATGTCCTGATACCTAAGCCACAGCCTGGTCTTTGTCCTTCACCAGCCGTGGGAACATGAGGAATAGGTGGCCCCCTCTTCTCCTTCATTCTTCGCTCTGCCTCAGCCACACTGGGCCCTTGCTCTCTGCGAATGTGTCATGCACATTGCTGTCTTAATGGCTTTGCATGGCCTGAAGCTACCTGGAATACTTCTCCCAGGAAGCCACCTAACCTTCTCCTTCAGCTACTTCAGTGTTTGGAGCCTCCTCTTGGTGAGGTCTTCCAAATGACTCTTGCCTCTGGTCCTGCCTTTCGTCTTTATTTTTCATCATAATCTTAACAACTTCCAGTATACTATAACGACCACTTACTTATTTTGTTTAGTCTGCTTGCTGTACAGTTGTCCCTTGGTATCTCTGGCAACTGGCTCCAGGAACCTCCACAGACAACAAAATCCAAAGGTGCTCAAGTTCCATTTATAACTTGTGTAGTATTTGTATTTGTCAAATCTAACATCCTCCCACATAGTTTAAATCCTGTCTAGATTATTCATAACACCCAATACAATGTAAATGTTTTGTAAATAGTGGCTGCTGCTCAGATGCTGTTTTTTTTGCGACCCAATGGACTATAACCCCCGAGGATGCTCTTCCCAGGCAAGAATACTGGAGGGAGTTGCCATGTCCTTCTCCAGGGAATCTTCTCAAGCCAGGAATCAAACTCATCTCTTGCTGGTGGATTCTTTAGCACCATGTGAAAAGTCCGTAAATAGTGGCTGGTGTGTGGCAAATTCAAATTGTGCATTTTGAAAGTTTCTGGAAATTAAAAAAAAAAACATGTAGTTTTGATCTGAGGTTGGTTGAATCCGTGGATGTGGAACTGTGGACTTGGAGGGCCACTGTATATCATATTTGACTCATGACACCTGAGTACTTTGTCCCTTCCTCAATGAACAAAAAGTGATTTGCATTAGACACAGAAAATAGAAATGTTTGCTTTTTCTAGTTGTGTTAGGGCAAGAAAGTAGTAAGGTAACTTCCATATAGTCTATTCCAGTGTTTGTCAAGATGTATTGATAGTTTCATGAAGGGAATAAGCTAGTCTCCTAAATATGCATCAACAAAATGAATAACTTCTGAAAATGTCCAGGATATTTATTTAGACTCATTTGTTATTTTTATACTCTCTACCTTCTCTAAAAGAGGATAGATAAATAATCAAGGTTAACAAGTTGCTTAGCAAAATAGCAGCATATCTTAAAAAAAAAAAACAGGTGAGGGAATATTTGAAAAACTGAGTGCACTGAGAACAGCGGGCCCAGATGGCATGCACAATAGGATATTAAAGAGAACCAGCTTGTGAACTTACCCAACAAAGCTGCTTCAGTCGGTAATAAATCATAGCTCTCTGGCCAGGAGTACTCCAGTCCACTTAATGGAAGAATAAAAATCATACGACCTATCTAAATTGAAAGAAAAATGATGATGGATTTTGTTGGAGCACCATGTACATAATGAAAAAGTATTTTTTACAAACACATGGAAAGCAAATACAGAGTTAATCAATAAATGGAAGCATTAGAAAAATAAAACTGCGTGAATTTTACATTTGCTTTTCCCAAAATGAAATAAATGGTTTTATTCGATACTACAAGTTTAGCCAGATTTATAGTCGATACAATTATAACAAAGCAGTAAAGTTAAGATAAGGATCTCAATTTACTCAATGGGGAGAAGTCAATACAATGGGTTTTTGAAGGCATCTCCATAGTTAACTATTCCTTGAAAAAATTTTTCTAGTAGCTGAAAACAGGGCTGACTATCTTGACTAATACCAACAGCAGTGTAGTTAATGTGCTTTACTGATAGCTAATTTTATATAAAAATGTAGATATTTACTCCACAAAGAGAAGATATGAATATATTTGGGAAAATAATATAGCTAGATTTTTCTTGACCATGTAGCATAGTAGATGTTGTATTTTGTTTTTTAAATATTTGAATTTTATTGCTCATAGTAGGTAGATTGCAGTCCTGTCCCTTTCTTCCTCATGACCTTTATTCCTCTATTTACTTGGGGTAGGAACTGTTGTTCTTGCTGCATGAGTCTGTTCATTCTCATTTTGGAAAAGGGAGGTGTATAGGATGTGGGTGACTTGTACCCCTGGGTGGAGGGGCATGTTACCCACACACAGACATACACATGCAAAATCATTGAGTAGACCAGACTTCCTTGGCCCAGTGGTTAAGACTCTGAGCTTCTGCTACAAGGGGCACAGGTTCTATCCCTGGTCTGGGAACTAAGACACAACATGCTGAGTGATATAGCCAAAAAAGACAATTAAAAAAAATCATTGAATAGAACAAATCAAGTGTAGAGCTACAGTTAGGAGGGCATCTTTTCCATTTCTCTGATAAGAGAAAATAAAGTCATCCCGTATCTCACCGTGTATCATGAATGCTCATCTTACTACACTGAGCTCCATCTTTCAGACCCATTACCTGTAATCAACCCTGCAGCTTGTCCCCATTTGATAGATGGGACGCTGAGTCTGGAGAAACTTCCTGGCTTCAGGGCAGACCAGTTCTCATCACAACAGAGCTTTGGGTTAAGCTTCTCCTGCATTCTTTCCATCTGAAAATAGAGCAGCTAATGGAGACTTTCCAAAGGTCAGTAAATAAATGTACTTTCCTCTAGACATAAACAATATTGATACACAGCTTTCTCAATAGCATGGCAAAAGGACTATTATTCTCCTCCTTTTTCCCATTTCGAGGACTTTGGAAGGATGTATTCTATGCCGTTAGAGATGTGTTTTCAACTTGAAGCAACTATGTTTTTGTTTTGTTTTTATTGAATATAGTTAATTCAATGCTGTGTTAATTTCTGCTGTACAGCAAAGTGATTCAGTTATACATAATATGTATGTGTGTGTGAGTATATGTATATATATATATATATATATATATATATACATATACACACACACTATATATATTCTTTTCCATTATGGTTTATCATAGAGTATTGAATAGAGCTCTCTATGCTATACAAGGGCCTTGATGTTCATTCATTCTCCACATAATAGTTTGCATCTACTAACCCCAAACTCCCAGTTCATCATTCCTCCCCCATGGCAACCACAGATCTGTTCTCTATGTCTGTGAGCCTGTTTTTGTTTCATAGATAAGTCCTTTTGTGTCATATTTTAGAGTCCACGTATCAGTGAGAGCTTATGGGATTTGTCTTTCTCCTTTTGACTTACTTCGGTTAGTACAATAAGCTCCAGGTCCATCCATAGGAAAAGAAACAACTATGTGTAGCAGAGGGGATGTCTTGCATGAAGTCAGAACACCAGGAAGCTTAAGGGAAGAGAACTTCTCTCCATAAAAGGAAAGTAGAAGACATGATTGGATGATGATGACAGTAAGAGAATTTGAGTTGTTTGTTATTATTTGTTTTTTAGCTGAAACCTACAAAATGATGACTCCTCATGGACTTCCCAGGTGGCACAAGGAGGAAAGAACCTGCCTGCCAATGCAGTATACATAAAAGACAAGGGTTCGATCCCTGGGTCAGAAAGATCCCCTGGAGAAGGGCATGGCAACCATTCCAGTATTCTTGCCTGGAGAATCCCCATGGACAGAGGAGCTTGGTGGGCTACAGTCATCAGGGTTGCAGAGAGCTGGACACGAGTGAAGTGACTTAGCACTGGTGAAACTGAACCCCCTACTCACTGTTCAGTGAGGGCAGGTTGCAGGTCCTCCACCAGTGTGGCTGTGTCTTTCTTTGTGTAAAGGTCTGTGGGTACCAGAAGAGGTAGAACAGGGAGAGAGCTGGAGATTTAAGTCTACTGCAGGAGGAAAAAGAGAGAAAGAGAAAAAAAAAATAGGGAAGGCCATATCTATGATGTTTGGTTGTTTCTAAGTTTTTGTTCAAGTTCACTCTCTGGTAGTCAGGCTCTTTGGATTTCTTACCTTTCCCCAGTGCAGAGGTTTCCTCATGTTCCTCCTTCTGCCCCTGGAGCCTCAGAGATGAACATTAATATAAGCAGACAACCACACAAAAATCTCCTGAGAAAGGAATGCCCTTACTTCTCTTTTCTCTCACTGAAGCTAAAGGTCTTGCATGTATAATCCCCAGATACCATGTAGCGCCTGCATTTAAAAATAATAAATAAATAATATTTAGGTCCCCAACGTGTATGCTTTCTACTATACCAAAAAGGTTGGCTGACTTCTTGTTCTCACACATTGCTTTGTATGATCACCTATATATTTTCTTATCATTCAATTTCTCTCTTGCAGTTTTCTTGTTCTCCAGCTCCTGGCTGCAGCCTGGCTCTCACTTCCCTTTGAAGTCATCTGAGCTGCAGTTAGATTAGCTTCCCATTCAGCAGTGAGTGGGATATAGAAGAATCTGGCAGTATCTAGGTAGTCAATGATGACTCCATATCCTTGGTGATTTGGGAAGGTGGGGGGATCCCCAACAGCAGTATAGAGGTTTCTCCTGCTGTCTATGTCACTTCTGTCTCATACTGAGCTACCTCCCATGCTGCGCACCAAAGGCTTCATTGTGGCCAAGGATGCATTAGGCTGCAACAGTGCTGCATCTGTGTTCATATCTGTACAGACATTGTCCCTGATAATTCTCCTAAGGACTTTCTAGTCAGGTTCAGAGCTACGTCCCTAGTCTTACTTGAGCTGTTACTTCGTGGTGTGATTTTTCAGGCTTAGCAAGACCACTGTGGTGACAGCTGCACATCAGAGACTGAGCTCTGTGGGAGCCTATAGGCGTCAGATGGGACGAGTTTCTGTTGTTTTTTTTTCCAGTTTGAATGTTGAGTCTTCAAAAAACAAATGAAGTAGATACATGGAAAGGAGTTCACTTCCGCAAAGAACTATCAGTAAGAAACATTCATAAACTAAATGACTAAGCTTCTAAGATCTCCCTCTGCAAATTAGAGATTGTATCAGTGTGTCAACTTTAGGGGTCTGAAGGAGGCTCTAAGTAGACCCTTTATGTTGCTTTACAGAAGATTTCATCCCTAAACCATCCTGAAGGTTCTTTTTCTTAGCCTCTAGAATAGTGCATTTAATGCCCACAAACAGAATAGCTAGTAGTCATCATTTTGGTAAATAGCTTAAATTCTCTGTTCTCTCCTTTTAGAAACTGAAAGTTCATATTTCTCAGCAACCTGACTCTGATGAATGTTCTGAGGATTAGCTAGATAATATGATTTCTCTCAGTGTTAGAAATGTCACTTTATTACAAAATATTAATATCACCAGGCAAATCAAATACATATGAGGCTAAGAACCATACTGTATGAATTTCCCCTAAAAATGTCACTATCCTCTGAATTCAATCAGAAGGTGCATTAGTATTAACGAATTTAACTGAATACAAACCTTAATCTAAAATTGTATAAATATATTGTGGATTAAACTTCTTAAGTTCCTCAGATAAGTTAGAATGGTGAAGACCACAAAAAAGTGAGTCATGATACTTTTAGCTCCTATTTCACTTTTAGCTGACAATTAAATAATGTTCATTACGTTAAGAACATACAATTCAAATACTATAAAATATATTTTCATAAGATTTTATTATTAATATTTTTATTTACATCTTAATTCTTATCTATAAATTGGAAAACTCCAAAAATGTACCATTTCTGAGGCAGTTAGAAAATTGATTATTTACATAATCAATGAGGAAGAGTTAAAAGGAAATCTTTTCTTCTGTGTCATGTGTAATTTGTATTCAAACAGAGTTAGAATTATATAAATACTAACCTTGAATCTAACTCTAGCTTAACAATTTATTGTTTGATTCAAATTTGAAGTTAAATTTAGGATTTACAATGAAATTATGGTATGACAATGCTGATAGTAATTAATCTATTGATGAATTTGTATATTTATATCAATAAGCTTTCTAATCAAGAAAGAGCTATTAGTGGCCAAGTTTGGGGGGACTCAAATATTATACATGAAGATTTAACTGTGTGAGGGGTTGGCAGCCCTAAACCTTGCATTTTTAGGGTTAATTGAAATTGTAGCAATTCATTCAAAGTGAGACAATCCGGGAATTATCATTTTCTACAACAGAACTACCTTTTAATATGAATATATGTCATATAGTGATTTATTTCAATTTTATATACTTATTGTGATGGTGGGACTCATATAATTTAACCCTTTCTGGGAGTGTTAGAAAAGGAATTCTCATCCATCTGCTGAAATACCACGAAACATCACTTTAGGTAATTCACAGAAAAATACTTTTAGGAAGAGGTGCTTCATAGAAAAATATTATTATTTAAAGCATTCTTTAATGCATTTAAAGCATTTTTCCAGTAGTCATGTATGGATGTGAGAGTGAGACTATAAAGAAAGCTGAATGCTAAAGAATTGATGCTTTTGAACTGTGGTGTTGGAGAAGACTCTTGAGAGTCCCTTGGACTGCGAGGAGATCCAACCTGTCAATCCTAAAGGAAATCAGTCCTGAATATTCATTTGAAGGATTGAAGCTGAAACTCCAATACTTTGGCCACCTGATGCAAAGAGCTGACTAATTGGAAAAGACCTGATGCTGGGAAAGACTGAAAGCAGGAGGAGAAGGGGATGACAGAGGATGAGATGGTTGGAAGGCATCATCAACTCGATGGACTTAAGTCTGAGCAAGCTCCGAGAGTTGGTGATGGACAGGGAAGCCCATCCAGTTCACGGGGTCACAAAGAGTCAGACATGACTGAGCAACTGAACTGAAATGAAAACATTCTTGTATATTCATTAATCTCTTTCATTTTTATTGTATATCTGGCAGGAAAGTGAGAAAGGCTTTGGATTTAGAAATAGGATTGAATTCTATCAGAGACATGGACTCTCTTTCAAAACAGAGCAAGTTATTTCCATATCACTGTTATCCTATTTGTAAAAATGGGATAATAATAGTTCTCACATAATTATTTTAATGACCAAGCTTAGCACCATACCTGCTAAGGCAGCCAATTTCTGCCTTGAGTTCACAAATTTAGCAAACTGCATTATGCAATGAACACACTTGGGGTTGATCCAGTATCATTAATTAAGAGGGAAATACTGCCAGTCCTCACAGTTTCAATGTATAATATCCACCTCCTTTGCTTGGTTTGTAAAATTGTAGTTGGGTTTTTACTCACACGAATATTGTATAGTTGGTTTGGTAAAATGCTATTATATCAAGTTAATCCTCTGTATGGGATTTTCATTCTTGTCATGAATGAACTCTGTCGGATTCCTACTCTTCCCCGAGCTGGAGTGAATAAGCTAATGGTTATTCAATCCCAAGACTCTCTCTGAGAATTCTTTTCTCTCACCTGTAAATCCCTTTCTGACCTAGAAGATGGGACTGCTCTAAAAAGAGAATAAAAGAATTAATTTGGTAGAGAAAAAAAAAATCTATGGGTGCAGTTCCTAAGGAAATAGTTTAAGATTCTGAGAAATGTTCTTTTCTTCAAATGCATTTTTAAATAAAAATATAAGATATCTTATTTTGGGGGAAAGTAGTTTAATACTGCTCAACAACATGGTTTATAGGATGAGCCTGTGAAATTAATTTATGTTTCATCATTACCATCTTAACCTCTTCTAAATTGATTTTATGTTCAGGACAAGAAGAAATATCAATTGCCTGCTTGGACCTTTTCACTATACTTATTATATCTTCTCATCAGAACAAATAAGTTGAAAATTTTCTACCTTTTCTAAACAAGAACAGTAAATTCAGTTCTTTGACCTCTGCCTACATGAGTCTAAAAATTATTAGGTTTGGTCATATTTCTAGCTGAAATCTCTTGTTTCAGGAGTTTCACAGGAAATATTAAAAATATGGGCAATATATTTCCAGAATGAAGAACATAAAATTGAAATCAGTAAGGAAGCTAGTCTTTAACAAACTGACCTGGCTGACTCTTTATCATATCTTAGAGGTCAGGTTGGACAGTAATTCTCTTGGAATTCTTTGCTGACTTCCGAAGGCTAATTTTGGTGCTTTTCTTCTGTGCCCCTGAGACCTCAAAACTTTCCTTTGTGTAAAGCATTTCCCACTGTATTGTAATTAGGTATTAGTCTAATCATCACTAGACCATTAACTATTATAACAGGAAGGTTGTCTGTCTGTCTTTCTCTTTTATTTTTTTACTGTGCTATTATTCACAACCTTAAGAACAATACCAGAGAGAGAAGTGATATACAATAAATATTTGTGGAATGAATCAATAAACCTACTGTGTACAATGCCAGAGTTATTTTTTCTAAAGTTGCATTGGTTATAATGAAGAAGAAGATATCCAAGATGGGCCAAAGAAATTCTGGAAACATTGGTCCCAAGCTCATGGCTTTCCTCCATCTCTTTCTTTGATTTTGAGTTGAGTCACCCAGTGTAATTCCCAATTATGTGTGGCCAAAATGATCATTCTTTTCTTGAGCTCTTTTGAATAGGATTTTGCTGCTTTATAATGACAATAATCATAAGCAGTAATTTTGGCATTGGTCAAACAGAACAGTTAAGGGTGGAACGTTAATGTATTAAAAGAAACGTATTTTTATATTTATGGAATATCTCCTTATATCCACTGCCATTTTATATTTTGAGGGCATACACGTTCTTGAGACAGAGTAGCTGTCTTCAAGCAGCTTTCAGGCTAGTGGAGAAAATAGTGTATTCACATATATCCTACAGAAAATTGCTTGTGTACAACAGCAAGCCAAGCTGCTTGGCTCAAATGGTAAAGAATCTATTTGCAATGCAGGAGATCCAGGTTTGATCCCTGAGTCAGGAAGACCCTCTAGAGAAGGGAATGGCTACCCACTCCAGTATTCTTGCCTGGGGAATTCCATGGACAAAGGAGCCAGATAGGCTACAATTCATAAGGTCACAGAGAGTTGGACACAACTGAGCAACTAACACTTTTTTAACAATAGCAAACTGCAAAAGGGAAAAATAAGCACTATGAAAGGAACTGTGGAGGATTTGGCTATAAGCTTTGAGGAGTTCTTTTGCTGTATACACCATATACTGTAGTATATACTATATATTGTGTAGTATGTACTGTCGGTATGTTGAGCTTGCATGTTGACAGAAGTAGTGGTGAGCTGGAACTATCTCAAACTGGTTTGCAGGAACTGATTGTTAATTTTTCAGGAATTTTGAGAACCAGTCGCTAAATAAGGTCAATATTAAAAATTAAGTATATAAACTTACTGAATTTTTTAAAATATTTATTTATTTGGCTGCTTGGGTCTTAGTTGTGGCACATGGATCTAGTTCCCTGACCAGGTATTGAATCCGGGCCCCCTGTGTTCAGAGCATAGAGTCTTAGCCACTGTACCACCAGGGAAGTGTCATCTAAACTTACTATTAAGTAAAATATATTGGAAACAAAGAAAATACTTCTTCACAACTCTTCACTTTCCAAGTATTTGAGTATATTTTGCTACTTTATATGCTTTTGCAATTATTTGTTGATATGTCTACTGCACTTGTACAGTGGAAATACTACATAATGGTGTCGCTACTACTGCCCATCCATTCTCCATTCCAAAAAAGAATTGCTGAATTAACATAATGATGATTGCATGCTCTACATAGTATAAATAGTTTCCCCTCTGGCTCAGTGGGTAAAGAATCTGCCTGCAATACTGGAGACATAGGTTTAATCCTTGGGTCAGGAAGATCCCCAGAAGGAGGAAATGGCACCCCAATCCAGTATTCTTGCCTGGAAATTTCCATGGATAGAGGAGCCTGGTGAGCTACAGTCCATAGAGTCACAAAGAGTCTGACATGACTGAGTGACTAAGCATAAACGTTGGCAGATGGAAATACAAAAAGAAAGACCTCATATTTGTTAAGAATTAGGTGGGTACATTAATTTTATCTTATCTGATCCTTAACATAAACCAATCAGAGAATTGGTTATAATAATTATCTACATTTTTTGTGTGTGTGTGAGGAAATTGAGATATAGAATGATGAACACTAGCCCAAAGTCACACAGTTTGACTCCAAGTTTTCTCATTGTAAGTCCTGGACTTGTATGTTGCAAAAGGCAACTTCCAGGTTGAGATCTAGATAAGTGAGTGGATAATGATGAGGATAGCAGTACATAAGACAGACAAGATCACATGCTAGGAAAGATATTTACTCAGTCTTGATTTTTAACTATTTTCTAGAGTAACAATTTAATTAACTTACTAATCTTCATTCTTCAACACTTTCAGAGAATTTGTTTAAAGCTCAGTTATGGTTCTTATCATCCATGATTTATTGTGTAACTCTAATCAGAATAGCTCCTTAGAATGCTTCTCTTTGTATTATTTGTAGGACAATACTTTCCAAAAAGCAGGCAATCAGTAAATGCTGCTTGAAGGAATTGGGCTTATATCTCTAAATAACAGATTTACAATAGCACATTAAATACACCAAATATAAGACCAAATAATGTAGTCTTACACTAAATTTAAGAATGTGGTCTCTTTATAGAATAGGTTATAGGAAAACTTTCTACTTGAACTTTGTAAGGAAGTTGCAAATGAGGGTGGGAAATACAGGAGTTTATAAACTCATAGTATGCCCATTACATAAAGTTTGTAGGTGCCTCATGGCATGGATCTGTTTTGGAACCACAAGAAATGTAATTAACAGGTGAGATTCTAGACCTCCAATTGCCGACAGGTTGAGTATCAGATCAATAAGTGCAGCATGAGGGAGAGAATAATCAAAAGTGAGAAAATGAGAGAGTGTTCACAAAGCTTCAGTCCCAGGTCCCATTGTATTATTGATAATGCTAAAGAGGCATAAAGCCATTTCATCTATGATTCTCTTAATATAATCAGAATGAGAGCTGACATCACTCAGCAACCTACAGGCAGAAGTTGAAAAGAAGTTCCTCCTCTATCACAGTTTGCCTTTTTACTGTAAATGGCCTCTGACCCAACACAGTAATTAGCCTCCATTGTGTTAACCTCACAGTCAGGAAGGACAAACACATAGAACAGTAACTACAGAGAATTATTTTTTTCCCCTCAAATGGGTAACATTGTCTTTGGAGCAAGTCCTTCTTTTAGCAGCTGTCCTTATGAAAATGAAGACATCTCACTGCAATACCTATTTTTCCTTTTATGTTGAGATTAAGATTTATGTTCTTACATATTGTAACTGGTAGGGAATTTGCTATTTTGAACACTACTATAGCATTCTAAAAGCAAGAGAGGATTGTGTAAAATATGAAAGTGGAAAGAAAAACATTAATAACAGGCATGGTGGTTTTGGAGTCACTTCATAAATAAATGTTTTGGCATTTAGGTCTTTTACAGGCTGAAGAAAAAAACAGAGAAGACTTAATAACCAGTCTGTTTATAAGTTCCTGAGCATCACAAATTACAAATAGTGTTGCTGTATTGTTTAGTGACAATTACTATGTTCCTTTATTCAAGAAAGGCTAGTAGTACATAAAGATTTCTCAACTAAAAATAATAGTGGGGATATAGATAGTTTGATTATAATTGATTGGTTGATTGATATCCCTGAGCTTCAGTGTTTTGACATTTTAATCTGTTTTCTACTTTGTCTTTACTATTTAATAATATCCACGGAGATTTTCTTATTCAAACTATTCCATTAACCTCTATACAAGTTTAGTCATGAATTCCAGTGGGGGTCCTTGTGCAAGAGAAAGCTGTTTTGCTCACCCAGTACTACTGACAGGTGTTAATTGTTCTGGGGGTTAAACTGAGGGAAAAAGAAAATGCCTTTGAGAAACATGTTCATAGCCTGCCTAATATCTGCTGCTGCTTCAGTCCTGTCCAACTCTGTGCGACCCCATAGACGGCAGCCCAGCAGGCTCCCACGTCCCTGGGATTCTCCAGGCAAGAACACTGGAGTGGGTTGCATTTCCTTCTCCAATGCATGAAAGTGAAAAGTGAAAGTGAAGTCGCTCAGTCGTGTCCGACTCTTAGCGACCCCACGGACTGCAGCCCACCAGCCTCCTCTGTCCATGGGATTTTCCAGGCAAGAGTACTGGAGTGGGCTGCCATTGCCTTCTCTGCTGCCTGATATCTAAGTCCACTATTATCGATGTGCTCTTTTGGATAAATTGGTTCTCTTTAGTATACTACTGTTATTTTATAAATAAAACTTTATTGAATCACAGCCACACCCATCCAGTTTGTTAGCAGCTACTTTCTTGCTACAATGGCAGAGTTTAGCAGTTGGAACAGTAATCTACAGTGACTTTATGGCCTGTAAAGCCTAAAAAATATGCTACCTACTCTTTTTATAGAAAAAGTTTGCTTACCTCTAGCTACATGAAGTGGAAAAGGAAATCATCTGGTACTCTTTGATGCAATTAGGTGTGAAAGATGACTAACTAACTACCACACACAAATGCAAACACATACAACACTTTCATTTCACTGCATAAGAAGCAAGTATCAAACAAAAAGAGTAATTACAGTCCATTCTGTATATACTGCTATTTCTAAATAAATATAGTATAAAACGTGTTTGCTTTTTCTATTTATTGTTTTGTGGTTTAGTTTTTCTGCATAATCACTTGATTTTATTATAACATCATGCCAAATAGAAAATGTAGATCTTATTATACTTCCTTTCCGCATGAAGAAATTAGAGTTCTAATTTAGGACTTCAGATGGTAAAGAATCTGCCTGCAATGCAGGAGACCTCAGTTTGATTCCTGGGTCAGGAAGGTCCACCGGAGAAGGGATAGGCTCAGTTCAGTTCAGTTCAGTCGCTCAGTCATGTCTGACTCTGCAACACCATGGACTGCAGCACACCAGGCTTCACTGTCCATCACCAACTCCTGAAGCCTACTCAAACTCATGTCCATTGCATTGGTGATGCCATCCAACCTCTGTCATCCCCTTCTCCTCCTGCCTTCAATCTTTCCCAGCATCAGGGTCTTTTCCAATGAGTTGGTTCTTTGCATCAGTTGGCCAAAGGATTGGAGTTTCAGCTTTAGCATCAGTCCTTCCAATGAATATTCAGGACTGATTTCCTTTAGGATTGACAGGTTGTATCTGCTTGCAGTCCAAGGGATAGGCTACCCGCTCCAGTATTCTTGGGCTTCCCTTGCAGCTCAGCTGGTAAAGAATCTGCCTGCAATGCTGGGAGACCCGGGTTCGATCCCTGGGTTAGGAAGAGCCCCCAGAGAAGGGAAAGTCTACCCACTCCAATATTCTGGCCTGGAGAATTCCATGGACTGTATAGTCTATGGGATCACAAAGAGTCAGACACAACAGAGGAGCAACTTTCACTTTACTCACTTCTGCCATATATCAACATGATTTAGCCATAGGTATATACTTATGTCCCCTCAAGAAAATTGTATAATCTAATAATGAGTACTGTGTTCTTCTTTTTAAAGCTTATGGCTTTTTGTTTGGTTTATCCTTTAAAAAAGTGTTGTAATAATGATCATCATAGGCTCTTGAGTTTAACTAAAGAATGGTGTTTGCTGTCTAATAGTTGTTGAATAGATATTTTTGGTCAAAACATGTAAGTTTTCTTGTATAAGCTTACTATTAATATAACTTTCTTCAGTTTGCAGTTTTTTAATTTTTTAAAAATTTAATTTTAAATTGATTTTTATTAGAGTATAGTTGGTTAACAATGTTGTGTTTCTGCTATACAGCAAAGTGAATCAGTTATACATATATATATATATATATATATATATATATATATATATATATATCTACTCTAGTTTACATTCTTTTCCCATACAGGTCATTACAGAATATTGAGTAAAGTTCCTCTTGCTGTACCATAGGTCTTATTAGTCACCTATTTTACATATAGAGGTGTATATACCTTAATCCTGATTTCCCAGTTTACCCCTCCCCTCTGACTTTTAAAATAATGAATAATTACATTGAATTCCAAGTGGGTATACAACTGAAGCAGTATTCAAGTTAGAGTTCACAGATCCTACAGTAATAAGGATTTAGCACCTGTTACCTTAGTTCACTTGGAATTGTAAGAAGGATATCAAAAATACTGAACTTTACTACTATGGGCAGGGCAAGTCCTTATTATAGGAAGGTAATTTAGAACTCCAGGAATGCTCACCCCCCTGCCTAAATGTCCTGTGAAGGAAAAAAATCTCTTTGTAAATTATAAATGAAAACACTGCTGAGTTTTAACCCCCAATGTAATTGGAAATCTCCTTAGTCTTCTACCCAGGGGGATCAAAGAGGGACCCCAAGAGCTGTGAGTAATCAACAGAGAACGTTCTTGGGAAGGAACAGGCCATGGACACTATGAAATCTCTGCTGTGTTTTAATTAGTGTTTACCAGATGAGCCTTCTGCCCAGAAATGGTCCCACCCCCTTTTTAATAAGAAGAAAGATAAAATGTCGGGATGTAGGAGAGAGGACAATTAATTTAAAAGGGTGGGGGAAGCATGGGGGGAAGGGATAGTTAGGGATTTTGGAAAGGTCATGTATACACTGCTCTATTTAAAATGGATAACCAACAGGGACCTACTGCATATATAGCACGTGAAACTCTGCTCAATGTTATATGACAGCCTGTATGGGATAGGAGTTTGGGGGAGAATGGATACATGTATATGTATGGTTGAGTCCCTTTGCTATCCACCTGAAACTACCATAGCATTGTTAACTGGCTATATGCCAATATAAAATTTTTTTAAAAAGATTTTAAAGAAATAATTGTTAGAAGAGACTGAGAATAACAGTATATTAACAGGTTGAAAGCTCTGAAAATTAATATGTTTCTGTGCTTCCCTGGTGGCTCAGATGGTAAAGAACCTGCCTGTGATGCAGGAGATCCGGCTTTGATCCCTGAGTTGAGAAGATCCCCTGGAGAAGGGAATGGTTACCCACTCCAGTATTCTTGCCTGGACAATCCCATGGACAGGGGAAACTGGTGGGTTACAATCCATGAGTGTCACAAAACAGTTGGGCATGACTGAGCGACTAACAGTCTGTCAGTTATTTTACATCTTGAAAATGATTACTAAAAGCATAAAAAATAAAAGGGTGATTCCCTCGGATGAAGATCATTCTGTTCCTTATGGGAAGATAGATTGGAAGGAAAATTTGCAATGGGTCATTTGTGTCATGCACCTTCTTAATCTCATCACTAAGATCGCTGACATCCCTACTCAAAACCTGTCAGCTATTATCATTCATCACCTAATCCTTACCTTTCATGGAATTCATACCCTGGTTCTAACAATCAGGTTTTTGTTTTCCTATAACTAAGCTCATGGTTTAAACTGCAGTCCTGGTGAAAACATCAGTCTCATTCTTCAATGCTTTAAACTATCATTTGATCCCTTGAAGATATCCCAGTATTTTCAGAGATGGGCTCCAACATATTGGTCACAAAGTCTACTGGTGGCTGATTTTCTCCTAGATTTCATCAGTTTTGATGTGGATTCTGTTGCTATTCTTTGCTGATGACAATTACCCTTCCATTCAGTTTGCCTACTGCCTGTGCTTCCACATCCATGATGGTTTCTGCTGCCAAAGTCTGCTCCTTGTCTCTGGATCATAGTTATATGACCTGCAGGCAAGTTATTTGATCTCCTTGAGATGCAGTTTCTGCAAAAATAAAATGAGCAGGTTGAACAGCAAGACTCTTAACACTGTTATGATCTCTTCCAACTCCAGGTATGTAGAGAGAGTAGCCTTATAGCTGTTTTTAAAAGAGCATGTTTCAGAGTTCAGTACGGCTAGCTTGCTACTCTATCCCCAAATGACATTCCTCAAAACTGTAAATCTATCGGTTTTCTATTGCTGTATAACCAATGGCAAGTTTAGCTGCTGAAAACACCACACACTTGCTGTGCATTAGAAGTCTGGCCACAGCTTCTGGATCACCTTCTCAGGTTCTCACAAGACTGCAGTCTAAGCAAAGCCTAGGACTGCAGTGTAACCTGAGTCTGGGTGTCTTCTGCAGACACTGCCTGGTAGCAAGACTCAGCTCTCGGTGATTGCAAGACTGAGACCCTCATCTCCAAAGGGTTGCCCACTGTTCCCTGCCATGTGATCCTGCACACAAGTGGCAATTTGCTTCTCAAAGGCAATAGGCCCACATCTCTGTTCCTTCTCCCATTTCTCCGGGTAGACCCACTTTTAAAGCTTCACCTGATTAGGTCAGGCCCAACCATGGTAATACTGTTAGATGATACCACCCTAATGGCAGAAAGCGAAGAGGAAATTTTTTTATGGCTTTTCCTGTATTGTCACCTTGCATTGCCTTCTGTTTCATTATATTTTTCTTATCTTCATTAAAGGTGAGCAGAAAAGGTTCTATATGCATATTATACCTTTTTAGCTTCCACAACTTTGTACATTATATACATTTTATAAATATATACAAAATACTTCCTAAATGTGTCTTCTGTGAAACTGGCTATATTCCATATTTTATTCATCGCTAATTTTAATTTGAATTATTGACAAAGGATGTTTCCTAGGGTGTATGCTGGATTACTCTCCACCTGCTCTTCTCTGCCTGTGGCCTCTGAGGCTCCTTGTTAGTGTTTTTCTTTCAGAAACAGTTTTGCTCTATATATCACAGAGTGGCTATTAAGAATTAGCAAAGTTCAACTTAAATATGGTTTACAGCACATCAAGTCTGAGAGTAGAAACTGGAGGCACACTGTGACCTCAAAGCAATTGTTATTGATCTAGCTAGCTTTTAATAATATCAATCAAAATGTGCTCTGACAGCCCCTTCATATTTTTTGGCTATGGTGAGAATTTCACCAGCATCTCTAGTCTCTTTCCTCATCTATCTCCTTGTCTTCTGTCCTCTTTCTACTATCAAACCCCATTTATGGCCAGACCTGTTGACTCGGGGGCACTAGCCTCTTCATAAATATGGTAGAAAAAGAGGAGGTTTTCCGGGCTGCCTTTTACCATCTTTATTTTAGAGTGCTGGCATGATGATGTGAAAAACAGCTGCTGTGCTCTTTGATTTAAAAACATACATCTTCTCTCGACCACTGAAGGTTTAAATAATTCCTTTAAGAAAGTCCAGAAATAGGGCACAATTTTATGATGAAAAATGTCCAAATGGGTTTTCACTTTTAGAGGTTGCTCTGGAACAGAAATGCGCTTAAATGTCACTTCAACAGTCCCGACTTTTTCAGAAGTCGTTAATTCTGTTTATACAAATTCACCTTCTTCATCTTCATTTTTGCCAAATGAACCACTAGTTTTTACTGCTAGTGGATACAGGGGAATATGTCTAGGAGAGAAACAGAATGTTTCTCCTTATTTTTATTCTGGCTTACCTTCTCTGTACCCTTCCCCACTCTGATCAGAATTGCTTCTTCTTTAGCTTATGAGTCTGTCACAGTTTCCCTGATTTGTATTCTAGCTGGCTATATTCAAGTTTTAACTTTTACTAGTTTGGTTCATTCACTTTCTCATAACTATCTATTTCATTTAGTGACTTATAATATGGACTAAATGCCCATTGAAATAAATCTAACACCTTGGCAATATTTGTACCTTACAGAAATATTTTGTATGGTGAAGAAAAACACCTACTATGCACTAGGCATTATAATTATGTACTTGATGTATAAAAAGAAGTTCAATAAAAGACAAATATCATAGCTGCTAATTTAATGGAAAATACACAGAGGAATTTGACTCAGGACTCTGTTATGATTGTACTATAGAAATCTCAAACTACAGAAATAAAATTCAGATTTAGAATTGTATATAGCCTTTTCATTTTGAAATAGCAACTGCAATTGTCACCACTCCCATTGTAAACCATCTATTTTTACTTTTATGCTGAAGAAGCAAAAATACCTTCAGCAATATTTTAGAAAAAATAGAATTGACCCTAGTCATGAAATCACTCACAAACTGGTTTTTCAAAATAATTGTGTGATTCCTAACAGAGTTTCTGTGCACCATGTACTAGGAGTACCCTGTGTTCTCACTGTGTTTATTTCTTAAGACAAGGTTTTGAAGTAATCAGATAATTATTTCTAATATTTTGTTGTTGTTTAGTCACTAAGTCATGTCCCACTCTTTTGTGACTCCGTGAACTGTAGCCCACCAGGCTCCTCTGTCCATGGGATTTCCCAGGCAAGAATACTAGAGCTGGTTGCTATTTCCTTTTGCAGGAGATCTTCCTGACTCAGGTGTGGAACCCTGCATTGGCAGGCGGATTCTTTACTATCTTGCCACCAGGGAAACATTTTAGAGATGTAAACTAAGGCTTAGAGCCAACTCATTGGAAAAGACCTTGATTGAAGGCAAAAGGAGAAGGGGGTGGCAGAGGATAAGATGGTTAGACAGCATCACCAACTCAATGGACATGAATCTGAGCAAACTCTGGGAGAGTTTGCTTCAGAGTTTGCTTCATTATCTGGGAGATAATGAAGGACAGGTGAGCCTGGTGTGCTGCAGTCCATGGGGTTGCAGAGTCTGAGTTTCACACAACTTAGTGACTGTATAAGAGATGTCAAATAACTTTCCTAAGGTTTTAACGTTAGTGGAGCAGAAATTCAAACCACCCTGGACTACTCTTTCCTCTCTAACCAGCTCACTTCTAAGCAAAACATGAGCTAGTTTGTTGCCCAACATTCAAGTAAAAGTGGTGTTGAATTCTCATTTCTCTATAAATACATTTCCCCAAAGACTTGAACTTTCTTCAAAGAATCACAAGGTGGCAGTGTATCAAACCTTAATTCAGAATGTAAACGCTTATGCATCTGTTAAATATTGATAACTGGTCTCAGATGTAAATCTGAAACAGCTGATTGGTAGATGATTAAATTGAAATGAAAACTGAGGAATAAGTTCTTATAACATCATTAGGAATTTAAATTTGAGATGATATATTATTGGATATGCATTTTTCTTCTATAACCTACATCAAAAATAATTTATTTGATAAGATGCCATATGTCGTTTTTGAGGGTATTTTCTTATTTTCCACAGGCAACATAAGTAAGGATGTTTTCTATTCAATTTTACTTGTATGACCTGAAATTTTCATGGTGGTTCTTATGTGAAAATACTTAAACAGGTTAAGACTATTTCTGTGGATGTATTATTTTTATGAATCATAATAGAACTCTTCTAATGACATAAGCAATTATAGAGTATTTTTTAAATGACACTTCTTAAATGTTCCACTGAAGTTTACCTTTGACATGATTATATGTACTATAATTTATATTTCTAAGTATGAATGTCATCTCTGTATCACTATTGCTTTCAGGCCTTGATTATCTTTTTGAGTTAGTAATATCCTTTTTTTAACCAAAATAGTTAATTTAACTTCTGTTTAAGAGACAGATTATTATAATTTTGATATTTTAGATAGATGGACATATAATGAACCAGGGGTGGCATTTAGAATTTTATGTGCCATAAATGTAACTTTTAATTAACATTTTCTCTTCTCATTGCTGGATTTCTAATTATATTCAAATAATAAGAGGGAAGACCTTTCCAAGGAGGCCAAAAGAATACATATACATTCTTAAATATGCTAATCAAAGATTATGGAGCATGATAATTTATCTCAGCCTAATAAATAGTAATTTAGAGTTATCTCCTTTGGTTTTCAACTCTTATGTGCGTTCCTCACTCTCCTTCAGACGTATCACAAGTCTTTGTTCCCCTTATTCATTCCCTACCCTGCCTGCAGCTGAATCTAAAGTAGCACTATGATATATAGATAACTCTGAATATAGATCGGTTTCCTTATGCATAGGGAAAAAGTAAAATATAGATGTTCTTTTGATGTCTCCAAAAGATTTTATTCTGCTTTTCTTGGTGTGACAAGATATCTTATATCTCCCAAAATTTAAAAAAAACTCTTGATTTTTATTGATGGATAATAAAGAAACAAAAGTGCAGTAGAAATGAATATTTGAATTAATGGCAAAAATATAATTATTTTGTGTTGAATGTACATTAATGCAACAAAACCACAAATATTTCTGTGTTTTTGCTTTAAATTTAGCCATTATTTCAAAATGCTCTTTTACTGTTTTCTGTAATGCTGCTGATTTACTAAGAACAAATTCATCAAATGGATTCAATTTGTTCTGCATTTAATTTTCTTCTATTTGTCTTGCACATGGAATATTTCTCAAACTTAATTCTATTTGTATATTATGTCCTTATTGTATTTCTTATTCTTTAAAAAAGTCTCTGTAGTTTTTCCCCTTTGCTGTTCTTTACAGGCTGTATCTGCTGCTGAGAGAAGAGAATCTAGAAGTTTAAGTATTATTTATTATTTAAATATAAGCTAATCCTTCATCTAAAAAATTTTCTTAATTAAAAAAACAACCAATCCAGCCTTATGAATATCCATGTTATCATTTTGGTGCTGCAATTCGCAGTTAGATCAGAAGAAATTTCAGTACCAAATAACCCAAAAATGTATCACCTCCTAGAAAATCTCATTACATAAAGAGATTACTTGCAAAAAACTAAACTGTAATCCCTACTTCTAGGTTGAATTTTGTGCTTTTTACATAAAGAATACCTGTCCATTTACTACTTTTAACCTCTGCCTTCTCCTAAAATTTGGCCACTGGAAGTCGAGGAATGATCATGAGAAACATTAGATGCTTTTAAGAACAAAGGGTACAAAAAGTCTTAGAAAAGATATCAGAGAGGAACTGTCCCCAGCCTTCCTGGATTATTTTCTGGTTGAATGCAATGCATTTGCAACACTCTTTCATGTAAGATTGCCCAGGTTCTTGAAAGTGTAAGTTATTTTAGATAATGAAAGTAAACGATTGAATACGACCTTGGTTTCTTAAATAAAAACACCACATAGATTCCTCAAGTTAGATTAGTTGGAGGGAGGCACATGTTCCTACTATTGATCTTACTGTCTGGACCTTCTATTTAATATTTTACCAAAGTCTCTTTCTCCCTCAGAGCAAATATGTTCTTATTTCGTGTCAAAAAAATTTGATACCTCTACTTACAACTGTCTTAACATAATTTTCATAATTTTCTACTTCAGCTTAATTTTTATTTATGATTTAGTTCAAAACTTTTATTGCTAAAACTATTGCTATTGTTGTCAGTCGCTCGGTTATGTCTGACTTTTTGCAACCCCGTGGAGTGCAGCATGCCAGGCCTCCCTCTCTATCACCATCTCTTGGAGTTTACCCAAATTCATGTCCATTGAGTTCGTGGTGCCATCCAACCATCTCATCCTCTGTCGTCCCCTTCTCCTCCTGCCTTCAATCTTTCCCAGCATCAGGGTCTTTTTCTAATGAGTGAGCTCTTCGCATCAGGTGACCAAAGTATTGGAGCTTCAACTTCAGCATCAGTCCTTTCAATGAATATTCAGGATTGATTTCCTTTAGGATTGGCTGGCCTGATCTCCTTACAGTTCACTGTAACTTATTTGAAATAATGCAAATGCTCGTGAAGATTAAGTAGTAATATTTCTGGATGTAATAATGAAAATAAATAGTGATATTTGAACCATCAAAATATTCTGCTGTTACAAAATAAATATCTTTAATTAATAAATTTAAAAATAACTGTTTCAAAGTCAGTCAGAATTTATTTAATGTATTTTTTAGATGTCAGATTTTCAAATCCATACAGATAATGAAATAATTGGACAATGAAAACTGATGTACATGTCAGCTAGATGGATAAACCTTTAAATAAAATATTTGCTTTTCCTTGTTCTTTATGTCAGTGCTTCTATCTATCAGGCATTCTCTCTCCTGTATATACATATATGAGCTATTTGAAAGTAGTTTATAGACAGTATGACACTTGAAGGATGCAAATTTTTAGCATTAGAGATTTGTCTCCTTAAATACAATGCTGTTATCACATCCAAAATAACCATCATTGATTTAGTAATAGTGACTCTGAAAGTTCTTCTTGCCATTTTCTAGTCAATTTCTACCCTATCATACATAACTAACTATAGTTCTGATTTCTATCACCATAGGTTAGTTTTTCCTATTCATACCATGGAAATCATACAACTATGTTCTTTGACTTTGACGTCTTTTATGAAAATAAAATATTTGAAATATATCCTTCTTACATATATGTAAAACTTTATTAGAAACTCCCATAAAGTTTTACACAGTGTTTGCTCTATGAAAGTGAAAAAGTTAGTCGCTCAGTCATGTCCAGCTCTTTGCAACGCCATGAACTGTAGCCTGCCAGGCTCCTCTGTCCATGGGATTCTCCACAGGATCTTCCCAGGGATTGAACCTGGGTCTCCGATGTTGCAGGCAGATTCTTTACTGTCTGAGCTACCTTGTTCTATATTCCACTCCTATTAGCAATGTACCAGAGCCTCAGTTGCTCTGCATCTTTACTAATATTTAAACGCTCACGTTTGTAGACCCCAGAAGCCATGTATTTGGCTACTTTGAAGCCCCCAGGCCAGGAGAAATCTTGGGCTGTAGAGAGGTTATGCATAGGTGCTCTGCTCACCAGCTCCAATGAGTTGATTCAGTCATCCCAAGCCTAGGTACCAAACGTGTGAGGAAAAATGTCAACAAACCAGTCACTGAGTTGCCCAACATGGTCAGTCTTCCCAGATCAGGATCAGACACTGGGGAGCAGAGAGGGTTCTGTGCACTCCTTGTATGAATTCCTGGACCACAGAATTTACAAGCAAAATCAAATGGCTCTTTTATGCCATTTAATTATGAGTGGTTTGTTGTGCAGTGGCCTTAATGAGGCATTTGATTACATTGTACTTTTGTCGTCATATAGTTTGATATCTTATTTTTCTTGTGATTTCATCTTTAACTTACGGTCTGTTTAGAAATGTATTGATAAATATCAAATATTTGGAAATACATTCTCAAGCTTTGTTTATTTATTGAGAAAATTTAATATTACATAGTTTTAAAACATATCTTCTTTTCTTTAAACTCAAGTTGTGATGTTTTACATTTAAAAAAATTTTTAACAGAGATTATCCCTCTTTTCTTTGCTTGTTTTCTTGTCCTTCTTCAAAGTAAACTCAGTACTCCTGATATTAAAATATTAGCGTAGCATACTAGAGTTTAAAAGAAGCTTCATGGAGGGACTTCCCTGGTGGTCCAGTAGCTAAGACTTTGTGCTCCCAATGCAGGGGCCTGGATTCGATCCCTGGGTTGGGAAGATCCCCTAGAGAAGGAAAAGGCTACCCACTCCATTATTCTTGCCTGGATAATTACATGGACAGAGGAGCAATATATAATGTATAATCCCTGGTAGCTCAGACTGTAAAGAATCTGCCTGCAATGCAGGAGACCTGGGTTTGATCCCTGGGTTGGGAAGATCCCCTGAAGAAAGAAGTGGCAACCCACTCCAGTATTCTTGCCTGGGAAATCCCATGGACAGAAAAGCCTGGCAGGCTACATTCTATGTGGTCACAAAGAGCTGGACACAGCTGAGCGACTAACTCCTCCTTTTCAATACATAATATGTAATATATATCATTATAGTACATATATAACATATATTTATATATAAGCTTGGGGTACAAATTTGTTATCTCTGACTTCCTGCTTAAAAGTAACTGAATATTGTACTGCACCCTAAGTCATTTTAGTTACTGTGTCACAATGTTGCTTTCATTTAATACCATACTAATTGCCATACAGTTTTCCCAGGACTTTCTATTGTTAGTGCTAACAGGGACTAGACAAATATGTAGCTAAATCAAAGGGTACAGTTTATTTCCCTGTAGACATCAATCAGTTTTGCATCTCATGCAGCAACTTTATCCTAACTTTCCTTTATTGAATTTTTTACCAATGCCTGGTTGTATCAAATCTGTAATGTGTATTCATTTTACATTTTTATGAGTCATGTGTTTTAGACTTTAAAATATTATACTTAAGCTGTTTTGGAGGACTTTCTCTGAGATGCTCAAGTAGGCTAATCTGTTTGAAGAGGTAATAAACCTACATTTCTTGAGAAGTACCCATGATGGGCAGCTTAACCTTGGCCCAGGGTAAATTCAAAAAACATTATAATTTTAATCTAACAACTCTTGGTTTCTCTAGATATTTTTTCATCCCTATGAATTTTATTCTTTATTTGTGATGCTTGTTCATGCGTGGCTAACATAATATTTTCCATTTTTGGGTGCAGTGATTAAGAATTTTGCTTTTCCCCAATCATTTGGTGACCTGTTAGATGGATCATAAAGATCTATCCTGTCTTTGGTGAGATAGAACAGAGAAGCTGGTTGGTTGAGGTTTTTTTTTTGTTTGTTTGTCTCTTGGTCTGTTTGTGCCCTTCAATCAATTAAAACTCCCATTCCCAGCAGTTCCTTAGAATCCAGATTGGTGAGTTTCCATTTCCTTGTTTACTTGGTCCCATAGCTTGATTTGTAGAACTGAATCTATAAGAACTCTGTGTGTCGAGGTCCATCTCTCTGTACCTGTAATTAAGAAGTCCTGACCATGTACTGCATAAGTACCAGATGTTTTTCTTCCCTGCTACCTAACCTGCAGGTGACCCCGGTTGTCCTTGCCCTTGATGTTCGCAGTCTGTTGTAGTTCTCTCCTGCTTTGTGCCAGGCTGCTCTGGGTAGCCAGTGGCTGATGGCAGATGCAGAAGCATGTCACTTGTCAAATGACATGATTAAAAGAAGACTGTGGCTTCCATCTTTGGCATGCTTTCTGCTTTCTCTCTAGGACTGCTTGTCTGGAAAATTGCCATGTTGCAAGAAACATGGTGAAGAAACCCATATTATGAGAAATTAGAGCCTGTTTCCACCAGGGAACATCTTAGACCTCCAAGTAAGTACATTTAGAAGCTCCTGTTGAGCTTTGATATTGTTACAGCCCTGGATAGCAGCCTGGCTGCAAGCTTCTGGCCAGAGCTGCCAGAGGCTTCTGTGTTTCTGACCTTCCAAAACCATGTTATGTGATAAATGTTTGTTGTTTTAAGCTGCTTAATTTGGAGTAATTTCTTGAGCAGTAATGGATACCCAATACACCAACTTTGTTCAGTCGCCAAGTCATGTCTGATTCTTTGTGACCCTATGGACTGCAGCACTCCAGGCTTCTCTGTCCTTCACTATCTCCCGGAGTTCACTCAAACTCATGTCCATTGAGTCAGTGATGCCATCCAACCATCTCATCCTCTGCCATCCCCTTCTCCTTCTGCCCTCAATCTTTCCTAGCATCAGGATCTTTTCCAATGAGTCGGCTCTTTGCATCAGGTGGCCAAAGTATTGGAGCTTCAGCTTCAGTATCAGTCCTTCCAATGACTATTCAGGGTTGATTTCCATTAGGATTGACTGGTTTGATCTCCTTGTTATCCAAGGGACTCTCACAGTTGGAAAGCATTGATTCTTCAGTGCTAAGCCTTCTTTATGGTCCAGTTCTCACAATCGTACATGTCTACTGGAAAAACCATAGGTTTGATTATATGTTGGCAAAGTGATGTCTCTGCTTTTTAATACACCATCTAGATTTGTCATAGCTTTAGAGAGTTAATAAATTTTCATCTCTCAAGTTCAAATCATTTTGTTCTGTTGATATCTGGTAATGATAAAGGATTTACTTTTATAAATCTAATATCCATTATTGTTGTTACAGAGGTGCTCAGTGGTGTTCAACTCTTTGTGAACACCAGGCTCTTCTGTCCATGTGATTTCCCAGCAAGAATACTGGAGTGGGTTGCCATTTCCTTCTCCACTATTATCCATAAACACCATAAAAATAAGAGAATAGAACTCCTGGTAATTCAAAAGTTTTAGATTAAAATTTTCTTAGCTCTGACATATTTTATATGAGAACCCAAGTTTATAGAGTTAAGGTCAATTCATGGGAAATTAGTATAGTAGGTTAATAATTTTATTTTAAAATGATACTTATATCTTTTCCTTCATTATTATCATTATAAAATATAAGATAATTGTACATTTTTATTTTTAAATTAGATTTGTGTTTATTTTCTCATAAAGAGACTAGTTCATTTGAATTTCCTCAGCTTCTTATACACTTTACTAAGTCAAAAGTAATCTTATATAATGCTTAAAACTATAAAAAATATAAATTTGTGTCTGACTAGATTAAATAATTATGACATTTTTTATAACAAAAGCGATTACATTTTCTATGTATAGTTTTGAACATTATTTCCCCAAACATTTAGATATTTTAAAATTTTGTAATAATATTAAATTGAGTTAATAGCTAATCATTTGATTCCTAGACAGTTTCTAAGTAATGTTTTTGAGTACAGAAACACTGATAACTAATCATAATAACAAGCTTATGTATGTTTGTTCCTTTTCTAAAACATGAGTAGACTCCTGGAACATGTTAACAAATGTGTTCATTTCAATAAAATGTTTCTGGCTCTAGAAAATTGTGAGCTTTGCCAGTATTCTAAAATGTTTGTGTGTGAAAGTTCTCAATTACCATCCACTTAGTTTCCTTTGTAAAATATTATTTAGTTTGGTTACAAATTATAATTGGCATATATATTCAAAACTAAGGGCAGTACTGACAAAACTTCACAAACTTATTATTGGGCAAGCAGATGAGATTTTGTTTTCCAGGGAATTAGAAAGTAGCTTTATCCTAAATAAAGCCTTAGTCTGTTCTAGAATATGGAAGTTCATAACAAAGGGCAAAACCTGACTATATGTTCCAAGTTTTAAAGGATGTGAAGGAAGGAATTGAATTTTCTTTGATTTAGTAACTAATATTCCATATCTTATAGAATAATTTTCTCTGTTTTAAATTGACTTTGAAATGTCTTGATTATTTTAAAAATGGTTCCTTGGTTGTGAAAGAGCTAGTCTTTCTTACAACCATATAGGAGTCTTCTGTTTTATTTCCAAATAACATTTTGATTAAATAAGCAATCCATATTGATCCTATTTCAGTTAAGTAACCAAATCTCATCAAAACCATTTATTCAGGTATCATCTGAAATAAAAGGGGTAAAGGTAGAACTTTGCCAAGCCAGCTATACATTAAGTCCATCTTCACATAAAAATGGCTTCCCAGGTGGCATAGTGGTAAAGAATTTGCATGCCAATGTAGGAGATGAAAAAGATGCAGGTTTGATCCCTGGATCAGGAAGATGCCCTGGAGAAGGGAATGTCAAACTGCTCCAATTTTCTTGCCTGGGTAATCTCATGGACAGAGGAGCTTGGTGGGCTACAGTCGAGGAGGTTGTGAAGTGTCAGACATGACTGAGCATGCACACACACACGCACACCCCACAAAAAAATATTACTAATATAAATGTCTTGTGAGTGTATGTTGTTTACAAAGGTTACAGAGAGATTTGTCAATGAACTTGCCACCCATAGTTTCTACCTAAAGGGAAATTATTGATCAAGCTCTTATGAAATAAATCATTTCCTATATCTAAATAAAGAATTTCAACTTCTTCTATTCTATATGATTGATTACTTAATAAATTAACTTCTCTGGTTCAGTTTCACTCTCACACAGGTTTCTGCTTCCCTCTGTTGATTGCTAAAGGTTCTGCTGTAAGTGAGAGGCTAGAATTATTGCCTTAAAAAAGATGCAGTCTCAAAGCCTCATCAGAGTACCAACTACTCTGAACTATTCATACATGTGAGAATGAATCTTGGGTATCTGCCACCAAGTTGACATCATTTAAACAACATTCTGACTGGAACCCATCCTGTGGATCATAACGCAGTGATACCAAGCCATTTATAAAAAGTAAAATATTTTTACCAAATAGAAGAGTAATTTTCCTAGGAAAATAGTAGAAATTTAGTAAGGCTATAAAGTTACTCATCTGTTGCTTCTTAGTAGTTTATAGGAGGAGGATTTAAGTGAAAAGAAATCTCCCTCAAGCTCTCTTTCCTGTGTTTCACTGTATAACAAGAGCAAGTGGCTTTAGGGGGAAGGGGTTGGGTAACACATGATTTTATTTGAGGTCCATATACCTCTTTGTTGCATATTCTTCTCTGTGTTTTTTATAGTTATTTAAAAATTTAAACCCAGTTTTGGCTCATGGGTCATACAAAAAGCAAGCTGTAAGATTTAGTTTGTCAAAGCCTGTTTTATAATGTGCAGGGTAATGCTTTGCCAGTGGTAGAGTCTCCTATGCAGCACTGTTAACTAGCCAATTAGCTTGATCTTTTGATTCTTATTTCTATTTTTTAGGATTCTCTTATAGGTCATATGGACTACTCAGAAATGTTTTCTTTAAATGATTCCAAGTTTTTGAAAACAATAATTATACATTCAGTTGGATGCTATTACAGATATTCCTACTTAGAAAAACTGAGATCACATAATTGCTTAATTGAGGGGAAATAGTAGAGTTGTTGGTCTTTGGAATGTGTGGACAGAAATGTTAATTGATAGATTAATTCATTGCCAAGAGGATACATTTGATTGCCATGGAATAATCTTCCAGGAAGCCAATATTTCTATTTAATGCTCTCAGAGTGAACTTTCTATATCCTAAATCTAATCATGCTACTGGCATGTGTGAAAATCATCAAAGGCTTTTGTATTCCTATATGATTAATTTAAAAATCTTTAGCATAGATTTCTAAGTCCTTCATAATGTGATCCAATTTTCATTTCCAGGCAATTTATGACATATTTCTTATTTCAAGCAAGATAACCACTTTACTCTAGTCTCAATATACTACACTCTCCCTGCATTGTCTTCTTTGCTTATGGCATTTCGTCAACTCGGAATGCTCTTTCTCCTTCCCATAAATTTATAGCAAATGAGTATTCACAATTTAATGATTTCTTCATCTTTGAAGCTCTTGATAAGTGAGTGAATTTAACACATGATAATTGTAATTATTTTCTGTAGAATAAAACAATTTTTCAAGAGATCATAAATATAGCAGTGCTGTGTTAAAACTTATCGAGGATGTGTGCTCTAAGAGAACTATTAAACAACATGATCTCATCTGCTCTGGTGCTTATTAGTTTCCCCATGAGATTCAGTTTGTTGGATTGTGCTTTGGTGTTAAATACCCTACAGTAAAATTATATTTGTTTTCATAGAAGGCCAAATTTGGAAGCACTGTTGAATGTCACCCATGGACAACAACAATATCAAATTAATTAGCTATCACTTGCAATACATAAGACACTGTTGCATTTTGAGGACTGAGCTTCAAAAAATACCAAGAGTTTAAGGGTATGGCACCACTGGAACAGATCCAAAAGATGCTCTATCATGGGACTCTTGGTGGGGGGGGGGATCCTGGTGAGTACTTGGCAAGATGGAATTGTTCAAGATATCTGAGCACTACTAGTTTTGGCTCTTATATCATAAATCAGTATATACATTTTTATTTTAAATGCAACTCAAAATGTAAGTTAGTCTTCATTTCAATGAAGATAATGATATTAGAATAAACTTCCATCAAAGTCCTGAAAACTTCAAGTTGGTGGAGACTGCTTTGGAGAAGGCTGGTGCAGAAGATTTATATTGGAAGCCAATAAAGAAAGTGTATTCAGTGGTGAAGAGTCACCTTCATTGCTTTTCTTAAAATCTATAGTTTTCCCAATGAAAGTCCTCAGAAACTGTTTTTTACGCTCTTATCTCTTCTTTGTGGTAGGATAAAAGACACCTGACAAGATAGTTGGGAGAATATAGAGATCTGAAGGCTATGGCTCTGCTGTTAATAGGGAAATGAGAATAAGGACCAGCAGTTCAGTGATACCGTCTTTCACCACGCACAACTTCAAATGCATCACAGAGAACAGCTGCTGTGAGTAATCATACTTTTAATGACACTTTTTGTTCTAAAATAAGAAGTTCTACAACATGTTTTCACTTAAAGTTTCATTGGTGAAAATATAAAATGGTGCCTCCCTTAACGGAAACAGTTTGGTTATTCTTCAAAAAGTTAAATGTAGGGATTTCCCTAGTGGTCCAGTGGTTTGTTGTTCAGTCTCTGAGTCGTGTCTGACTCTTTGCATCCCCATGGACTGCAGCATGCCAGGCTTCCCTGTCCTTCACCATCTCCTGGAATTTGCTCAAACTCATGTCCCTTAAATTGGTGATGCCATACAACTATCTCATCCTCTGTCACTCTATTCTCCTGCATTCAATCTTTCCCAACATCAGGGTCTTTTCCAATGAGTCAGCTCTTCACATCAGGTGACCAAAGTATTGGAGCTTCAGCCTCAGCATCAGTCCTTTCAATGAATATTCAGGATTGGTCTTCCTTAGGATTGACTAGTTTGATCTCCTTGAAGTCCAAGGGACTCTCAAGAGTCTTCTCCAGCACGACAGTTCAAAAGCATCAGTTCTTCCATTCTCAGCCTTCTTTATGGTCCAACTCTCACATCCATACATGACCTACTGGAAAAACCATAGCTTTGACCATAAGGACCTTTGTTGGCAAAATACTTCTAGTTCAGGAGGTGTGGTTTCTATCCTTGATCAGGGAACTAATATCCCACATGTCTCATAGCATAAAACAGAAACAATGATATAACAAATTAAATAGACTTCTTTTTTTAAAAAAAAAAAAACATCAACACAAAGATTGGCCGATTGGATACAGAAACAAGACCCCTATATATGTCGTCTACAAGAGACTCACCTCAAACCTAGGGACACATATAGACTGAAAGTTAAAGGCTGGAAAAAGATATTCCATGCAAATAAAGACCAAAAGAAAGCAGGAGTGGCAATACTCATATCAGATAAAGTAGACTTTAAAATAAAGGCAGTGAAAAGAGATAAAGATGGACATTACATAATGATCAAAGGATAAATCCAGGAAGAAGAAATAACAATTATAAATATTTATGCACCTAGCATAGGAGCTCCACAATATGTAAGGCAAATCCTAACAAGTATGAAAGGGGAAATCAACAACAACACAATAATAGTGGGAGACTTTAATACACCACTCACACCAATGGA
>ML662445.1:33532135-33581925 GCA_007570785.1 Antilocapra americana
AAGGTAATTATTGATAAGTATGATCCCGCTGCCATTTATTTTATTGTTTTGGGTTCCAGATTATCTATCCCATCGGTGTTTCCTATCTAGGAAAGATCCTTTAGCCTTCGTTGGAGGGCTGGTTTGGTGTTGCTGAATTCTGTCAGTTTCTGCTTGTCTGAGAAACTTTTGAATTCTCCTTCAAATTTGAATGAGATCCTTGCTGGGTACAGTAATCGGGGTTGTAGATTGTTTTCTTCCATGACTTTAAGTATGTTTTGCCATTCCCTTCTGGCTTGAAGCGTTTCTATTGAGAGGTCAGCTGTTATCCTTATGGGATCCCCCTTGTGAGTTATTTTTTGTTTCTCCTTTGCTGCTTTTAAAATTTGCTCTTTATATTTGATATTTGTTAATTTGATTAATATGTGTCTTGGGGTGTTCCGCTTGGAATTCATTCTATTTGGGACTCTCTGTGTTTCTTGGACCTGAGTGGCTATTTGCTTTCCCAGTTTAGGGAAATTTTCAGCAATTATCTCTTCAAGAATTTTCTGATGGTCTTTCTTTTTATCTTCTTCTTCTGGGACTCCTATGATTCGAATATTGGTGCGTTTAATATTGTCCCAGACGTCTCTAAGATTGTCCTCATTTCTTTTAATTCTTTTTTTCATTTTTCCTTTCTGTTTCATTTATTTCTGCCATTCTGTCTTCTACCTCACTTATCCTGTCTTCTATCTCTGTTATTCTACTGTGGGTTCCCTCCAGGGTGTTTTTGATCTCATTTATTGCATTATTTATTGTATTTTGACTCTTTTTCATTTCTTTTAAGTCCTTGTTAAAGCTTACCTGCATCTTCTCAATCCTTGCCTGCAGGTTATTGAACTGCAACTCCAACTTATTTTCCAGGTTTTGGATCATTTTCACTGTCATTATTTGGAATTCTTTGTCAGGTAGACATCCTATCTCTTCGTCTTTTGTTTGGTCTAGGGGATATTTATCCTGTTCCTTTACTTGCTGGGTATTTCTCTGCCTTTTCATCTTGTTTATCTTGCTGTGTTGTCCCTTTGTTGTGGTGGTTCCTCTCTATGGGAAGAGTTGGATGTGTGGTTTGTCGAAGTTTCCTGGATGGGAAAGCTTGTGTGGTGTTCTGGTGGGTAGGTCTGGGTTTCCTCACTGTTACTAGCAATGGAGTGTCCAGTAAAGAGTTTTGAGGTGTCGGTGGACTTGGTGTGACCTTGGGCAACCTGTGTATTGAGGCTCCAGGCAGTGTTCCTGCGTTGCTGGAGAATTTGCTTGGTATATCTTACTCTGGAGCTTGTTGGCCCTTGGGGGTTGGTTGGTTTCAGTTTTGGTATGGAGGAGTTTGATGAGTTCCTATCGATTAATTAACTCTTGGATCCAAGAGTTTTCTGGAATTCTCAAGGTCTGGGTTTAGCCTCCTGTCTTCCAGTAGCCTCAGGACTCTTTCGTCTCTGCACTGATGGTGGCAGAACCTCTAGTTTAGTGATGAGACATTTCTCCTCACGTCGGCAATGGGCCGCCCCTCCAGATGCCCTATGTCCTCTGCCAGCATTCAGATCCTTTTGTGAATTTCATATCATGAACACGGTTTCTGGAGATTTTGGACTTCTCTTCAAGACTGAAAGACTTCTTTCCCTTGTTGTCTGGGGAGTCTGCTATTTACTGCCCGTGGCAAGTGTTCAGCTGGGCCAGAAGCTGGTTAAAATCATCCTTATGAGCAATCCAGTTGTCCGGTCTCAATTGACCCTCTGGAACGGGAGTCCTAGGAGTCGTGGGGGATCCTGGACGAGCCCCCAAATGTTGAGCCCAGATTACAGATCCCCCAAAGACCACCTCAGGAGCCGGCTCGGCTGTAAACACACGAGGGTCTTTTATTCAAGCTCGAGCAGGGGCTTCCACCCACACCGACTCAGCGGCTTAGGTAGGAGAGCCTGTACAATATTTTTAAAACTTGTTTTACTGTAGTTTCAAAACATAATCTGAATTTTCTTTTCATTATACCAGTTGTGACTCATTGGAAAAGATCCTGATGCTGGGAAACGTTGAATACAAAAGGAGAAGAGGGCAGCAGAGGATAAGATGGCTAGATAACAGCACCGACCCAATGGACATGAGTATGAGCAAGCTCGGGGAGATGGTAAAGGAAGGACAGAGAAGCCTGGTGTGCTGCTGTCCTCGGTGTCGCAGAGTCAGACACAATGGCAACTGAACAACAACAAGGGCAAATGTACATCTACAAAAAGACCTTTTTCTGTATCTCATCATCCACACAGACATTTTTTATTTTGGCTTGCTATTAATTTTACGACTTGGAATTGATCCTAATCTAAGTATGCTCAGTTTATTTTCCCATTGTTGTAGAAACGGTTTTTATAGTTAAGATGGCTTTGGGAAAATTCCATTGAGAAGGTTATCTTGCATTTGAAAGAAGTAATCTTTCCCCTTGGAGAGAAATTAAAAAATGAAAACATGGTAATAGATTAGTCAGTTCACATAAATTTCTTCAGTTATCTAATACCCTTTGGTAGATGTTTACTAAAGACATGGAGCAGCATCAGGTCAGAGAGATTGGGAATAAAATATTCATTTATAAACAAACTCAGAATTTGTTCTCTGAACTTAAGAGCCTGTCCCTGATCATCACCATCACCATCCATTTCAGAAAGAGAGTATGAGTCACTTACTCTTTGAGAAGAACACTGTAAAATGAGAGAAGCCAAGGAGCCAAATCTTTCAGTTGAATTCAAAAATAGCAGAAAGATATATACTTTTAGAACAACCTTTTCTCATGCAGGAAAAAAACAAAATAACAAAACCCAGGCCATATTCTGGAGGTGGTGGAGCATGGGTGACAACAAGTATGACGTATAACTGAGTGGAAGATTTAGCAAGAGGATGACCTTCACTGGGGTGAGCACGGTTGTTGGGTCTCTGCTGCCAGGGTAGTGTAGGAACTGAGTTAGCGCCAACCTGTCTCCAAGACTGTGAGCTCTATGCATTGTCAATAATCATGGTGCCTCCTTGGCTGTCTCCCACTTCCCCCCATTGACGACCATCCTACACACACCCAACTCCTGACCATAATTTCATCAGGCAGATAAGTATTGCACCAATCCTAGGACTGTTCAAGGCCCCTGCAGAAGATATGAAACCTTGAGAATTAGGGAGAGACCTTGAGCCAGGATAAGGTTGGACAAAATATAAAGTTGGAGATCCCCCTCTAATCAAGAATGATGTTGGAATGTACCCATTTTCAATTTGGTATGGCCATTAGTACACTGAAATAGGAAACTGATGAAATTTTGGAAGTATTTTCATTAAAATATTGCTACTTTCTTATAATGTGATTTCTTGTCCAATTTCTCAATGTCAGTAGGCTGTATAAGAACATTGAGTAAAACAGGAAACTGAGCTTGAAATTATTCATCTCATTTCCTTTTCTTAATGTGATTGATTCCATGCTATTAGTTCTAAACCAACTTTCATTATAAATAGCAATTACCACTATTTGCAATTAATAGTATGTTTACTCATTGACATCTGCCTACCCACGTGGGAAAGTCAGTCCTGCCAAGGAAAGGCATTTTGGATTACATTCATCACTCTGTGATTGAGAAGTGTATGCTCTGGCAATTAAATCTTGAGACCTGGAGTCATACTACCTGAGTTTGTACTCCAGTTCTGTTGCACACATAACATTTTACACTTCAGAAATCTCTGTTGTAAAATATGGATTGTAATTGTCCATACATATGGGCTGTAGTTGTGAGATATTTAAATGCCTGGCACACACTAAGTACTAAATAAATGTTAAGATGGATTACAACCCTAGCATCTATAACAAGGCCAGCACTTCCGCCATTTAAGAATAATAAACAGATGAATGGTCACCTTCTGAATATGCAGATGAAAGCTCTGATTCTAGAATGAAAAGGATTGAGTGGTAGAAGTTTTTGATCACTTGCCACATACAAGGAAGAAAGAAAAATACAAGACAGAATGAAAGTGCAAGTAAAGGAAGACAGAAATTGTTTAGAACAGATCATAGGTTTACAACTTTAGACCTGGATTTTATTTCTCACTCTCTTGGGGGTGCAGTACTGTGTGGTCTTGAGTTTATGAGTGTACTGGAATAAACTGGATAACTGATAGATTGTCAGCACTTAATTTAGTCAGTCAGTCAGTTCAGTCACTCAGTCATGTCCAATTCTTTGCAACCCCATGGACTGCAACAAGCCAGGCTTCCCTGTCCATCGCCAACTCCTGGAGCTTGCTCACACTCATGTCCATCGAGTCGGTGACATCATCTAATCATCTCATCCTCTGTCATCCTCTTCTCCTCCTGCCTCCAATCTTTCACAGCATCAGTGTCTTTTCCAATGATTCAGTTCTTCACATCAGGTGGCCAAAGTGGTGTTCTGCAAATCATGATATTGATGACATTATGAATGCATAAAAATAATAGTTTGAACTTTATGTAGTTTTAAAGACTGTAGAAAACATCAGTGCCCCAAGAATAACTCCAAATTTTGATAATTGATTTGATGTCTACATTTTGACATGGATTCATATTATTATTTTATTAATTATTCACTTTATTGGGTGTCCCCTGTGTTTCAGGACTCAGTCACCTTAAAATAGACCCACTTTTAGGAATTATTACACTATGCTTTTAACCTTATTGATCATTTGCAGATCACTTTGGTATGGATACATTTATGAGATTCTGTTTTGATAATACAATTTGAGAAGCATTCTGATTGGAACAATAAAACTTTTTGATTTCTCGTTAGAATCAAGGAATGATGAAAGCTTAGAATACCCACAATAAATTGAACTTACTTCAAGAAATTTGGAAGAACACCACTAATTAGCAGCATTCAGTTTCCCTGAATCTTGAAATGAAGATCAAATACATATAATCTCAGAGACTGGGTGATGTTTATTGCATTCCTGGGACATTTGTAAGTATTTTCATCTTAAATAGCCAGGATGTATGCTTTCAGTGTCAGCTTTTCTTCTGTCCTTGCAACTTAATGATCCTGTGAATCACTAGACAGAATGTAAATAACAGAGCTGTTTGCTCAAGTGGGCTGCTAACCAGGCTCCTTTATTCATTCCTTAGCAGAAAAGCAGGAAGTCATATTTATTCTACTCATTATGGAATCCATAGACGAGGTGGAAAACGACCTTGCAGAATGTACAAGCAAGGCAAACGAGCTGTAAGGGCTTCTTGTCTTATCAAAGAAGTAGATAATGGCTCTCATTTTATTTTTCTGGGTCACAAATCAATACAGTTTCTCTGAAAGATGTCTGCTTATTCCACCAAATGGATAATGACCATGTACTGGCTGCAATAAGAGTGCTTAAGGAGAAAAATTATTTCAGCAACTGTTTCCAGACAAAACAACTATTAATTTATATGGTTACTCAGATTTCAAGACCCTTAGTTTAATTTCCCTCATCTCTTTCAATTACCCCTTTAGCTCTGACTCACCGATTTAGTTCTCTCTTTAGAATTTCATTCTTGGAAATTCCCTGGTGGTCCAGTGGTTAGGACTCCATACTCTCATTGCCAAGGAAAGAACCCCGCAATGTGGGGGTTCATCCCTGATCAGGAAACTAGAGTGTCCCAAAAAAAGAAAAACTACATTTTTAGTTCTTTAAGATTCTATGCTTTCATCACTTCTGGGCTCACCATTCTATGGGACCAAAATCAGTCCAGCTCAGTTGTTCAGTTGTATATGACTCTTTGTGACCCCAGGGACTGTAGTATACCAGGCCTCCCTGTCCATCACAAACTCCTGGAGCTTTCTCAAACTCATGTTCATCAAGTCAGTGATGCCATCCAACCATCTCATCCTCTGTCATCCCCTTCTCCTCCTGCCTTCCATCTTTCCCAGCATCAGGGTCTTTTCCAATGAGTCAGTTCTTCGCATCAGGTAGTCAAAGTATTGGAGTTCCAGCTTCATCATCAGTCCTTCCAATGAATATTTAGGACTGCTTTCCTTTAGGATAGACTGCTTGGATCTCCCTGCAGTCCAAGGGACTCTCAAGAGTCTTCTCCAACACCACAGTTCAAAAACATCAATTCTTCGGTGCTCAGTTTTCTTTATAGTCCAACTCTCACATCCAGACATGACTACTGAAAACACCATAGCTTTGATTAGACAGACCTTTTTTGGCAAAGTAATATCTCTGCTTTTTAATATGCTGTTTAGGTTGGTTATAGATTTTCTTCCAAGGAGCAAGTGCCTTAATTTCATGGCTTCAGTCACAATCTGCAGTGATTTTGGTGCCCGAGAAAATGAAGTCTGTCACTGTTTCCATTGCTTCCCCATCTGTTTGCCATAAAGTAGTGGGACAAGATGCCACAATCTTTGTTTTTTTGAATGCTGAGTTTTAAGCCAGCTTTTTCATGCTTCTCTTTCACTTTCACCAAGAGGCTCTTTAGCTCCTCTTCACTTTCTGCCATAAGGGTGGTGTCATCTGCATATCTTAGATTATTGATATTTCTCCTGGCTATCTTGATTTCCAGCTTGTGCTTCATCCAGCCCGGTATTTCTCATGATGCACTCTGCATATAAGTTAAATAAGCAGGGTGACAATATACAGCCTTGATGTACTCCTTTCCCAATTTGGAACTGGTCCATGTCCAGTTCTAACTGTTGCTTCTTGAGCTGCATACAGATTTTTCAGGAGGCAAGTAAGGTGGTCTGATATTCTCATCTGTTAAAGAATTCTCCAAGTTTGTTGTGATCCACAACAAAGGGTTTGGAGTAGTCAATAAATTAGAAGTAGATGTTTTTGTGGAACTCTCTTACTTTTTTGATGACCCAACAGATGTTGGCAATTTGATCTCTGGTTCCTCTGCCTTTTCTAAATCCAGCTTGAACATCTAAAAGTTCTCAGTTCATGTGCCGTTGAAGCCTCACTTGGAGAATTTTGAACATTCCTTTGCTAGCGAGTGAGATGAGTGCAATTATGTGGTAGTTTGAACATTCTTTGTCATTGCCTTTCTTTGGGATTGGAATGAGAACTGACCTTTTCCAGTCCCTGAGGCCACTGCTGAGTTTTCCAAATTTGCTGGCATGTTGAGTGCAGCACTTTCACACATCTGGGTCATAAAGATCTTTTTTGTATAGTTCTTCTGTGTATTCTTGCCACCTCTTCTTAATGTATTCTGCTTCTGTTAGGTACATAACATTTCTGTCCTTTGTTATGCCCACCTTTGCATGAAATATTCCCTTGGTATCTCTAACTTTCTTGAAGAGGTCTCTAGTCTTTCCCATTCAATTGCTTTCCTCTGTTTCTTTGCATTGATCTCTGAGGAAGACTTTCTTGTCTCTCCTTGCTATTCTTTGAAACTCTGCATTCAGATGGGTATATCTTTTTCTTTTTCTTTGCCTTTTTCTTTTTCTCCTTTGCCTTTCACTTCTCTTCTATACTCAGCTATTTGTAAGGCCTCCTCAGACAACCATTTTGCCTTTTTGTATTTCTTTTTCTTGGGGATGGTCTTGATCACTGCCTCCTGCACAATGTCATGAACCTCTGTGCATAGTTCTTCAGGCACTCTGTCTATCAGATCTAATCCCTTGAATCTATTTGTCACTTCCACTGTATAATTGTAAGGGATTTGATTTAGGTCATACCTGAATGGTCTAGTGGTTTTCCCTGCTTTCTTCATTTTAAGTTTGAATTTTGCAATAGGGCCAAAATAGTATCTACAAATTATCATCCATATTTCCGCCCCCCTTATTTTGGATCCAGGAAAACTTTGCAGGTTAAAGAGGCAAGTGTTTTAAGAAAAATTAGAAAGATATTTTTTCCCTTGTAGCATCTCCTTTTGGATTTTTAAATTTAATTGGTAATAATACAAAAAAGAAAAACAAAAGAAAAGACATCCCCCAAGCTAATTAACCTTTTTTTGTTTTGTTTATTATTATTATTATTAATTTATTTTAGTTGGAGGCTAATTAAAATATTGTGGTGGGTTTTGCCATACGTTGACATGAATCAGTCACAGGAGTACATGTGTCCCCTGGTCCCAAGCCCCCCTTCCCCTTTTAAAATGATCGCTTCTCTTGTAGTGAGTTTTGATTTAAAAGATGAATTAGTCTCTTGCCTCTGCCTATGTTGAAATATTTGGCCCAGAAAATAATTTAACCCTTAAACTCCCTCATCCATAAAAAAGTAAAATAATGTGTATTTCACATCATAATAGTAAATTAAAAGGTTGAGAAAAGATGTAGACTACTTCATAAATTCAAAAATTCTTAATGATTTCCAGTTTCAGAGTGAACACTGGTAGTGTCATTTAGAAGACAGTTTGACAATTTCTTGTAAAGCTAAACATAGTCTTACCATATATAATCCAACAAGTGGGACTGCTTAGTGTTTACCTGACTGATTTAAAAACTTAGATCTAAACGGAAACCTACATGTGGTTATTTTTATGTTAATTTATAATCATCCCCACCTGGAAGCAACCAAGTTCATTTCCAGTTTGAGTAGATAAACCAAATATGGGCTTCCTGGTGGTTCAGTGGTTAAGAATCTGCCTGTCAACGCAGGAGATGTGAATTTGATCCCTGGGTCAGGAAGATTCCCTGGAGAAGGATATAGCAACCCACTCTAGTATTCTTGCTTGGGAAATCCCATGGAGAGAGGAGCCTGACAGGCTACAGTCCATGGGTTCACAAAAGAGTCACAAATTAGAGACTGAAAAACAGCAACTACAGTAAAACCAAACGTGATACATCCAGAAAATAGGATACTGTTCAGTTACAAAAAGAAATAAGCTATGAAAAGCATAAGGTATATCACTAAGTGAACAAAAGCCAGTCCAAAAAGACTGCATAGCATATGACCTAAGTATGTGACCTTTTGGAAATAGCAAATTATAGAGATGATTAAAAGGTCAGGGGTCTGGAGGATTGGACACTTGTTTGAGCAAGCTATGGGAGACAGTGGAGGACAGAGGAGCCTGGCGTGCTGCACTCAATGGGGTCACAAACGGCCAGTCCCTCCTTAGCGAATGAACAACAATAAAAATAATTGTGTCAATAACTGTGTGAATCTTTTCCCTAGATTTTCTGACTATAACGAAAAAAGCAAAGCAACAGAGACTGAAAGATTTATTTGCTCACATAAAAGGTAAGAGAGGATTAAAATAACATAGATGTTAATACAAAGCGACTAGTCTTACTGATGTGCTAACAGAGAGGAAGAAGGGAAACATTACAAAGGATAAACTATAAATACCTGGATGGGTATGCATATAAGAGATCATGGTGATATCATGAGTTCCGATTTGATGGCTAAGAAATGGATAGTATAACTTTGGACCTATAAGGGAAGAGAAAATTTAGAATGTTGCCAGTAATGTAAACTGGTGACAAAACTCACTAATAAATATGTTCACACGTAGAATTTGGTATAAACAGAAAACCTTACTATTAAACTTGAATGAGGGACCTGGATTCTCTTACTTTTGAAGAAAGAGAAGGGGATGGGAATTTTGTGCTTACAATAGACATTTTAGATTGCAGGACTCCATGGGTGGGTTAATTAACAGAACTACTTAGAACACAGTGTGAGTGAGAAGGTGATAGGTCAGTTCAGCATAACAAGCTGCATTTCTCATATTACCAATGGAGGCATCCATGAGTCACCAGTTGGAGTAGGAGACAAATGTGTCTGTCTGAATGTAAAAGTGTCACTATTATTATTTTAAGGAAACATGAAGTATATGTTCTATTTATGACAGGTTGGTTCTCAGAATGTCAGGAAGAGAATGACTTCTTCTAGCCCCAAATGATCATGAAGAAAGAAACATCTAGTAAAATAAAATTCTGTATTTCCCCATGAATTGATGGAAATTATTATATTGATTAATTTATAAAATGCACAATTTTATAAAGGCACATACTGATTGTAAATAGTCAAACAACCTACTTCAAGGCTTTCTGTCTCCTAGAATAATTTTCTGACCTGATTTCCTATTTCATGAATATGTTAGTTTCCATGACAGATATTGACTCCAGTGTTCACAGATTACCACTGAAAAATGATCCTTGTTACTATGTCTTTCACTGCACTTTAGGTGTCAGAATGCATTGCATACAACAAATAGTCAAGGCAAGGAGTTGTGTCTACAAAAATAAAAATAAAAACTGTGAAGTAACAACTTGAATGTTTTAGAATTAGCAGGCATATTTTCAGTAGTTTCATAGCATTAGTAATGAGTCTGTATTTTAAAAATAATAATAGAAAAAATGAGTTCTGACTTCTTTTTGGATGTGTGTTGTAATGCCTGAATTTCTCAAAGCATATGGTGATTCTCAAAATTATCCTTTTTCCACCTACTGCTAGAAATTTCTTGCCTACTGATTTCAGCACCTCTTCAATGTGTTAAAACCAATTAGTAATACATCAAAGGATTTTTTTTTAATAACAGAAAGTTTAAACTACTGCAGAATATTTGGGCATTAAGCTCTGTGAAAATCCATCTCCTGAACTTTGATCTGTGCCTGTGAGGATAAATTCATAAATATGTTTTCATTACCAAATTGGAATCTCATTGGGGAGCAACCTAAACAAAAATAAATGATCTAACCATGGCTATAATGGTAAACTCTGTGAAACTAACATATTTTAGGCAGCCATTTATCTATTTTTATTAGATATATATCAATAGGTTTTCTCCCCTAGTTTTCCCTACAGTGTAATTAAAATCAATTATTTTTTAATACTAAAAACCCAGCAAAAATTAATGAACTAGCAGACAGCAACAACTACAACAGTAAGCTACAGATTGCCGAACATTTGCTTTTAATATTATTTCTAGTTCAAAATGAGATAAAGAATCCGCCTGCAGTGCAGGAGATGTGGGTTTGATCCCCAGGTCGGGAAGATCCCCTGGAGTAGGAAATGACAACCTGCTCCTGTATTCTTGCCTGGAGAATCCCATGGACAGAGGAGCCTGATGGGCTACAGTCCATAGGATCACAAAAGAATAGGGCACTACTGAGCGACTAAACCATAATAATTAGCTTGAATACAATTGAAGATCATGTAAGCACATAGTTCACTAATTTATTCCCAGCATCAGTGTCTTTTCCAGTGAGTCAGGTCTTCACCAAGGAAGACGTTGGTTACCTGCTAATTATCAGACAAAAAGAGAAAATTAGAGAAAGACTCTAATAGGATGTGGAATTAGACTCAGGGTGCAGATAAGAAAGAAGAACTGATTTCACAATGTCACAGCCAGAGGAGGATTTCAACTAAAATAGGCTAATCTGAGAGACACCTGATTTCACAAGTCTTGAACAAGATTTAACTCTGATTTGGTCAGTGAAAATTTTCTGGCAGTCCCTTAATTTTAAATATAATGCAGTTTGAAAAATTGTAAAGATGTTGATGTGTAAAACAGAAAAGGGGAGTATTTTGTAAAACATATTTCATTCTCCAGAGAGCTAAATGATTCCATAAAATCTTTAATTATTTTAACGTTAAGACATAAAGTTCAAAATGTTCCTTTTCAACATTTCATAAAACATCTTTAATTTTGTTCTTTAATTTACAGTTCCAAACAGATACAATAAAAAGTATATATACTACAAATATCAATTTAGGTGTTCATCTTACATATACTTCTTTCACATTTTCTCAATTAAGTTTTTATGTTTATATCTTTATCACTCATGACATCTTTCTTAAGTGTAAACTCCACCCATTATAAAATTAATGGAGGTTCAGTGAGATATCCATATAATTTAAAAAAAAACATTGCATTACAATTTTGCTGATGCTTCTAAAATGGCATTATTGGTTTGTTGGCAATTATTAGAAACATTAGTTCTTAGATAAAGGCAAGCTTGAATTTAGAAGAGGAAAGATGATCTAGGGATGTTAATGTATAAGAAATTAAGAAATAAGTTGTTTAAAATCAAACACATGAGTGATGAGAGCATCTCATATAAGCTAAGTCCACCTATCAACCACTTTTTAAATTTATTATCCATCTTGGAAAGTGATATTGATGAACATCTGCTTAATTAAATTACTGTGCTTGTCTTGACAGACTCATTTGGCTGGAATAAGTTAACATGCAAATTTTGAGGCAGATCACCATAAATCATAGGCTGAGATTACAAGATTATGTTGTTCAGTTGCTAAGTAATGTCCTACTCTTTGTGACCCCATGGACTGCAGCATGCCACGCTTCCCTGTCCTTCACCATCTACTTGAGTTTGCTCGAACTCATGTCCATTGAGTCAGTGATGCCATCCAACCATTTCATCCTCTGTTGTCCCCTTTTCCTTCTGCCTTCAATCTTTCCCAGCATCCGGGTCTTTTGTGTATATAGTTTTTTTATATTTTGATGTTATCAAGCATAATAAAACATGTAACATTTTCTTCTTTCCCTCTTTCCTTCCTTTGTTGTTTTTATTTTATTTTTCCCATTTTACTTCCAACTAAAGGGTTGAATCCATGCACCCTGCAGTAGAAGTACAGAGTACTATCCACTGGATTGCAGACCATGCCCCTTAAAGCTTGTTTGCTCATTCTCTAGTCTGGGGATGTTAACTACTATACTCCATGCATTTATCAAAATCCATGAATGTCTTTGTCAGGCTCTCTGTATCTTCAGGAAAAGTGGCTCCAGTAGCCTAAAGGCAGTCTACCTGACACAAGCTCCATGTGCAGGGTCTTGGAAACACAAGTGTCCCCAAGCTAGGAAAGAATGCACAGAAGTGACAGAGGAATTGGAGGGTGGGTTAGTTTCCTTTTGGTTGTTGTTGTTCGGTCACTAAGTCATGTCCAACACTGTGACCCCAAGAACTGTAGCCCCTTGGGCTCCTCTGTCTGTGGGATTTCCCAGGCAAGAATCCTGGAGTGGTTTACCATTCCATTCTCCAGGAGATCCTCCTGACTCAAGGATTGAACCTGGGTATCTGGCATTGGCAGGTGGATTCCTTTATCGCTGAGCCACCAGGGAAGCCTATATCATTAATAGACTCCTAGAGCGGCTGTAAAAAATTCCCACAGCTGGATGAATTAAGTGGGAAGAATGTATTCTTTCACAGTTATGTTGGCTGGAAGCCTAACAGATTGGTGTCTTAATGTCTTGTGCAAGTTCTGAGGCAGAATCTGTACCAGGCCTGTCTTGGCTTTTCCAGCAGTCCTCTGCATTCCTTGGTTTGTAGATAAATCCCTCTAGTCTCTGCTTCTGTCTTTGCCTGGTATTTTCCTGTATGTCTTTACATCTTTCTGGTTTTCTTTTCTTCTAAGGAGACAAGTTGTTGAATCAGGGCCCACCCTAATCTGGTATGCCCTCCTCGAAATTTTGCTACATCTGCAAAGACTCTATTTCCAGATAAGGGCACACACATGAGTTTAGAGCTGGGATAGATCTTTTAGGATGACACATTTCTACCCAAAATGCTGCTAGAAGAACCTGGTGGAACAAGAGAATGGTGGTGAATGATACTCCCAAGTCCCGGGAACAGAGATTTTCCCAGTGATAGAATTCTGAGTCAGTTCAAATAAAAATAAGCCCTGTCAATCAAGATATTTCTTCATTATGATATTTCTCCTGACAATAGTCAGGGAGGTTCAGTAGTAAAAAGTTGTCTGGATTGGGGCTTTGAGTGAGCTTCAAACCCGTTCTGGCCCCGTTAGTGCCTTCTATCCTAGACTGCTGATTTTACAGCTACCGTGCTTTCAAGCAAGCTTGGACAGCAAGGACATCAAACCAGTCAATCCTAAAGGATATCAGTCCTGAATATTCACTGGAAGGATAGATGCCGAAGCTGCAGCTCCAATACTCTGACCACCTGATGCAAAGAGCTGACCCAGAAAAGACTCTGATGCTGGGAAAGATTGAAGGCAGGAGGAAAAGGGGACAACAGAGGATGAGATGGTTGGATGGCATCACAGACTCGATGAACATGAGTTTAGGTAGACTCTGGAAGATAATGGAGGACAGGGAAGCCTGGTGTGCTGCAGTCCATTGGGTCACGAAGGGTTGAACACGACAGAGCGACTGAACAACAAGAGCTTGCAAGTCTGTTGGTTGTATGGCTACTGGGGAACTGGGGAAAGGAGGAAGGGAACAAAATATGTTGAAATGCCACAAAGCTCATTGTTCTTACTGAGATTCAGTGATATTTCTTGAATCATAGATCATTCCAAGCTTTTGCTTAATTTCTAGAATTCCCAAAAAAATTGATTTTGACAACTTCTCTTTGCTTTTAAGAAAGAAAAGATTTGGGGGTGTTATTTCACTACCGTTCTCCTGGTAGGAGGCATTAAAAGACTTTGTTTTTTTTCTTTTAAACAAGTGTGTTCCTGTAAAAACATTTCTGTAGCAGCACACAATTTGGCAGGTGCTCCAGGGAACATACTCTTGTAGGAGTACTTTCTACATTCTTTTCTCGGCACACACCCAGTCCAAATAATTAATTTCAGTGTGATGTCCAAATTCAGTTAGTGTTGTTTTAGTCTTTAAGTCGTGTCGGAATCTTTTGTGAGCTCACGAGTTTCCTCTGTCCATGGGATTTCCCAGGAAAGAGTACTGGAGTGGGTTGCCATTTCCTGCTTCAGGGAATCTTCCCAACCTAGGGATTGAACCTGCCATCTCTAGCATTGGCAGGAGACTCTTTAACACTGAGCCACCTGTGAAGCCACCCAAATCAGATGCTGCTACTGCTAAGTCGCTACAGTCGTGTCCAACTCTGTGCGACCCCATAGACAGCAGCCCACCAAGCTTCCCTGTCCCCGGGATTCTCCAGGCAAGAACACTGGAGTGGGTTGCCATTTCCTTCTCCAATGCAGGAAAGGAAAGGTGAAAGCGAAGTATCTCCATCGTGTCTGACTCTTAGAGACCCCATCGACTGCAGCCTATCAGTCTCCTCCGTCCATGGGATTTTCCAGGCGAGAGTATTGGAGTGGCTGCCATTGCCTTCTCCCAAATCTGGTGAGGTATATTAAATTTAGAAATTCCTAATGGAAACCTTTCCTACTTAGAGAACAGGCTAAGGCAGATGTATTTGCTACTTCCCATGCTAGTTTTTTCTAAACCACCCTTTCAGTGAAGATGGCTATAAAGTCAGCTGGCCTCCACTATGCACTACCATGCTGTTCTTCCATTCCAAGTATCACCTGATCATATTTCTCAGGACAAATCTGTTATTTTAAGACATTTTTCTTTTGGGGGAAGCCATTATCTGTTACAGTCAATATAATTGGGGTATGGGCATTGCTGTTGGCTCTTCACTCCATTCATGCTCATGCTCAATATTATTCCACCACCCCTCCCTGGAGTTTGCCAGTTCTTACTTTACAAGTAGGTATCAATCAAGAGGTTTGGTTTTTAGGTGGTGGATGCAAGCTTACTCCATTTTTGTTTTGTTTACTTGCTTATTTTCCTTTATGCTATTTATCGGAATTCTGAGAATCTTGATTTCTACACTCACTAGAGTATTTTGTGAGTTTTATGCTGCAGGTGAGCCCATCTGTGACACAGTACAATCATCCTAGTATCATCATCCCTCTTGGGCTCACTCAGGCAAATAAAAGGAAAATAAAGGTAATAAATGCAACTTTTTCTCCAAGCTATGTCCCCATGGCCCTTTAATTTTCAAAGGTTTGAATTTTCTTTGCATAAAGACTGAATTAACTTTCAGTCCTAAATTGTATCAACTTAATTATATCTCTTTATTTTTCCACAATATTTGATTCTTGCCTAATTCATATTAGCTGAGAATAATAATAGTTAACTTTGATATACCACTTAAAATTTCAATTGGTTTTTTCAACAACTTTATGAGATAGGCATTATTATAAAGTCCATTTTTCAAAAGCAAAGATACTGAGGTTTAGTATATTTAGATAACTTGACTAGGTATATCAATAGCAAATTGTAGAGTCAGCATTCAGAATCATAACTTTTATTCTACTTTAAAATACCTCATTGACATTTTTTTATGTCAGAATACAAAAATAATGGAGAATAAATTTCAGTCAGAGCAGGAGAGACAATATATGCATGCATCTAGATTGGAAAGAAAGTAGTAATACTTTATTCACAGATGAGGTGATTGTGTAGAAAAATTCAAGGAAATCTGTTAAAAATCTAATACTACTAATGAAATGAATTAGCAAGAGGACATCTTAAAGCTTAATATACAGATATTAACTGTATTTCTATATACCAAATAATCATATATGAAAAAAGTACTCTTTAGTATCAAACATATGAAATATATAATATTAAGTCAGAAAAAAAATGTTAAAGACCTGCACACTGAAAATTCTAAAGTTCTACTGAAAGGAAGTAAAGATCTGAATAAATGGAGAGATTACCATCTATAGATTGAACAAGTCAATATTGTTGAGATGTAAATTCTCCTCAAATTAAAGACTTAACACAATTCTATTCATATCCCAGCAGTCATTCTTTTTTTCTTGAAACTTGACAAGCTATTGGAAAATTAATGTGGAAATGCAAAGGACCTAGATTGGCCAAAATAAATTAGTAAAGAAAGAACAAATTTGGAGAATTAATTCTACCTAATGTTGAGTGAATATAAAACTCTACTAATCAAGACCATTTTAATATTGGCAAAGATAGACAGATAAGAGGAATGGAATAGAAAATCTGGAAATAGACATACACATATATGGACAACTGGTTTTGGAAAAGTTTCAAAGTAAGTTCACTGGAGAAAGAACATCTTTCATCAAAAGGTGCTCAAAAACTTGGATAAACATATGCCTGGTGGCTCAGATGCTAAAGAATCTGCCTGCAGTGTGGGAGACCTGGGTTCAATCCCTGGGTCAGAAAGATCTCCTGGAGAAGGGAATGGCTACCCATTCTAGTATTCTTGTCTGAAGAATTCCATGGGCAGAGGACCAGGTGGACTACAGTCCATGGGGTCTCAAAGAGTCAGATGCAAAGGAATGACTAACACTTTTCACATGTAAACAAAAGGAAACAAAACAAATATGATTCAAAACCTATGCCTTATGTAATGATTTAACTAAAAGTGAATAATTACACAGAAGCAGGAAGATCCTTTTGAGAGTGATTAATATGTCTATTGCCAACTTCAGTGCTGATTTCAAGGGAGCATATATATATATATATGTATATATTAAAAGTCATCCAGTTGTGCACTTTAAATCATGCCATTTATTATATATAATTTATATTCCAGTAAATCTGTTAAAAAAGAAAATATTCAAATCCATAATTTATTTTGAGGGCTCAAACAAAAAGAAAAGTTTGTAAATGATTTTAGAGGCTACATTTTTATCCTAAGAAAATATTTAAATATTTTCTTTGTGTAATATTACTTATTCTTTATGTCTTGTGAGCAAGATTTAGTTTCTGACTTGACAGATTGATCAAAAGAATTATTATATCTCTTTTCAGGGAAAACTTACTATATTATTAGTTCAAAATTATCTTCAGAGAACCAAAAGTAACCTAACCCAGTGACACCTCACACACTGATAAGGAAGCTGATCTGATAGATGTCAAAAACAGGAGGAGTCATGTTGGATGAAGATTCCTACTAGCATGATTCACTTGGGGGAGAAAATAAGTCTTCACCTGCAGCAGTTACTCCTGTATTGAGCTCACCTATGGGAAGAACATAAGTAGTTAGGATAGTTACCATTGATTTATAGATTTCCCCTCTCTGTGGGAAAATGGGCTTCTCTCCAGTACAAAAAAAAAAAAAAAAATACTGTAAACTTAGAAGGTTTTTCAGGAGCTGGAGTCAATTAAGTAGAATATACTTTCCATTGGTTCTTTATATATGATACAAAAAAAATATTTACAAACTATGATGGACAGAAACTTTTCATAGTAATACTACATTAAAAAACAAATGAAAGTCCATTAAAAGAAGATGAACAAGGGTCCTGCGCTGCGGCGGGCGAGGTGACCTCGCTGTAGGCCGCCGCAACCATGGGCCGCGAATTTGGGCATCTGACACGGGTACGGCATGTGATCACCTACAGCTTGTCGCCCTTCGAGCAGCGCGCCTTTCCCCACTACTTCAGCAAAGGCATCCCCAACGTGCTGCGCCGAACTCGGGCGTGCATTCTTCGTGTCTCGCCGCCGTTTGTAGTGTTTTATCTTGTCTACACATGGGGAACGCAGGAGTTTGAGAAATCGAAGAGGAAGAATCCAGCTGCCTATGAAAATGACAAATAAGCAACTCACCTGGATAATGGTTCCTTGTCTCTGAAAGACCCTTCTCTGGGAGAGGAGTGTAAATTGTAGTGTCTCGACACAATAAACTTATTATGGGCTGAAAAAAAAAAAAGATGAACAACTAAATAAGAAAAAGATAAAAAGTATATGCATTATATGGTTTCTGTTAAAGAAGAAATACAAGCAGCTGATAGACATACGTTGTCGTTGTTGTTGTTAAGTTGCTAAGTCATGTCCGACTGTTTGTGACGCCATGGACTGCAGCACTCCAGGCTTCTCTGTCCTTCACCATCTCCTGGAGTTTGCTCAGATCCGTGTTCACTGAGTTAGTGATACTATCCAACCATCTCATCCTCTTCCACTTTCTTCTTTTGCCTTTAATCTTTCCCACATCGGGGTGATACAAATATAAGAAAGTTCTAAGTCTTACGGGTATGTCAATAAAGCAATTACATATTCTTTCCTCCTATCCGTTTGGTAAAAGCTAAACACACAACACATACTGGTTTGTCTGTGCGTGTGCGCACACACAGATTTTGTGTTGGCAACAACTAGAATGATCTTTTTTTCAATTGTTACACTCCCGATTGTGCCGTTCGGTTTTGTTGCATGGATGTCTTTCCTGGACCTCTTATTGCTCCTGTCATGAATGGTAGCTGCTGTAACCCGAATCGCTTTTTTACTAGAATCTGGGGAGGATTCAATCATGAGGAAACTATGTGTCAAGGCAGAAAGCTAGCCTGAAATTCTCCCTTATTCATAAAGAATACTTGATTGCTAACGTGAGGAACATGATTACTCAAAGTTCCCTACTCTTTGGCAGAAGAGAGCTGCCAGAAAATAAATGCTATATTTAAATGATTATAAAAAGACCTTCCCCTTTATTGCAAGCTTGCCAGATCTTAGAAATAGATATGATGCTCTGTATCCTCTATGAAATAAAGGCCAGAATGGGATTTTGGCATGAGCCAATAATAGCGTTACACATCTTGATCGTTGAAGCATCCAACTTTTTATCACTGACAAGAAAAATTCTAAACACTATTTCTGGCTCATGTGATAAAAAATATTTTTCTATTTTCTAAGCAGTTAAAACCATATAGGATGACTTCAGTTATGCTATAAATCTTCTTTTCTCATTTCCTGCTGATTTGAGCAAACTTTGATTTTATTACATAAGTGAAATTGTCCTGTGTCTTTAGCTAAAAATATGGAAGTTGAGATGTCCGAAAGCACAAGATTATCAAACCATTTCTAATTATCTTGAGAGTAAACTTATGAAGGAAGAAGCAAATCACTTTTTAAAAAATAGTTTAAAAATCTTTCCATTGCCTTGGGTTTCTGATAATTTCTAAAAAATTGCACTCTTGACATTCAGTGGAAATGTTATTTTCAGTTAAAAATTAGTCTCTGTTACATGCTAATTTTTTTCTCATTGGCATTCTGAAGTCAATCAGTCCCCAGTTATTATTTTGTGCTGTTAATTGTACACTAGACTACTACTTATAACTCACATGTTGATTAATTGTTACACATTTTAGACTTACTTGAAAGTCTAAATTTTCAAGCAACAGACTAATTTTCTTATAAATGAAAATAAAGATGAAAACTCCAAACACCTCTAAAACAATTAAGATTTTTCCCACACTTTTTAGTAAACTAGCTTCAGTAGTTTAAAGCAAAATTTTATTAATCTGTTAAGAAAGTAATAATTTATATTGAGACATTCAAAGCTTACTAATATTGGAGTCTGCAGTGCTTTAACTGTTTCCAGTTAGTTCACAAAGAATGTTAAAGCTCTGAAAAATTATGGATACACACTAAGTTGGAGAAAGACTGATTGGGAGGGGAAAAAAAGCATATATGAAGAATAAGAATATTTAAGAGTTAAAATCTGAAATGGTTTCTGAAGTGCATGTCTTCATTCATTCCCTATCATCTTTTCGTGGTTGTTCAGTCACTACGCTGTGCCCGACTTTGACCCCCATGGACTGTATCATGCCAGACTCCTCTGTTCTCCACTGTCTCCCAGAGTTTGCTCCTATTCATGTCCATTGAGTCAGCGATTCTATCTAACCATCTCAGCCTCTGCTTCCCCCTTCTCCTTTTGCCTTCATTCTTTCCCAGCATTAGAGTATTTTCCAATCAATCAGTTCTTTGCATCAGATGGTCAAAGTATTGGAGCTTCAGCTTCCATGGCAGTCCTTCCAATGAATATTCAGGGTTGATTTCCTTTAGGATTAACTGGTTTGATCTCCTTGCTGTCCAAGGGACTCTCAAGAGTCTTCTCCAACACCACTACTCGAAAGCATCAATTCTATGGTGCTCAGCCTTCTTTATGATCCAACTCTCACATCCATACATGACTACTCGAAAAACTATAGCCTTGACTATATGGACCTTTGTCTGCAAAGTGATGTCTCTGCTGTCTAGGTCTTTGCCATCTTTATAAATACATCAAGTGCTTACAGACTTTTCTTAAGAATGGAAAGAATGCTATCATGAAGAATTGTTAACAGTTATTAGTAGATTAACAGAGTGATAAAGAGGTGCTTTCAAATGATCATTAAAATGGTTTTGAAAACTTCTGTAGAATGGGGACCCTCAAATACTGATTCTGAAGTCCCAGAGCAACATGGTAACATCATGACGCTAGGGAAGTTACATGAAATATAGATTCTTTAGGCTTCCTAAGAAAGATTTTTTAAATCTAAGCTTTGCCCCATGGATCTCTATTTTTTAAATGTATCCAGGTTACTCTGATCTTTAGAATGCTTATTTTTAAAGATGTTATACATTAACAACAACAACAACAAAAATATGGTTGTTCAGATATTTCCCATAATTTTTCTAAGCTTATTTGTAACCTCCTTCTTCAAGCATGTCAAAGAATTACTATTTTATGGGACACATTTTGAGAAATGCTTTCCACAGAGTTAAAAGCCTTTTGCTGTGACTATGTGATTTGGTAAAAAATCAGGAAGTTATAAACAGGTTTGAATATAATAGGGAAGGGATATGTAAGTATCCAACTCTTTGGACATTATTCTCTACATAGACCAAGGAAAAGAAACCTGGGCAGAACAACGTGAGCAATTATAGAGAATATGAAGTCAGAGAAAGGCCAGAATAGGAATTTGTCAGTATAGCTGACACCATTACAATCTGGGCTTAAAATTAGAATAGATTGTTTCCTCTAGGAGCTTCCCTGGTGACTCAGATGGTAAAGAATCTGCCTACAATTCAGGAGCTCCAGATTTGATCCCTGGGTCAGGAAGAGCCCCTGGAGAAGGGAATGGTTACCCACTCCAGTGTTCTCGCCTGGAGAATCCCACAGACAGAGAGGCCTGCAGTGCCATAGTCCACAGGGTCACAGAGTCAGAAACAACGGAGTAACACTTTCACTTTCATTTCTTCTAGAAGCATGCTTAGGAGGCACTGGATTGAAAGATTCCTCACCATGCAATAGCTCCATAGGGATGAATGGAAATCTGTCCCCAGTGAGTTTGGAGTAACAGTGGGGGCAGGTAAATTCCAAGTGCAAAGGGCAACCCTGGTGAAACACTGTTGGAATCTAAAGGAAGGGCCTCAGTCACTTATTTAGAAAGTGCTTCAAGGTAGACCCAGTGTGCAGTCATATACAAATAGCTGTATCTTCACATATTGTGAAGACATTACCACAAGGCAGTAAGAAGACCGTAGTCCAGGACTTTCCAAAGGAGAAGGTCCTGGGTTTCATTTTCTTTTACTTTCCTTTCATTTACTATTTCTTGTCTTCTCCTCTCCTCTTCCCTCTTGTCCTTAATTTTCTTTCCTTTATTTTTTTTAACCCCTTTTCTCTTCTCATTTGTTTCATGTGCCAGAAATATCCCTGAAGTGACTGGGAGAAAATCCAGCCTGTTATATCAAGTAAAAGTTTCCTTCCTAAGATCTGACTCCTCTTCTCGGGTTGTGCATTTTTCAGACTGATGGCTGATCTGCCATTTGTTCACCAGCCAAGCCCACCACTATGCACACTTCTCTGTGTTCTCATGATACCCTGTGAAACCTGTCTGTATTTACAAATTTAAGTGAGGATTACAGTGTGTATGTGTGCTCCCAAGTAGATTTTTAGTGCCTTGAATACAGGGACTGTGCTTTTCTGTATTTTATTCCTAGTACTGAGCTACAGAAAACAAGTCTGGCTGAAAAGGTGGATGGTAATGAAAGAGTATATCCACACATACGCAAGTATATTTTAAACAATGAAGCACTCTCCTCAGGATTACATAAATCCTCTTTTGAGTGTATCTGCCTCCACATTAGATCCTTATAACTGAAACAAGATGTGGCATAATCAGCCTCCTAGAGAAGATCAACTAAGTCCATTTAATGAGATAAATATTTATCAATGACCTGTTATGTGCAGGGGCTTCCCAGGTAGTGCAATGGTAAAGAATTTGCCTCTCAATGCAGGAGATGCAAGCTTGATCCTTGGGTCAGGAAGATCCCCTGGAGTAGGAAATGGCAATCCACTCCAGTATTCTTGCTTGGGAAATCCCATGAACAGAGGAGCCTGGTGGGCTACAGTCCATGGGGTGGCAAAGAGTCAGACACGACTGAACATACATGCATGCATATTATGTGCAAGGAGTGTAGGTGAATGATTGAAAGATTGAGAATAAGGGAAAAACTAAAGAAACCTGGGTCCCTTTATATGGAGATAAGTTGATCTCAGGTTTGGGGAACCGAGGAGCAGATTTTCAGTGTCTGGAGAGTTGTCATTTGTAAGCAGGATCAGCGCACATTTCCACAGACGAAAAGAAAGAGGAAGGGTTTTAGCTTTGAATAACCTTTCAGGAGTACTTTATCAAGCAGGGCTAGGAGGGCTATTTCTCAGGAGATGTTTTTTAAGGTTAAGGTAACTCCTTAGCTGTAGTCCTTTCAATAAATAAAAGGCTAGATGCCTGGAGCTCCCTGCTGGTTGTGTAACTCTGGGAGATTTTAGTTCCTTCTTACGCCTCTCCTCCAATGACCTTAATTCCTTTCATCAGTTTAAAGTTTAAAGCATTCACAAGAAAACATGTATCTATTTACAAGGATGAGAAATTTCAAAATTTCTCCAGGCAAATCTATTTTCATAAAAACCCCCCATTTGAAGTGACCTTGCGAGTTTCTCCCGAATAGGCACGGCCATTACAAGATGCAGTTTCACAGGATTTCGTTTTGAAGGAGATGATATGAAACACAAAAACAGACCTCCCTTTTATGGTGTGTATAAGCACCGTCTCTCTGTGAAAGAGGAAAAAGAAAACATTGGTGATGTTGCACAAGCTTCAGAAGCAAAACTAGTTCAGATAATCTTTTCAAGTGGTATCACTGAACTCTGATGAAAAACTCTCATAAACTCTATGTTTTAATATTTTCATGAGAGTATAGTTGCTTTACAATGTTGTGTTAGTTTCTGCTGTACAGAAAAGAGAATCAGCTAGACATATACATATCCCCAACTTTTTGAATTTCCTGCCCATTTAGGTCAGGCTTCCCTGGTAGCTCAGCTGGTAGAGAATCTTCCTGCAATGTGGGAGACCTGGATTCAGTCCCTGGGTTGGAAGATCCCCTGGAGAAGGGAATACCTACTCTAGTATTCTTGCCTGGAGAATTCCATGGGCAGAGAAACTTGGCAGACTACAGTCCATGGGGTCGCAAAAAATCCGACATGACTGAGTGACTTTCACTTCACTTCACTCCCATTTTAGGTCACCATAGGGCACTGAGCAGAGTTCCCTGTGCTATACAGTAGGTTCTCAGTAGTTACCTATTTTATACGAAGTAGTATATGTATGTCAATCGCAATATCCCAATGTAGCCCACCTCCACTTTCCCTTCTTGGTGTCCATACATTTGTTCTCTATGTCTGTTTCTCAAAAAAAAAAAAAAAAACTTTCATTAAATTTATGTATGGATATCTACACCTAAGATTTCCTACACTTAGTCTTAAACACTGGGGAGGGCTGTTCTGCTCAGGTAACATACTCTCTGAATATCCTTCCAGTGGCAGCTCAAAAGAGTTAGCTGCTTTATTTCCAGCTGAGCTCATTCTTAACCATCTGAGCCACAAGGGAAGCTCAAGTGAAAGTGAAAGTCACCCAGTCACGTCTGACTCTTTGCGACCCCATGGACTTCTCCAGGGGACTTCTCCAGGCCACAATACTGGAGTCAGTAGCCTTTCCTTTCTCCAGGAGATCTTCCCAACCCAGGGAATTCAGGAACCCAGGTCTCCTGAATTGCAGGCAGATTCTTTACCAGCTGAGCCACAAGAGAAGCCCTCTGTTTCCAGAGCAACTTGAAAGTGGGAATTGTGTCTGAATGACCTTTGTGTTCCCAGCTTCTTTTATATTGCCTCGTAGATGATAAAATGTTTGTTGAATGAATGAGCACATCTCTTACAGTATGTAGCCAACATTCATCTCCCCTCAACAAATCCCAGACTCTTTGAAAGTAAAGCCTAATGTCTCTTTATATTTATAATCTGAGTGCCTGGTACAGCATAACACATCCACGATGTATATGATGAAAGAATTAATATTTTGGTACTTACAGGGAATATCACCATGTTATAAAAGCATGCAATAATTAATGTTGAGCAAGAATCTTAAGTTATTTAGATAATATACTTACATTGGGCTTCCCTGGTGGTGCTAGTGATAAAAAATCTGCCTGCCAATGCAGGAGATGCAAGGGATGTGGGTTCCATCCCTGGGCTGGGAAGAACCCCTGGAGAAGGAAATGGCACCCACTCCAGTATTCTTGCCTGGATAATCCCATGGACAGAGGAGACTGGTCGGCTACAGAGTCAGACATGACTGAGCGACTGAGAGATAGAGAACTTATATTCATCATACTCTGGGAGGAAAACGCAGACATGAGTGTGTCTATAATTGATACATATTGTTGTTCAGTCTCTAAGTCATGTCTGTGTCTTTGCAACCCTATGGACTGCAAAAGGCCAAGCCTCCCTGTCCCTCACTATCTCCTAGAATATGCCCAAGTTCATGTCCATTGAATAGTGATGTCATCCAACCATTTCATCCTTTGTTGCCCTCTTCTCCTGTTGCCTTCAGTTTTTCCCAGCATCAGAGTCTTTTCCATTAAGTTGGTTCTTTGTGTCAGGTGGCCAAAGTATTGGAGCTTCACCTTCAGCATCAATCCTTCCCATGAGTATTCAGGGTTGATTGCCTTTAGGATTTACTGGTTTGATCTCCTTGCAGTTCAAGAGACCCTCAAGAGTCTTCTCCAGCACCACAATTTGAAGGCATCAATTCTTTGTAGAGCAGCCTTCTTTATGGTCTACCTCTCATATCCATACATGACTGCTGGAAAAACCATAGCTTTGACTATACCTTTGTCAGCAAAGTGATGTCTTTGCTTTTTAAGACACTGTCTAGGTTTGTCATAGCTTTCCCTGCAAGAAGCAAGGGCCTTCTAATTTCATGTATGTATATAGATGCATATATATGTACACAATCTCAGAGTCTGATTAGTATCTTAACATATTTTAGTTAAGAATAAATTGTAAGATTTTGTTATCAGAGAGGTCCGTACACACTGTCCCTGTCCTCCCTCTACCAAAAATAAATTTACGTATTTAAATCATCTCCTTCCTTGCTCACATTAGACATTTGTATGAGGTTGTGATTATATCTGATGTAAGCATGTGACAGTGCTTCAGAGTAACTATGAAATTATTCATTTCTGTTTCTTTCTAAACCTTCTGTGTAATCATTTGTGTAAGCTGCCCCGACACTGACATTGTTGGCTGTGCCAGTCAAACGTCAGCACAGGAAGCTTCCTGAAGAGGAGGGTTACAGGACTTTACATCTATTTTTAATGCCTCAGTGAATTGCAACACTGGTTCTGCATTGTTTTCTGACATAGCCAATAGTGAAATATCAGTTCCTTCTCTGCTTAACTCATTTGCATAAGATTTCATTTGGAGGAAGATTCATTGATGAGCTTGTGTGTTGTGCTTAGTTGCTCAGTCGTGTCAGACTCTTTGCAACCCCACGAACTGCCAAGCTCCTCTGACCAAGGGGATCTCCAAGCAAGAATACCGAAGTGGGTGGCCAACCCCTCCTCCAGGGGAATCTTCCCAGCAATCCAGGGGTCGAATCCAGGTCTCCTGCATTGCAGTTGGATTCTTTACTGTCTGAGCCACTGATGAACTTAGGAGAAACTGCCCCACTCATTGGGGTGAGTAATTGACAGTGTGGGCAGTGAAGTAAAAGATGGGCACTTTCAAACCTGCTCTTGCCACTTCCTGTTATAATTTTGGACTAGTGCAACATTGGACAAGTGACCTATTTGATCTGAGCTTCTGTTTAGTCGTTTCAAAGCAGAAATAAAATTAGTATACACTTCTTTGTGGCTCAGCTGGTAAAGAATCCACCTGCAATGCAGGAGACCTGGGTTTGATCCCTGGGTTGGGAAGATCCCAACCAGGAGAAAGGAAAGGCTGCCCACTGCAGGATTCTGGCCTGGACAATTCCATTGACTGTATAGTCATGGGATTGCAAAGAGTCGGACACAACTGAGCAACTTTCACTTTCACTTCATGGCATTATGGAACTTGTAATTAACTCGTGCCTTATGCAGTGACTGATATATAAAAAGTATATGTTAAGTTTTTGTTTTGTTACTATTTCTACTGTTTTATTTCTGAGCATTTCAAGGTTTAGATGGTACATTTTTTGTCAGTAGCAAGATAGAATAATGATTATACTTAACTAGCTCATTTGTTGTGAAGCAATTCATTAACCAGTGTCTATTGACATTGATCACATGTTTGTTTGATTTCAGAAAAGAAAAATCAAATTCTGGAAAAACGATCTAATTTATAATCAGTTGCTTCCAAATTACTAGATTGACTCCCTTTTTTCCAGCAAGTTGCTTGGACTTTGGGTACTACAGTTTAGTCATATGAGTGATGAAGCCTGGTGAGACTGTTTCTCACCACTAAATGGGGGGAAACCAATCCATTTGTTAATACTCAGAAAGGTAGTCAGTGATGCTGGGATGAGGAGGTGGAAAGTTCAAGAACATTGGCATCAGGCTGACCTGGGTTTGAATTTCAGTTCTATCATTTCTCTGGCTAATGCATTGAATTCCTTTCAACAGAGATTCTCACTTTGTCTTATGGTTGTTAAGATTGTCAGTATTTCTAGAGGGATTATTATTTATCACGTGTTTAAAAATTTCTAGGTCGATTGTCAAATCAATTTATCTCTGTAGATAATTAGATCAAAGAGATGGAGGAGACAAAGTTAGGCTGTGAGATGGAAAGAGAGGAGAAAACCAGGATCTAGGGGATAGAATCCCATTGGATGGTCCCCTGTGGCGTTTGTTCTAGCACAATTGAGAAGTTAACCAAATGTCTTGGAAATTGCCTTTCCTAGCCATACTTCTCCCAGATGCTGCAAAAACTTACAAAACTGTTCTTGAAGCCTAGGTCTACAAATTTCTCTGTCTTCTAGTAATTCCTAATTGGTATTTTCTCTAGGATTTTTCTAGAAGGAAGCAAAGTCTATTCCATTTGTTAGGCTTTTTGTTTATTTGTTAGCCTGGACTGATCAAGGCAAACTTGGAAGGCTTTTGTTTATTCCTAGAGATAACCAACGTGAGTAACCTTCACTAGCCCATTTCCATACTAGTACCAAGGTTTTTTTAAAAATAGAAATTGAAATGCTTTACACTGAGACTCTAGTCTGGGAAGCAAGTTGTTTGATAAAAGTGTATTTCTTAAAACAAGTGAATGATTTTGTTGTTGTTATTTAGTGGCTAAGTTGTATCTGACTCTTGTGTGACCCCATGGACTGTAGCCCACCAGACTCTTCTATCCATGGGATTTCCTAGGCTAGAATATTAGAGTGGGTTGCCATTTCCTTCTTCATAGGATCTTCCTGATGCAAGGATTGAACCCATGTCTCCTCCATTGCAGGTGGATTCTTTACCATCTGAGCCACCTGTGAAGCCTCAAATGGATGAAGGGAGAATTCTAATTAGTGTCTCTACATTGCTCCATAAAACTCAGTTCCATTCATTTCTTGAAAATAAAAAGTACAAAATAAAGTAAATTATGTTTTTTTTTTCAAAATTGGATTTTAATGGCTTATTTGAGTCTCAAATTCCATATGCCTAATTTTAGTTAACAGTATCACTTTGGATTCTAGTAACATATTTTAATGTAAATTTGAATAAAATTGAAAAAGCCATAACTGAACATGTTTGATTTCTTGGTTTCTTAGGTCAATCAAAACTGATCATTTCAATTAGAAGTTTTTGTATGCCTTGTGTTTTTCAAGAGTAAGTGCAAGCTTGTTAGGACTTGTGTGTGGATTCAGTTGCTAAGTTGTATCTGACTTTTTTGCTACCCCATGGACTGTATCCTGGGGCTTCCCAGGTGATGCTAATTGTTACAGTCCATGGGATTGCAAAGAGTCGGACTCTACTGAAGCAACTTAGCGCGCACGCACACACACACAGCTGTGGACTGTAGCCCACCAGGCTCCTCTGTCCATGAGGTTCTCCAGGCAAGAATAGTGGAGTGGGTTGCTATTTCCTCCTCCAGGGGATCTTCCTGACCCAGGGATTGAACCTGTATCTCCTGCACTGGCAGGCAGATCCTTTACCACTGGGGCCACCTAGGAAGCCAGCCCACTGCTAGGATTTAGTTGTGATTAATTAAAAGTTGCATTTATTTATGGTTTTTATTTCAGTATTTCTCAGTGTATGGTCTATTTTCTGCCTCATTAACATTACTTGGGAATGTTTATTTAAAAATCTTAGATTCCTGGGTTCCACTCAAAATTATTGATTCAAAATATCCAGAGGCGGAGCCAAGGAATCCACATTATTTTTTTAAAAAAAGGCATCCTATGTAACTCTCATGCACATGAAAATTTGATTTCAGTGCCACTCTAAAGAAGTCAGAGAGAGAAAAATAAATGTTATATATTAACGCATCTACATGTAATCTAGGAAAATGTTTCAGAGGAACCTATTGCAAGGCAAGAATAGAGATCCAGACATAGAGAACAGACATGTGGACACAGGAAAGGAAGGCAGGGGTGGGATGAATTGGGAGAGCAGAACTAACATATATATATATGTAAAGCATGTGTAAAGCAGATAGCTAGTGAGAACCTGCTGTATAGCACAGGGGGCTCAGCTTAGTACTCTGTGATGGAGGCCCCAGAGGGAGAGTATGTAAGTATTCATATAAGCTGATTCCATTTGTTGCCCAGCAGAAACTAACACAATATTATAAAGCAACTATACCCCAATTAGAAAAAAAAGAATCAGTGGAGAGGCCAGCAGCCATTAAATGAGCTATTTTAGAGAGAAGGAGGGATGAAAAAGGGCAAGGAAAATTCAGGCTGGATTATCATTGTATGAATGATAGAAGGTCAAATGCTATTTTTTCCTTTTTCTTTGAAAATCTTTTATTTTGTGTGAACAACCAAAATTTACTAAAATATGTAAGAACTACAGTCACTTCTTAGTTCACGATAAAGAAATGAACGCGGAAAGAATGCTTAAAGAGGATCATTGGATGAGATGTTTATACCAACAATAGACAACAAAACTGATAGTAAGGTTGGTATGAAAGACAGATTAAAGGGAAAGGACAGGTTCGCATTTCCATTTCCGGTTACAGATTTATTCCTTTGTCCATTGAATAAAAAATCTGAAATTAAGGTTAGTTCCTGTTGGTTTATCCCATCTGTACGTAATAATTTGTTAAAATTATATATTAAGATGAAACAAACACTTCTGACAAGAATACAAACCCTAGATTTTATTCAGTTAATTGCAAATAGGACTATCGAATCTTGAACTTTTGAACTGAAATGACCTCCTTTGTTTTGCAAAATAGTTCTTATCAAATAATCTCTTTTTGGGGAAGATTCCCTTCTGTCTCAGTCTGTTTTGCATTGAATTAAGAAGTTTGTCCACATATTTTCTCCTAAGACAAGGAGAAAATAAGAGAATTGCTCTTTCAATTTTTGATATACATAAGTGGTAAAATATTTGATATAAAGCCAACTTGAGATGATAAATAATTCATGCAGTCTTTTGGTAATTGGTAATGTGAGATGCAAACCACATAAATGAAATGGATCTCTTTGCTATCATTTGCCCAATGTAATATATTTTATAGACACTAATGATACACAAACAGTAAAGCCTAATGCTGTTTTGAATGCTGATTATACCTAAAAGATGCTTCAAGTCATACAAATATTCCAGAAGTGATCACACAGTGAGCTATTTGTTGAAATAAACATTACAGGATGGTTTAAGGTCAATTTAATTAAATATATATGGAAGTTTTTTTGTAGTTGCATGTATCTAGGTATTGCTCAGCCACTTAAATCTGTTTACTTTCCAAATCATCAGTTCCAGAAAAATAGTAAAATTCAATAGTAAATGTCACCAATTAGTGCAACTGTTCCTCAGTTAATTAACCTTTGATTCAATCATAGGACACACCAGCAAGTTTCTGTTTATTGGGGAATTTGCTATTATTTCCCAGCAAGTCTGCTAGAATCTTCTAAGCAAGTGCCTGGACAAGGTATAATCAGAGAGAAGTCAGCTTATCAGAGTAAAAAGTAGATAAACTGGATTAATTAATGAAACTAATGACACTTGAAAAAATGTCACTTTCCCCCTAAACACTTAATTGTATTTAGAGTGGCTTCACAGGTTGTTCTAGTGGTAAAGAATCCTCCTGCAAATGCAGGCGACAGCAGAGGTGCTGGTTTGATCCCTGGATCAGAAAGATTGCCTGGAGAAGGAAATGGCAACTCACTCCAGTATTCTGGAAATCTAATACTCCAGTATTAGGAAATCGCATGGACAGAGGACCCTGGTGGGCTACAGTCCATGGGGTCACAAAGAGTCTGACACCACTGAAGCAACCTAGCATGCAACATGTACACAGTATTCAATATTTAGGAAGAGTTTTTGTTACCAATCAAATTCCTATCACTGTTTTCACAGGAAAACAATGAACAGATGAGATATAATATATTTCAGAAAAGGGCAGTTGATTATGCCTTCTCCATAACTCAAGTATTTTTATTTATCCATCTGGTCTGTCATAATCTTGTGAAATAAAGATTGCTAGATCTCAGCATGGCAAGAAAATACCCATTTTTAATCAGTAAAACTGAATGACGCTGCTTCACTAAACAGATCTGGGCCGGTTGCTGGTAATACTGAGTATTGTCATCCAGCTGCAGCCGCGGTGACAGTCTGGGCAGGAAGTGGGATTTCAAAACCCTTTCAACCAGATGGGAGATTTTATTTATTCCCAGCACCCAGATGCCACCAACTCATCTCTCTGATGAGACTGTTTACTTATCTTACAAGGAGAGGTGGTGGTTGCTCCAGAGCATGTTTATTGAGAATTCCAGCTGCCAGTTGAACAGCTAATTAACACAAAAGCAATGCGTGTGTGTGTGTGTGTGTGTGTGTGTGTGTGTGTGTGTGTGTGAGAGAGAGAGAGAGAGAGAGAGAGAGATGGTGGATTCTTCTTTCAGTTGATTCTCGAGTGTGGGCGGTGACACTGCAGAGACGAACAGACAGCCAGCGCCTCAACTGGACTTGCCTGCTTGACTCTGGAGTCATCTTAGGGCCCAAAAGCGGCCTCCAGCATAGGGTGAAGCTGAAAGTGGACTCTTCAGTCCATAACAGCCCCAATCCTAGGATCCACAAGCCTTGGTATCAAGTCTTTATCAGAAATTTTTTGTATGCAAAGTCACTTCAGTGGCGTCTGACTCTTTGCAACCCCATGGGCCATAGCCTGCCAGGCTCCTCTGTCCGTGGGATTCTCCAGGCAATAATACTGGAGTGGGTTGCCATTTTCCTTCTCCAGGGGAATCTTCCTGATCCAGGGATCAAACTCAAGTCTCTTAAGTCTCCTGCCTTGGCAGGCAGGTTCTTTACCGCTATCAGAAGTACGAGGATTTACTTAAATTGTGGGATTGACAACACCATCAGTCCAAAAACAGTCCCTCCTAGAGTGGACTGTAGAGTCAGAGGTTCCCAGCGTTTTCTCAGAGGAACTCTATGTGAGACATCCCAGAGCTTGTACCCTCGGCCACCAATGGAGGAAGTCCTCTGGAGACCCACGTGTAGAACAGATGGAATCAGGCTGGAATCTCGTTCTGTAGCACTCCACATGAGCACTCTCCGTGCTATAACACTATCCTGTGTGGCTCCCTGGAGTTCCTTAATTACCTTGGTTACTTGTTACTTGTTGCCCCAAATGTCCAACACTGGCACAAAACTATTTCAAAAGCATCTCAGCTTTGCCTTGTCCTAATGCACTGAGTACAGCCAAGTAGGTGGTCCCCAGCAGACCACCATGTGAATTCCATCAAACCACATCATCGGTGGCCCTTGTCTCCAGCAAGAAGGCTCCTTTATTTCTCTACTCCTCAGGGTCCTTTTATGAAACTGATTCTTTGTTAATCTGTGTTTCATTATCCACAGATCGGCACATGCTTTAAATAATCAGAATATAAAAACCTTTGTCAGTAATTTTATATAGGACAGGTGTTGGTTTCCTAGCATTATTTCTCACTACCTTTGTACATTCAAATATGCACACAAAGGGCATAGAGTTTAGTTGTGTGGAACAAACTCACCATACTGTATGAGAATTAATCCAAAAGTAGAAGCCTTGGGCTTCCCAGGTGGTACTAGTGGTAAAAAGCCCTCCTGCCAGTGCAGGACATGGGCATTAAGAGATGCGGGTTTGATCCCTGGGTTGGGAAGATCCCTTGGAGTAGGAAATGGCAACCTACTCTGATATTCTTGCCTGAGGAATCCCGTGGATAGAGGAGCCTGTTGGGCTACAGTCTATAGAGCCACAAAGAGTCAAACATGGGACTTAGCACCCATGAAATAGCATCACAACCATCCCACATTTAGGATAGCCAAATTGGCTCACTTGATAACTGCTATAAGAAGAAGGCTAATCTCTGTGTGTTTCTCAGTTTTATTACTCACTGGAGAGCTGCTAAACCTCTCAAAGCTTTGTCTTCTCATGTAAACATGAAGTGGAGGATGTAAATAGTGCCCATACAGAGGGCTGCTACGACATTACATGAAATATGTATGTGAACCCCTTAGAGTATTATCAAACTATGGACTGTAGCCCACCAGGCTCCTCCATCCATGGGATTATTCCAGGCGAGAATACTGGAGTGGGTTGCCATTTCCTTCTCCAGGGATCGAACCCAGGTCTCGCACTTTGTAGGCAGATGCTTTACCATCTGCGCCACCAGGGAAGTCTAAGCAGACTGTATTTCTTGGATGGTAGTCTTTTTCTCCATTTTCAGAGAAGTGTGGCATCTTTAAGTCTCATATCTCTGTCCCTCTCTTTCTGTCTCCTTTTTTCCCCCTTTCATTGTCACATCACTGTCTCTGTCTTTAACCTTCTAGGCTCACTCTTGTAAAGACCCCTGTGATTATATCCAGTCCACAGAATAATGTCATCTGAAGATCTGCAAAGCTCCTTTTATGTTTACAGATTTCCAGGATGAGGGCCTTGCCATATGCTAGCTGTAGCTCAGCCCACCACAGTAACTGAGACCTGAGGGTTTAAATGACATGCACAAAGTCACACAACTAGCCAGTTATGTGGTCCATGTCTCAAGGCTCCCAGCCAAATGTTTATTCTGATTTAGCCTCTTTCTGTCATTGCAGATCTAATTTTGCTTTATTTTGAAAACAATTTCATAGACTCATTATTTTTTAATTAACACAAGTAATAATTGTTTTATAGAAAAATGTGGATGGCTCTTTTCTCCCATACTTCTCCAGTTGTAACCACCCTAATAGTTTCATGGCCAACCTTCTGGTATCCTTCTATGTATTTATAGAGTTTTTATATTTTGTATAAATGTGTATAAATGTCCATTTATCTTTTTTAGTCTTTTATTTTTATATACATAGGATATTTCCATAAGTATTACTCTGCCCCCTTCCCCCCACCACTTACCAGTGTAATTTTTTAACAGGAGATATAGGATGCCACTGAGTATATGAATCTTGTTTTCAACTGCTGTTTTTCAGATAGACATTTCTGTTCTAGCTTTGACTCTCACCTTTACACTGTGATGAGGAAATATCTTTGTGCACACATGAATGTATTTAGTGGTAGGTTTTTAGAAGTGGGAACATGTGTCTATGTGTGCAGGCATGTGTATTTCAATTCTAAATTCTAATTTTGGAAATCTAACCAGTTTACAATCTGACCAATGGTGTATGAGCATGCTTATATCGCCATGTCTTCAGTTACACTCGATGTTTTCAATTTTTGTCCCAGTTTGATAGGAGGAAAATTATACTTTATCATGGCTTAATGTGTGCTTGTTAAATTAGTGACATTGATTAATGGATGCTTCTTTAGATGGATGACTTAGATATGGCTGTATAATATTATTACTTGAAACCTTCTTACTCTAACTGGGAAAATAGTTAAGTCACAGGACAAGAATCCAAGTGTATGTCACCTCTTTCCTTTCTGGCCTGACTCCACATAGTATAGCTTATGTAAGGCTCTTCTGCAGTCAACTTCCTGATCAATGAAGTATTTATTTTGTGTCTGACTGCCTTCTTTCCATATGTTTATTTTGCTTACCATCCTCTCTTAAACCAGTCTTATTTGCTGAACAGTCTTGGGATAACTGAGTTCACTGTTAATTCTTAACTGCTGTCATTGTAGTTCTTATTTTCACATTATTTTCATATTGGTTTGGGTTTCTCACTGATCATTTAAAAGTAATTAAGCTAGTGTACTACATTAAGCACAATCTACAATGCCTAAGGTTTTTACAAATTAGTCTGTTTATATACAAAATAACATCAAGCTGAAACTAATTTATCTACCATAGTTCTTCAGGTGATCAATGATCACTTTTAACACAATTGGAATCAAGCTGCTCAAGAGAATGACACAGAAGACATCTAATTTGCACTTGCTTAATGCTGATATAAATGCAGTGGATTCTGGTGTCTTTTTTCATCAATGTCTCTTGCATGTGATCATCCGGAAGCTTGGCTGCATTGATTATGTGCTCTTGTGGGTGTCCTTTGATTACAATCACGTTGTCAAAATTCAATTACGTTTCACTGGTAAAACAAGAAATGGCAATTATAACCTGAATTATTTTAGAACTGGAGTTTCCAACCCCTTGAGCAAATTTCTGTTCCTGTTATGTTGTGGACAATAGTTTATTCTATATGCTGTAACTGAACTTCAAATTATGTATGAAAATGCAAACCATGACCCTGATATTGTGTTCAGTCACTCAATCATGTCCAACTCTTTGTGGCTCCATGGAATATAGCCTGCCAGGCTCCTCTGTCCATGGGATTTTCTAGGCAAGATTACTGGAGTAAAAGGGATTAAACCTACATATCTTGCATTGCCTGCTCTGGCAGGTGGATTCTTTACTACTGGCACCACCTGGGAAGCCCATATTGGACCCTGATTATTGGACTCTTACAAATACTCAGGATTTCATACTGAATAACTTTAGGTGGTTAGGGAATATTCTCCAGGTGTTGATTATGTGAGTTGAGGTCTGATTGACAACAATAAAGCAGCCCTGTCAAAATTTGGGATAGAATATTCCTGGCAGAGGGACAGCAAGGAAAGTGTCCTAAGGCTAGAAAAAGTATAGTTTTAAGAAACAGAAAGGAGTCCAGATGTGGCCAGAGCCTAGGGAGCACAGGGAGGGTCATGTCAGTTGAGGATGCTGAAGCCATCATTACGAGACTGTAAGCACAGTGAAACAGGTAAAGTGTTTTTTGTTTTTGTTTTTTACAGATGGGGCATTATGATTCTATCTGCATTTTGTAAAGATCACTTCGGCAGCTGCATGAAGAATTGGCTATGAGGATCAAATGGATGTAAAGTCTAGAGTAAGTGGTAGAACCAATGGAAGGAGGTCTGAAATAGTTGTAGTCTTATTTCTGAGAACCTAAGTGACAAAGCCAGTGGTAGGCTTTGTGCTTGGATGTAAGACGATTTCTGGTGAGCACTAGATCTAGAATCTAAAAACCAGGGAATATGGCTGATGTGCAGTGAAACCACACTTAGGAATCTCACTTATATTCAACAAATATGTTTTCAGTGCTTCCCATGTGCCAGTCACTGTCTGAAGCCACGGGTTTACAGCAGCAACAAAAACAGACAAAACTCCCTGTGCCAAACGGTTTACAAGCTAGTGGGTCAGAGAGATGACAGATCAAGACATACCGACAAGTGTGAGGCATGGTGAATGGCAAGGACGAAGGAAGGGGAGGTGGGTAGAGGCTTAACCAGGGAGCATTCCTCATCAATCATGATACAGAGTTGGGTTTTTGTCTGTAGTGTGGTGGGAGAGTGGTGGAGAGAACATACTCAGATTTACATTTATAAAGGGATACCTAGGACTATCATCTGGGGACAGACCTTTTGTGGACAAGAGAAGAGACCTCAAAAGTCCTGCCCTGAACCAGGCAAGAGAGAGAGGTTCTTCCTACATGAGGGCAGCCGTGGTGGAGGTGAGCAAAAGTTGAATTCAGGATACATTTTGAACACAGAATGTCAAATTGACAGGTTTTAGAGGAGTAACTTTGAGAGCTGGCCCTTTGTGATGTGCTCAGTTCATTCATCCCCAAGAGACAACATTTGTACGAAAGCCTGGCATGCTCAAAGATCAAACCTCTTCACATTTGGCAGTTCTGTTCACATTTGCGATTGTACTTCATCATTACAAGAGCTTCATTAGGTAGGTTTCGTTAACCACCTTGCAAATTACTGTACATCATGGATATTGTAGATTCTATATAAAAGACATTCAATTTTACAGATACCAAAAGAATACATGTTTATTTTCCATTACTTATCTTTGTTTGATTTAATAGCAGCCCCGAGTTGAATTCTGTCTGTTTTGAGAAATTCACAAGAGAGTATACACATTTTTTTTTTTTTGGTTAAGAGTCAGAATAGTCTATAGTTTTATTCCATGAGAAATTCAAGAGATAAATATGACTCTATTTAAAACCTCACAAAATGTTTTCTACCCACAGAAAGGCACAGCTTTTGTCTCACAGGTCACTGTTTCTCTGTGTCCCCAGTTCTTGCTCTTGCTCCCAGACTGTAAGGCCTTTCAAAAATAGAATAGTTGCAGCTGAGCCAAGTAGTCTTGGCTTGAAATTACTTTTACTTTTGGAGTATTCTTTCTGCATTTAACACTTACAATTTTGGCTAAAGCAGTGACTGTCACTGGCTCTCATCCCCATTTCCCCAAGCATTAGTCTCACTTCTGGCTGAGCCACAAGAGCAATTAAAACATCCTGAGACATTAATCTAAACGGTGTTGGAGGAAGATCAAGGGCTTGAGGAGCTGAGAACTCAGGGTATCAGAGAGCTGTTCTAATAAATATTAAAATTATTTAAAATACTGTCAGGAAAGGTGTAAGGATATTGTGACCCAGGTCCCAAAGAATCAATAATGGAAGGGAATTGACAAGGAGGTCAGTAGAAGCCAGTGATGATGAGACCAGAGTGCTAAATGCTAATAGCATGGATAGATCTCATAGGAGAAGGACTTCTAGAAGAGCAAGGGGAGGGGGTAGCGATATGGTAGTGTGTCTAGACAGGAAGAACTGGCTCACCCACTATCTAACTGTGAGTTGATTCTTTAAAAATATTAAATATTAAAAATATATTCTTTAAAAATAGATTCCTCTGCCTGACAGCAAGCATCCTCAGGAGATGACCAGCATCCCCTTAAAGCAAGAGGTGGAGGGAAGTTTCAGAAAAAATACTGAGTATATAGGAGAGTGTGCTGATCATGAAGTAAGAAACTCAGAGGACACAGTGCAAATTGTTATTATCTGTATCCACCACGTTGAGGTAAACTGAAGCTCAAAAAGGATCATTTATCCAGTCACAGGGCTTCTAGGTGGCAGCAAAATGAGACTCCTGCATTAATATAATTTTATGACTCCAGATCCTATGCTCTTTATAAGGGCTATGAAACTAATGTAATGTAAAGATAATGTAATGTAAGCTAAGCTCAATGTAATATCAGAGAAATGTTATTCTTTACCATACTTTAGCCAACAAAGCACTGCAACACAGACATGTAACAATGCTTCTGATGGTAATAGTTGAATTCTCTACACCACTTATGAGAGGTCTCAGTGTTCTGAGAGTTGTGTTGATCACCTCTTAAGAAATATGTTCAAGTGCTGGTCAGGGTAAACTCTGGACTTGATAGCCTCTAGTGTGTGCTTTAGAATAGGCCTGGAAAAAGCAAGGAAAAATGAATTTTGTTGCTGAACAATGTTTGTGTGATTAAGGGCCAACTGTGCACCCATCTATGAAAAAATGCTATGCAAAGCCATGAAAAATAGAGCTTCATATGGCTTTCCTATGTCCATTTCTTTTCCTGTATCCATTTTTCAATTTTCTCTTCTTATTCAACCATATAAGTATTTAAATATTAATTCTTACCAAAATATAAAATTAAAATTTTCCTTTTTTAAAAAAAAAAGTTTATCTTGTCAAGATGGTGGATAGAATGAGTAGGGTTGCCTTAGCAACTACCACATACCATGAAAGTAGAAATCTCTATGCACTTTGGGAGCAAAGGTTTTTTTATGGTTCAGAATATAAATTACTTTTAAAAACATGACTTTGACCTCTTTCTCCAACTACTTGAAAAAAAGAAATAATTTGTATAGCAGCTCCTATTTTAAAAACTTTTTGTTTCCCAACTAGTAGAGGAGAGAAAGCTGAAACCTAAGGAATGATGATAAAGCCTCAATTTACTCCAGAGAGGGGGCTTCCCTGGTGGCTCAGCATTGAAGAATCCACCTGCCAATGTAGGAGACATAAGAGACACAAGTTCTATCCCTGGGTTGCGAAGACACTCTGGAGGAGGGCATGGCAATGCACTCCAGTATTCTTGGCCTAGAGAATCCCATGGACCGAGGAACATGGTGGGCTACAGTCGGTAGGGTTGCAAAGAGTCAGATATAACTGAAGCGATTGAGCAGACATGCACACTTCAGAGGGACCAGAACAGTTTGAAACTTGGATGCATCAGAGGATGTGAGGTGGTCTGAGTCTTGGATCATCTAAGACCCAAGTAGAGATTAGTTGTCTACAGTGAAGATGAAACCTGGAATCTCTTCCTCATCCAGCAAGCCATCAGGGAACTGTCTTTCCCCCAACCTCAGCAGGTAGATGCTTGTTCTCTGAAGAAGTTGAACTCAGGGTGCTTGGAATGTGGTGGCAAGGATTATGGAAGACATAGGGAGAAAGTGAAAATGTGCACAGGACTCATGAGTACCTCAGGCTCATTCCTCATCCTGGCTCCAAGGACAGAGGCCATCAAATATATGTTCTCCAGTCACCGAAGCAAGAAAATGAAGTATTTTCTGGAGCAACTGCTTAAGTAAAAGATGTTTCTCACTACTGAGATCGCTGACATTTGGGGTCACTAAGGAAAGAGGCACCTCTGCTAGGTCGCTTCACAACACTGTCCCTCCACTCGCTAAAAAGTCGTGTCATACACCCAGATCTACTGCAGAACTGTCAGTGCCTCACTCAAGTGGGAATTCAAAAGCAAGGGCCTCAGGATAGTTCGAAAACCCTCTAAAATCAAGGTCAAAGCCTAAATCGACAGGAAAAAAATGAATTGAAGCGAGAATATAACTCAAGGTAACCGAAAGCAAACTTTATAAAAGCTACTTTTAATACACTTTGTTTGGTAAGAATGAGCAGCATATCTGTGAAATGAAGATGGATATGAAAAATAAAAGAAAACATTCATGGGAATTTACATTATGGTAGCCAAAATTTTAACAAATCAGTAGACGAAGGTGTTAGAAGATTTTCAGAATAATTCTCCTGTAATTAGAACAAAAGCACAAAGAAAAGGATGATAGGAAGAGAAAGATTTTTTTAATTAAATATTTATCCACAAATATTTATCCACAATTCATAGTTGGAGTTCCATAAAAAACAGAATAGGAAGAAATGGAGATTTTTAAATAAAGTGATCAAATAAGCGGTTCCATAATTGAATGAGTGAAATTTTCAAAATTAAACGGTTGTTTGCCTAGGTCAGAGGCTTCCAGTTGCTCTGTGGTAAAGAATCTGTCTGTCAGCGTAGGAGACATAAAAGGCACAGGTCTGATCCCTGGGTTAGGAAGATCCCCTGGAGAAGGAAATGGCAACCCATTCTTGCCTGGGAATCCCATGGATAGCGGAGTCTGGCTTGGTATAATCCATGGGGTTGCAAAGAGCTGGACACAGCTGAGAGAACTGAGCATACATGGTCCACTGCCTAGATCAGTGACTAAAAGACATCCAACAAACCACATCATCTTGAGATTTTAGAAGAAAGAAATGATTAGATCTAAAAATCTCCCAAAAGAAGAGATGGCACATAGTTAAATAAACGGGAATAAGAATGTCCAAGAGCAACCTGTGCATGCATGTGTGCTAAGTCTCCTCAATCATATCTGACTCTTTGCGACCCCATGGAGTGTAGCCTGCAAGGCTCTTCTGTCCACAGGATTCTCCAGGCAAGAATACTGGAGTGGGTTGCCATTTCCTCCTCCAGGGGATCTTCCCCACCCAGGGACCGAATCTTCCTCTCTTATGTCTCCTGCTTTGGCAAGTGGATTCTTTACCACTAGTGCCACCTAGGACACCCCCCAGAGCAATGTACTATTGGTAAATCTGGTGGGAAAAAATCCAAGCTTTCAAACCAGCCTCAGAATCTGGTCATGAGCCAAATTCTTAATCTCTCTGTGTTCACTCTCATTACCTGTAACCTGCAGATAACGATACCCCCTATTTCATAGCATTATTAAGATCATTAAATGAGATAAAGCAGAGAGTTCTTGATTCATGCTAGCTGTTTTTATATTGATAATATGACTACTATATTCTGAACAAGCTCTTCTGACTAGGAAGAATTGTCTGGGAAAGCATAGGTGCTGAACATCATTTAAGTTATTATGAAATGGATAAAGGACTTACTAAGCATGGGATAACAGTGGAGAAAAGATTGACATATTTAATTCAGATATTTGAATGTATAAAATAAAAGCCACACATAATAATTACAAATGGGATCATCAAAAGATAAATAGGCAAATGAAAATATAATTGCTATTCAATACAATCATGTGGCAAAGGGTAATGTTATTAATTTATAAGGAACAATTTTAGGCAATTAAAAAATCTATATATTAATATAAAATGGTCAGAGTATCTAAACAGATAGATTATAGGGGAGATTTTAAAAAATAAATATGAGAAACCAATTATTAGCTATAAAATTATCCAATTAAAAATGTAATAGGCTGACATTTTTGGTCTAGGAATTTGGCAACAAACAACAGCATCAACAATTCATTAATTTCCTAATTATATCTTCATTATGTTGTTGTTATTCTTCAGTCACTCAGTTGTGTTCAACTCTTTACGACCCCATGGACTGCAGCACGCCAGGCCCCCATGTCCCTCACCACTTCCTGAAGTTTGCCCAAGTTCATGTCCATTGCATTGGTGATGCCATCCAGCCATCTCATCCTCTGATGCCCTCTTCTCCTTCTGTCTTCAATCTTTCCCAGCATCAGGAACTTCTCCATTGAGTCAACTGTTCACATCATATGACCAAAATACTGTAGTTTCAGCTTCAGCATCAGTCCTTCCAATGAATATTCAGGGTTGATTTCCCTTAAGATTGACTAGTTTGATCTCCTTGCTGTCGAAGGGACTCTCAGGAGTCTGCTCCAACACCAGATATAAAGATATACTTTATAATGAAGATATAAATTATATCTTCATCATACTTTATTTTATTATTTGTTTCTTTTGTGCCTTTGTTTTATACATATATTCCCAAGCAGGCTCTATGCATTGTTAAAACAGGAGCTCGGTTGTTTAGTTTGATGCGGTTTTCTAAGTGACGTGGAGTGAGAAATCAGTCTGCCTGCTTTAGCCCCAGCACCTTCAATCCTGTGTCATGAATGGGAAGTCCATCCTAAGGGCTGCTCTGAGTCTCTGTCCAGGAAAGCATGAATAGCAGGCAAGGTGGTGATGGGTCCAGTGTGGGGCTTCAGTAGTTGGGGCACACAGGCTTCATTGCTCCACTGCTTGTGGGATCTTCCTGGACCAGAGATTGAACCTATGTTTCCTGCATTGACAGATGGATTCTTAACCTCTAGACTACCAGAGAAGCCCTGACCTCCATTTTTGTTCAGTCAAAATGTAGCAATGGCTATAAGAAATCAAGAGCTTTCAAGAAGTCACCAGACTCTAGCAAGGAAGTTGAGAAAGAGAAATTCAGAAGAAGCAAGGCTGGCATGAGTGAACTGCTAACTGTAGAATTCTATGGAGTCGCCATGAACAAGGTCTTGAAGGGTTTAGATGCATGATTAACTTTTGTTTTCTATGGTATCCAATCTTTACAGTGAGATGATAAATTCACCAGTCTTACCTCATACACCACTATAATGTTTATTAGGACAAAAAGTAAGTTTTTATCAAATGTTTCATTTATATTTCAATTATATTCCCATTTTACCCTGAAAGAGTAATGAGAATATAATCTGTTCTTTTAGAATAGCAAGTGTTATACTCTATCCATAATTGGTCTTTAATTTCTGCCTTGTAAATTTAATTTCCATCAATTTGATTTATATTTGACGAGTTTTAAGTTTCAGCATACTGCATAGCTTACCATGAAAAAGTAAAACTTTTCTCTGATATCTCGTTTGAGGTTTTATGTTTCTATGCTGATAAATATTCCCTTTGTTTTCAAGCTTTTTTATGTAATATATTTGGGAAGGAAAAGAAAGTGTTCGCTTTATAGACTTGCTTCTTCTGTTTCACTAAAACTAAATTGGCTTAGAAACATTATTCCATCCAGGATGCAGTATTAAGAAATGAATTTCTGGGAGCAATCAAAAGACAGGGTTGGATTTTGAGCTTCAGTCATACAGTAGGACTGCCAATTCTCTTATTCATGAGACCCTACTAAGGAGTTAGTTACTGCAGATGTACTTTCTTCCTGGAGAGTCAATGACTATGTCTAGAATGTCATCTCATCAGAAGAGTATGTGTGGACCGTTTCAATACGCTTACATTTCCTTCATAATCTACACAAGCTCTAGCATGACCAATTCAAAAATATCACTCAAGCCACCCATGGGGGGAGGGGTGATGAAGCTGGAGCAGAATATAAATAGTAGCTGAAGTAAGTACAATTTAGAATCAAATGTTTGAGATATTTTTATATTAGGGGGTCTATACAAGAAAAGTGTTCATTTATACCTGGAAAAGATGCATACGATGTACCCAATAAAGTTTAGCTAAGGCTCATCCTAACTCTGCAGACTCAGTGCCACCTAGTGGTTAAATCACACGTATAATGCCGGTCATGAGTTCTGTTTGGTCCACAGACCCAGCTTCACAAGAAAGAACTATTAATATTTCACTGTGTGGTGCAGACCATAAAAAAAACAGTTATTCAGTCCTACTTTGAAAGATATTGTTTGATGACTATACTACACTGCTTCAATTTCCCCTAAGTCAAATCCACTAAACTCAGGTCATACACCTTTAATACCAAATCAGCCTTCTGGTATACCTGTTTCCATCACATTAACTGCTGTTGCTGCTGCTAAGTCGCTTCAGTTGTGTCTGACTCTGTGTGACCCCATAGACACAGGCTCCCCCGTCCCTGGGATTCTCCAGGCAAGAATACTAGAGTGGGTTGCCATTGCCTTCATCACATTGGCTAGCACGTTTCAACACAAGTTTAGTCTTATATAGTCCAGTGTGTGTTCAATATAGACTCTTAGATCCATATTTATAGCCCAATCTCTGAACTTTGCTTAGAAAGACAAACTTTGCAGTTCATTCACATTCAAATTCCAACTGTAGAATTGACTATATATGACTCTGAACCAGTTATTTGGTCCTTCTGAGTCTTATCCTGATTCTTTAAAAAAAAAATCAATAATCATATCTTGATGCCATTAGAGATATATTTATGTAAATAAAATTACCTATGTAAAGTCCTAAATATGCAGTATGTGTTCAATATACAGTAGCTATTGCTATTTTAAAGTTGTCAGAAAGATGCATCAACAGACACTTCTCATTAAATATTTTATAATTTCATAAATAAGGAAATCGAATTTCTGACTTAATATCCCAAAATAGCTGGAAGACTGCCTAAATATTAGAAATGTAAGGATGGAAACATCAGTGTTTCAGGACCAGATCCGCCTACTCCACCCTTCCTTCCTTGCAGGAGTCCTAATGACGATAGTATTCACCCTTTTGATGTCCATGGACTTCTTTCAAAAACTGGAATTTTTAGAAGAGCATATGAAGAGATTAAATTCCACCCACAGTTATTACATTGTTTACCCAGTCACTTGTAATCACCCTGTTGCTATTTTCAAACTGGCTCGACTGCACTGTCTTATAAATTTAGGAGACAAATTAATCACGCATTCTTGCTAAGTGAGCTCTTTCCTTGACCCTCTCATCATAGTGTTTCACTTGGCATACATCATCTTAGAAACATATATTCTTGGTGGCAGCAAAAAATAAATCTGCTACAGTGATTGTACTTTGATCAAAAGTTGTCAGCAGTTGTTTTTCTACTGACAGCTACTGCCTTTGCCTCATTTTCTTTCTTTCTTAAGGTGGCTACCACTAAACCGTGCCTTGGAGTCTTCTCATAACATGAAATAAACAAAATTGACTGTATTTAGGACAAGCTAAAATGGTCTCCTCTCCTGGGCAACTAACCTGGCATGCTCTAGCATCTTCAAAGCAGATGGGAAAGCGTTAAGCACAGGGTGAGATATTTACATTCAGTAGACCATTTATAAGGTGACAAGGACTGGCAACAACTTATTCTCAAAACTAATTTCACATATATAACTCTTCAGGGATACTTTAGTTATACTTTATTTTAAAAAAAAGCCTATAGTGATAAATATCTCAAGAAAGCTCAAATAGGAAAACAATAATGAGAAAGAAGAAAAAGTCAACTATTTCCATATAGTGTTTATAAGAAAGACCATAAAACCTCACTGTAAATCTACATTATTCATCGCATGTCTTTTTCCCCCTTGTGCTCAGTTGCTGCAGTCATGTTTGACTGTTTGTGATTCCATGGACTATAATCCTCCAGGCTCCTCTGTCCATGGAATTCTCCTGGGAAGAATGCTGGAGTGGGTTTCCATGCCCTCCTTCAGGGGATCTTCCTGACCCAGGGATTGAATCCATGTCCCCTGCAACTCCTGCATTGCAGGCAGATTCTTTACCGCTGAGATAGCGGGGAAGGCCTATTTTCCCCTTAGTTCTGTTCTATGGACGATTATGACAAGCTTTAATGTTGAGTGGAACATTAAAGCTTGTATTTATCTCTATGATAATCTTTTTAATCCATTATAGTCCAACTCTATTATGATTCAAATATCTTTTTAAACCTTCAACTGTATTTTGGGGCATCTGTGTTATGTTCCAATACGGTGCATTTTTTTCTATCCATATAATAGAGAAAAAGCAAATATGATCTATGGTTCATGAGGTATCAGAGTTATGCAAGGAGTATATGTTGACTTAGGGCTGCACTCCTGTGTGGCAGGGGCTTAGGAGAACTGTTTATACTGTATCCTCTGGGAACACAGAAAAGAGGAATACACTGTGATAGGAGAGAGCATGGAGGAGGAAGCAGGCTATGAAAGACCTCTGGGAGAAATGAAACCAGAACTGGATCATAAAGAGCAAGTAAGCAAAATACAGGGGAATGTCATTCAAAGTAGAAGAAGTAAACAAAATAGAGGAACACAGTTTAAAAAAGCATGCCATGTTTATTCATTGATTCCACAGATACCTAATGGGAACCATTGTGTGTCAGTCACTGAAGAGTTATTAGGGAGACAGAGGCGAAAGAAACAAACCCCCTAAAATCCAAATCCAGTGGATACCAGACATTAAGCATGGAGTTACAATGTGATAAATGATATAAAGGAGAATTCTCTAGGAGACTTAACTTGGGTAAATGGGGTGAGACATGACAAAAGCTCTTTTGATAAATTATTTTAAGCAGATATCTATTTTAAAAAAAGAATTAATATGGGCTGAGATGGAGAGGAAGGAGAGAAAGCGGAGGGGAGTAGAAATAGCTGCTTGATCATGAAGAGTGGGGAGAACTGTAGGACTCTGATGCTGGAGAGGATGTGGCAAGTTCGAGAACCCTAAATAAGTAAAGTATGGCTTCAGGGTAGAGTGCAAGGGATAAAGCAGCAAACTGAGGTTAGAGAGGCAGGCAAGAGCCTGGTTGTTTCTTTGTTTTTCCCTGAAAGCAATTAGATGACAAAAACAGGGTCTAGAGGTACATGTATATAAATAAGTATTATATGTGTGAGATTCATGACTTACTGAATGAAAAATGTGAGATTCTAGAAGTACGTGTACATAGATAGATACAGATAGAAGATGACAGATAGATAAGTAGATAGACCCTAGAGCACAGAAAAGAAAGTGGGCATATCCACCTTGTTTGTGATGGGGGTTAGGTCATTGTTGTTCAGTCGCTAAGTTGTGTCTGCCTTGTAGTGACCCCGTGGACTGCAATACACCAGGCTCTTCTGTCCTCCACTATCTCAGAGTTTACTCAAATTCATATCCATTGAGTCAGTGATGCTCTCTAACCATATGAATTCACAAAAAAAAAGTTGCAGAGGATTTGAGTCTTGACGGAGAAGGTATCTTACAGGGGTCAAGCCATTCCTTCCTTACCGTTTCAGTTTGGCTCTTCTCTCCCATGCCTGGAGAAAAACTACTCTTTCTGCTAACCTATCCTCATCTTTCTAAGTTACTTTGCTGCACATCTGATATTCCTTTTCCCAAAACAATGACACAAAATAATGAGCCCATGCTCAGCAGGAGCTGTCAAATTAGCAATATCACAAAACAACGATCAGAGAAAATGGATCGTGGTGCTCCTGCTCTAGTAATGACTATCCCTCTGCGGAGCTATTAGCAAAACCGAGGGATTGGATCAGTATGCAATTTTAATGAAGTCAAGAGTACACAAATGGAAAATTACATGGAAAATGTTCTATTTCCTTCTTGCTTTTCTTTTTACAAACACTAACCGCTTTGCCACAGTGAGTGGAGTCAAATCACAGAAATCATTAGGACTAGAATTTTGGGAATGTTATATTCACCAGTGATCTCACAGGACAGATCACCTACCTTTGTCACAGATCAGCCTGGCTCACTTTATTTCAATTTTACTTTTAAATAAAAAAAGGAACAGCCTGGAATTTCCCTGGTGATCTAGCGGCAAAGACTCTGTGATCCCAATGCAGGAAGCCTGGGTTTGATCCCTGGTCAGGAAACTAGATCCCACATGCTGTAACTAAAAAATAAAAATAAAAATCCCACATGTAGCAACTAAGACCTAGTACAGCCGAAGAAAAAATTTTTTAAAAATGAAAAACTTATTTAACCAAGAGATAATATAATACTCAATTTCCCAGGCCTGAGTTGGAAGCAATCACAGCATTTGCTAGTTGGTTTTAAGGGGCATATACTTTAATTTTCAGTTTCCTCACATGTAAAAAGGGTTTGATGAATGATTAAAATGTTTGATTCTTTGGTTATTCTGTATTTTTAAAGGCTGCTATAAAATACAGATAACTGAAAGGAAAAGTGTTAGTCACTCAGTTGTATCTGACCCCATAGACTGTAGCCCACCAGGCTCCTCTGTCCCTGGTATTCTCTAGGCAGGAATGCAGAAGTGGGTAACCATTCCCTTTTTCAGAAGCAACGGTTAGAACTGGACATGGAACAACAGACTGGTTTTGAGTCGGGAAAGGAGTACGTCAAGGCTGTATATGGTCACCCTGCTTATTTAACTTACATGCAGAGTACATCATGAGAAACGCTGGGCTGGAGGAAGAACAAACTGGAATCGAGATTTCCGGAAGAAATATAAATAACCTCAGATGTGCAGATGACATCACCCTTATGGCAGAAAGCAAAGAAGAACTAAAGAGCCTCTTGATGAAAGCGAAAGAGGAGAGAGAAAAAGTTGGCTTAAAACTCAGCATTCAGAAAACTAAGATCATGGTATGTGGTCCCATCACTTCATGGCAAATAGATGAGGAAACAATGGAAACAGTGACAGACTTTGTTTTTTTGGGTTCCAAAATCACTGCAGATGGTGTCTGCAGCCATGAAATTAAAAGACACTTGCTCCTTGGAAGAAAAGTTATGATCAACTTAGACAGCATATTAAAAAGCAGAGTCATTACTTTGCCAATAATGATCTGTCTAGTCAAAGCTATGGTTATTCTGATCGTCATGTATGGATGTGAAAGTTGGGCTATAAAGAAAGCTGAGCAGGACTCTTGGGAGTCCCTTGGACTGCAAGGAAATCCAACCAGTCCATCCCAAAGAAGATAAGTCCTAGTTGTTCACTGGAAGGACTGATGCTGAAGCTGAAATGCCAATACTTTGGCCACCTGATGTGAAGAACTGACACATTTGAAAAAACCCTGATTCTGGGAAAGATTGAAGGCAGGAGGAGAAGGGGATGACAGAGGATGAGATGGTTGGATGGCATCACTGACTCAATGGACATGAGTTTGAGTAAACTCTGAGAGTTAGTGATGGACAGGGAGGCCTGGCGTGCTGCTGTCATGGAGTTGCAAAGAGTCAGACACGAGTGAGCAACTGAACTGAACTGAACTTCTTGACCTGGGGATCGAACCCAGGTACCCTGCATTGCAGGCAGATTCTTTACCATCTAAACCACCAGCAAAGCCTGAAACACTGATTCATGAAACCTAAGAAGATGAATGCTTATTATTCTTTCTTTTTCTGGTGTGAGGTCTTGCATGTCAATCCTTGAAAACTTCTACTCAACAGAGCATCAGTCTCTTTGCTCATAAAATGGAAATGTAACCACAGTGCTTTCCAGGCTCTCTAGATATCTTAGTAAATGAGACACACTGATTCTATCTTCATTATGTATGAAAATCAATAGGAAAACAAAACAAATAAAAACATGAATTGACTTTTAAAAAGGGAAGGAAAAGAGAAATAAGAATAATAGAAAAAAACTGAACATGTAGAAAATAGACAGGAAGGCTATATTATCAAGTCCAGATATACTAATAATCACAATACATGTAAATGAACTAAATTGGCAAGTTGAAGGACAGATTTTCATATTGGAAAATTTGGGAAAAAAATCCAGCAATAAGACATCTTAAAAGGACATGAATGAAATATAAGGATACAGAAAGATTGAAATTTAAAAGGATGGAAAAAAAATTGCAAGATAAATATAAAATCTTTAAGAAAGTGTGAGTCACCATTTTCAAAAGACCAAACAGTCTGTGATAACAGACGTTTCTCCAAAGAAGACATAAAAATGGCTAACAAACACAT
>ML662445.1:33596925-33608691 GCA_007570785.1 Antilocapra americana
GTTAGCATTTGCCTTACATATTGTGGAGCTCCTATGTTAGGTGCATAAATATTTATAATTGTTATTTCTTCTTCCTGGATTGATCCTTTGATCATTATGTAATGTCCATCTTTATCTCTTTTCACTGCCTTTATTTTAAAGTCTACTTTATCTGATATGAGTATTGCCACTCCTGCTTTCTTTTGGTCTTTATTTGCATGGAATATCTTTTTCCAGCCTTTAACTTTCAGTCTATATGTGTCCCTAGGTGTGAGGTGGGTCTCTTGTAGACAACATATATAGGGATCTTGTTTCTGTATCCAGTCGGCCAATCTTTGTCTTTTGGTTGGGGCATTCAGCCCGTTTACATTTAAGGTAATTATTGATAAGTATGGTCCCGTTGCCATTTATTTTATTGTTTTGGGTTCCAGATTATCTATCCCATCCGTGTTTCCTATCTAGGCAAGTTCCTTTAGCATTCGTTGGAGGGCTGGTTTGGTGTTACTGAATTCTCTCAGTTTCTGCTTGTCTGAGAAAATTTTGAATTCTCCTTCAAATTTGAATGAGATCCTTGCTGGGTACAGTAATCGGGGTTGTAGATTGTTTTCTTCCATGACTTTAAGAATGCTCTGCCATTCCATTCTGGCCTGAAGCGTTTCTGTTGAGAGATCAGCTGTTATCCTTATGGGATTCCCCTTGTGAGTTATTTTTTGCTTCTCCCTTGCTGCTTTTAATATTTGGTCTTTGTATTTGATATTTGTTAATTTGATTAATATGTGTCTTGGGGTGTTCCGCTTGGGGTTCATTCTATTTGGGACTCTCTGTGTTTCTTGGACCTGAGTGGCTATTTGCTTCCCCAATTTAGGGAAATTTTCAACAATTATCTCTTCAAGGATTTTCTGATGGTCTTTCTTTTTGTCTTCTTCTTCTGGGACTCCTATGATTCGAATATTGGTGCGTTTAATATTGTCCCAGAGGTCTCTAATATTGTCCTCATTTCTTTTAATTCTTTTTTCATTTTTCCTTTCTGTTTCATTTATTTCTGCCATTCTGTCTTCTACCTCACTTATCCTGTCTTCTATCTCTGTTATTCTACTGTTGGTTCCCTCCAGGGTGTTTTTGATCTCATTTATTGCATTATTTATTGTATTTTGACTCTTTTTCATTTCTTCTAAGTCCTTGTTAAAGCTTACCTGCATCTTCTCAATCCTTGCCTGCAGGTTATTGAACTGCGACTCCAACTTATTTTCCAGGTTTTGGATCATTTTCACTATCATTATTCGGAATTCTTTGTCAGGTAGACTTCCTATCTCTTCGTCTTTTGTTTGGTCTAGGGGGTATTTATCCTGTTCCTTTACTTGCTGGGTATTTCTCTGCCTTTTCATCTTGTTTGTCTTGCTGTGTTGTCCCTTTATTGTGGGGATTCCTCTCTGTGGGATGGGTTGGATGTGTGGTTTGTAGAAGTTTCCTGGATAGGAAGGCTTGTGTGGTTTTCTGGTGGGTGGGTCTAGGTCTCCTCACTGTTACTAGCAAGAGATAAGAATGGGGGGAAAGCAGTCAAGCCAATGATCTCACTCCCAGGTAGCAGTGGGTACTGGAGCTTGGATCTTAAAAGGTACAAAGTTGATACCAAGTACTAATGAGCAAAACTTAAAAATCTAGAGTAAAGACTGGATTCTCAAAAATACTTTAAAAAAAAAAACAACAAAAAACGGAAAATAAAAATAAAGGAAAAGAAAGAAAAAAGAAAAAAATAGTAAGGTCATAGGGGACTTAAAAATTCTAAAAAAGGAAAAAAAAAGAAGAAGGGAAAAAAAATATATATATATAAAAGTTTTGAAAATTTAAAAGATGTTCCTAGTACAGTTATAATTAAGGCTTTCTCTGGTGCTGGTGCGTGCAGTGAAGGGAAGGGTCTGTAGATTTTCAGATGATCCCTTGGTCCAGCTTCTCCTTCTCACAGTCTATAGACTCCTTTCTATGCAGTCTGCGTCCCCTGCAGGGATTTAATCTGCTACTCCTGTCAGTTTCAAAGCTGTTCGCTCAGCTCGCCTCAGCGTCCTCTGTTTGCTGGTCTTTTAAGTGTCTATTCAGAGCTTTGGAGTTTGCCCTGCTCCTGGTGAGAGGGCTTCCCCCGCCCCCTCTGCTCAGGCTCTCTGTCGTCCGCCCAGCACAGTTGGGGAGTGGGGCTTCTCCTCTCCCCCAGCCCAGCCGCACGGTTTTCTCAGCATGCAGCTGAGAGCAGGCCTTCTGGTTCGGGCTTGTCCTTCTCAGGGTCTATAGTCTCTTTTCTATGCAGTCTGTGCCACCAGCAGGGATTTAATCTGCTGTTCCTGTCAGTTCCAAAGCTGTTGGCTCTGCTAGCTTAAGCGTCTTCTGTCTGCTGGTCTTTTAAGTGTCTATTCAGCGCTTTGGAGTTTGCCCTGCTCCTGGTGAGAGGGCTTCCCCCGCCCCCCGATAGGTGGATTCTTTAGGCTACCTGAGAAGCCCTATCTGATTTTACTATCATTTAATGTTTATGTTTCTTATCAATATACCATCACATATATTGAAATTTTAAAATATTACTAAATCTGTAACAATTAAAATTATGGATATTTTATTCACCTATTTGTATATCACCTGAAATATATTTTAACAATGTGTTAATATTGTTATATATTTTAATAATGTCTTATATTTTAACAATGAAGTGCTTTCACTATTTGTAATGTTAGAGAAGGACCACTGCTATATTAATTCCACACTTAGACTATGATAGTAACATTCCAGAAATTTTTCCTCTCTTTTTCCCAATTTTTATAATTCTCCCAATTACTTGCTTTAGAAACTTTGTGGAAACTGCCATGTAGTTTGATGTTGTTAAAATATAAAGGTTAATTTGCTCAATTGCTAAGACTTTAATTACAACACATCGGTTATTTAGACTGTTTGACATTTCCTGTAAATTCGTCTAATTAGGAAACCCTTAGAGACTCTCATGAAAGAAGAAGAAATCACTAAAATGTGTTGACAGAGATAGATATATTTCCTCTTACCGAATGAGCCCAGAGTGTTATAAATGTTTGGGAAAATTCGAGAATTATAATTTTACAGTTTAAGTGTTGAATGGTGTGACCTTAAATGCTTTCTGGGTTTGTTGTGATTGCTTTATTACCCATTTATTTGTTGAAAAGAAGAATGAGCTTGCATTGATGGGCGGTAGAAATTGTGATTAAAGAAGGGGAGCTCATTAAAAGTGTGTTACAAGTGAGGCTCTATGAAGCATAAAGCTGGAAATTCAGAAACTCAGAGTTTATAATCAGGAGGGGGAAAAATCTTAGATTTCAAAGTTGTGCAATTTAATTACATTATATGTGTAAGTTTTTACTAAGAGTGGAAAAGTGTTATATATTTTATGGTGCCCAGATGTGTTGAGGCGATTTCCTTTTTATATGTGTGAAGCTAAGTAGCTTCAGTAGAGTTCAACTTTACAACCCGCCCATGGACTGTAGCCCACCAGGCTCCTCTGTCCATGGGATTCTCCAGGCAAGAATACTGGAGTGAGTTGCCATGCCATCCACCAGGGTATATTCCTGACCCAGGGGTTAAACCCATATCTTTCAAGTCATCTGCACTGGCAAATGGGTCCTTTACCAACTGCATTACCTCCTTACTATATATACATCTCTGAAGATACTTACATTAGCACATTTTTCTGCCATCCACTTCAGTGAAGTCATTTCATAGAGGTATAATGCAGTTGTCGAATTATGTTTTATTTCCTGGAATCCTCAAACCTACTAAATTTTTTTTTTTTAATTTTTGTGTGCATTAAGGTTACAACTCTCTGCGCTGTAAGGTTCTGTGAGTTTTGACTAAAACAAAACGTCACTTATCAACCATATTATTATACAGAATCGTTTACCACCCTAAAAAAAACTTGCACTTCATGCACTCAGTCTCCACTCAGTGAACCCATGACAACCACTGATCTTTCCATTGTCTTCTTCTGGAATGTTGGAATTCTGTGTAGCTTTTTCAGGTTGACTTCTTTCACTCAGTAATATGCCTTGAAAGGTCCTCCATGTCTTTTCATGGCCTGATAGCTCATTTATTTTTAGTGCTGAATAATATTCCATTGACTGGGTGTACTACAGATTATTTATCCATTCAGCTATTAGGGAATATCTTGGTTGTGTAGATTTTTCTATGGGTATAATACCAAGGAGCATGATTGTTGGATTGTATGATAGGAGTATGTTTAGTACTGTTAATAAAAAACTGCCAAATTGTCTTTCAAAGTGATTGGACCACTTTTCATTCCCACCAACAATGAATAAGAGTTCCTTTTGTTTCGTATCATCAGTGTTTGATGTCAGTGTTATGAATTTTTGCCATTCTAATTACTGCATTATGACAGTGACTGCAACCATGAAATTAAAAGATGCTTGCTTCTTAGAAGAAAAACTATGACAAGTCTAGACAGAATAGTAAAAAGCAGAGACATCACTTTGCCCACAAAAGTCTGTATAGTCAAAGTTATGGTTTTTCCAGTCATCATGTATGGATACGAGAGTTGGACCATACAGAAGGCTGAGTGCCAAAGAACTGATGCTTTTGAACTGTGGTGTTGGAGAAGACTTTTGAGAGTCCCTTGGACTGCAAGGAGATAAAACCAGTCAATCCTAAAGGAAATCAATCCTAACTATTCATTGGAAGGACTGATGCTGAAGCTGAAGCTCCAATACTCTGGCCACCTGATGCCAAGATCTGACTCATTGGAAAAGACCCTGATGCTCAGAAAGATTGAAGGCAGGAGAAGAAGAGGATGACAGACAATGAGATGGTTGGATGGCATCATTGACTCGATGGACATAGGTTTAAGCAAGCTCCAGGAGATGGTGATAGACAGGGAACACTGGCATGCTGCAGTCCATAAGATAACAAAGAGTCAGACATGACTAAGAGATGGAACAACAACAAAAAATAGCTGTGTAGTGGTCTCTCATTTATTGTTGTTTTAATTTGCATTTCCCTGACAACATATGATACAGAGCATCTTTTCATATGCTTATTTGCTATCTGTATATCTTCTTTGGTGGTCAGCTCAGGTCTTTTTAAAAATCTTTTTTTTTTTTTTTGGCAGAGTGGTGCCGTGGCGGCTGAGCAGCGCGGCGCGGTCTGCCAGCTGGAGATGCGTGACGTCCTGTTCTGAGGAGCGGCCAGCGGCGCGATGGAGCAGGCCAGGAAGATACTGCTTCAAATATGAACATCTGATCATTTGGCCCCTTGCCAGATGAGAGTGCATCATCCTGGTCCGCCATTTTGTAGTCTTGCCCTCTGACTTAGGACCTCAATATGGCGGACCCTGTGGAAAGACCTGAAGTTTAAAGGGACCGTTTACACTTGAGACGCACTACAGAACAGCACGTACCAGAGGTGGAAGTCCAAGTCAAACGTAGAAGGACAGCCTCACTGAGCAACCAGGAGTGTCACCTGTACCTGAGGCGATCTCAGCAGCAGCAAGTACCTGTGGTGGATTTCCAGGCAGAACTGAGACAGGCATTCTTAGCTGAGACACCAAGAGGTGGTTAAAGCAGTATTGAACACCAAGGCTTCATCTACTATTTGAAGCTTCTGCCTCAGCTTGCATTGTTTGTAAGAGAACCTGCATCATACCTTTATCTGTAGCCTTCCATAAGGTCTTAAGGATCCTGAAACTTTCCTGTGGACATTGAATTTGGTGGAACAGCAATCATGACTGTGGGAAAGAGTAGCAAGATGCTGCAGCACATTGACTATAGGATGAAATGTATCCTGCAAGATGGTCGTATCTTCATTGGCACCTTTAAGGCTTTTGACAAGCACATGAACTTGATCCTCTGTGATTGTGATGAGTTCAGGAAGATCAAGCCAAAGAATGCTAAGCAGCCAGAGCGTGAAGAAAAGCGAGTTTGGGGTCTGGTGTTGTTGCGTGGGGAGAACTTGGTTTCAATGACTGTGGAGGGACCACCCCCCAAAGATCCTGGCATTGCTCGGGTACCACTTGCTGGAGCTGCAGGGGGCCCTGGGGTTGGCAGGGCAGCTGGCAGAGGCGTTCCAGCTGGTGTTCCAATTCCCCAGGCTCCTGCTGGATTAGCTGGCCCTGTCCGAGGAGGAGGGGGCCATCCCAACAGGTAACGACCCCACAGGGAAGAGGCACTGGAGCAGCTGCTGCAGTGGCTGCCACGGCCAGCATTGCTGGAGCCCCGACTCAGTACCCGCCGGCCGGCGACTGCGCCTGCACCTGTTGGCCGAGCAACCCACCTCCAGGAATCATGGCTCCTCCACCCGGTATGAGACCACCCATGGGCCCACCAATTGGGCTTCCTCCTACTCGTGGGACACCAATAGGCATGCCCCCTCCAGGAATGAGGCCCCCTCCACCAGGGATAGGAGGTCCACCTCCCCCAGGAATGCGTCCACCAAGACCCTAGGATACTGTTGATCCTTCTTAGTCACTTTTTGTCCTTCAATGCAGCTTGTGAAATGTGTGAAATGTTTGTGAGCTTTTGTCCCCTCTGCTCCATTAATGTTAGCTAATAAATACATAGAACAATTAAACTGTGAAAAAAAATCCTTTTTTTATTGCTAATTTTAAGAGTTCTTTCTGTATTTTAAATAACACTCCATTATCAGCTATGTCTTTTGCAAATGTTTTCTCCCAGTATGTAGCTTGTCTTTTTATTTTCTTGACATGCCTTTTACAAACAAGCAAATTTTAATTCTTTTTTTTTTTTAAAGTTTCTTTACTTTATTGTGTCGGTTTTGCCATACATTGACATGAATCTGCCATGGGTATACATATGCTCCCCGTCCAGAACCCCCCTCCCTCCTCCCTCCCAATTCCCTCCCCCTGGGTCATCCCTGTGCACCAGCCCTGAGCATCAAACCTGGGCTGGCGATTGATTTCACATATGATAATTAACATGTTTCAATGCCATTCTCCCATATCATCCCACCCTTGCCCTCTTCCACAGAGTCCACGAGTCTGTTCTATACATCTGCGTTTCTTTTGCTGTCTCGCATGCAGGGTTCTTGTTACCATCTTTCTAAATTCCATATATATGCATTAGTATACTGTATTTTTGTTTTTCCTTCTGGCTTATTTCACTCTGGATAATAGGCTCCAGTTCCGTCCACCTGAGTAGAACTGATTCAAATGAATTCTTTTTAATGGCTGAGAAATATTCCATTGTGTATATGTACCACAGCTTTCTTATCCATTCGTCAGTTGATGGGCATCTAGGTTGCTTCCATGTCCTGGCTATTGTAAACAATGCAGCGATGAACATTGGGGTACACGTGGCTCTTTCAATTCTGGTTTCCTCGGTGTGTATGCCCAGCAGTGGGATTGCTGGGTCATATGGCAGGTCTATTTGCATTTTTTTTTAAGGACTCTCCACACTGTTTTCCATAGTGGCTGTACTAGTTTGCATTCCCACCAACAGTGTAAGAGGGTTCCCTTTTCTCCATATCCTCTCCAGCATTTATTGATTGTAGACTTTTGGATGACAGCCATTCTGCAAATTTTAATTCTAATGAAGTCCAATTTATCAATTATTTCTTTCTTGTATCGTCTCTTTGGGGTAATTATCTAAAAAGTCATCACCAAACCCAAGGTCATCTCGATTTTCTCCCACATTATCTTCTAGGTGTTTTATAGTTTTGTGTTTTACATTTAGGTCTGTGATCCAGTTTGAGTTAATTTTTTGGGATGGGCATAACGTTTAGATTTTTTTTTTTTTGCATGTGGATATCCAGTTGTATTTTTAAACACACATTGACCTCTCAGTGGCTACTCTTAATTGTCTTCAATGAATTAGAAAACAGATGTAAATCTCCATTCCTTTAAAAGACAGTGAAACAGGATACTCAGGTTCATTCTCAAAGTTTTATTTCTGTTAGCAGTGATGAATTTTTCTAATATTCTCCATTTCTCTCGCTTCGTGATGTTTTGCTAATAGTGGCACTCACATCAGCTTGGCCAGGGGTAGTACTTGATAAAATTAGATGGGTTAAACTGATGAGGAGCCAATGTGAAGGAGACACTCAAGGTTACATATCCGGATATGTTTTAGGTTCAGTCATCTTCCTTTGAAACCTTGAAGATTCTTCCATTTTCTTACATTTTCCGTGATTACTAACAAGGTGCCTGACACTCCATCTGATCTTCATTCCTTTACAGGCAATCTTCTGTGTTTCCTCTTGGGAAATTTTTGGATAGCCTTTTGATCTTTGAGGTCCTGCTATTTCACCAGGAGATACTTATTCATATATCTTTTGTCATTCCTCCAGGTAATGAAGACTTATCTTTCTTCATGTATGTGGTTCAGTCCCTAAGTCATGTCCAACTCTTTTGAGACCTCATGGATTGTAGCCCACCAGGCTCCTCTCTCCGGGGGATTTCCCAGGCAAACATACTGGAGTGGGTTGCCATTTCCTTCTCCAGAGTATCTTCCTGACCAAGGACTGAACCCATGCCTCTTGAATTGCAGGTGGATTCCTTACCACTGAGCCACAGGGGACATGTACTTTTCTCCAAGTGTTGCTTTTTTTAAAGTGTATTGTTTTTGTTGAGTTGCTCAGCTGTGTTACATTTACAAAATGCTTATTGTATAGAAATTGGCAATAAATGTTATTATGATGGCAATCATGTTACATGAGCTTGCATACATTATGTAAATTTTATACCTTCTTTAGAAGGATGTCAAGCATGATACCAAAATAATATACCATAGTATGTAACAGTATTTTATAGTTTTTTCTTATTATTTCTTTTCTTTTTTCCTTTAGAACTTAAGAGCATAAGAAAATATATTACCTCTACGAATCCCTTTGACAAGCTGTTCTAGTATTCATAGGTCATGATCTATGAAGTGAGTACTATGCGTCTTCTTATGAGTAAATATTTACAGGCTGTTAAGCAAAAATCGGTTAAGATGAACAGATATGGAGTGAGATGTCTGTTATGGTAGGTGCTGTTCATTTCTAAAGGGTGGAACATTCAGGTAAAGATTTTGAAAATTAGACAAAAAAACGTGCTGAACTAAAAGTCTGGAAATATAGTTTTTGCACCCTGTATTACTAACTAGTCCAGTTCATAACTTGTTTTTCCATTGATGACAACCTTCTCCCTATACTCTGTATTTTGAAAATAACTCAGTAGGCTGAGCCTTGCACAGCAGCTCCTTTTAAGGTACAGTTGTCTAAAATACAGGGCAGTAAACATATTCAGCAGTCTACAAGTGAAGCTGCATTGGAACATTTATGATTTTTGAAAATTGTAAAGCCATCTGAAGCAATGCCCTGATGAAAATACAATCAAGAAGCTATTTCCTATGAAATGAATAGCACAGGGTGGTCCACAAGAGAACACAGGTCCACAATTTTGCAAATAATACATTAATATCTTTATGTAATGAAATGATTTGAAATTTACGAAAATGAAGACAGTGGCTAAATAAAAGAACGATTATTGTCTTCTAAGGGTGGCCTGGTGTTAAAAAACGAAACAATTTGCTGTGGGGAGTCTTTTTAGTAGCTTTCAGGCAATAATTTTATTTGCAGCAAGATAAATATCTGCTTGTATCCAAGTTTACAGCATTTTTATTCTGTTTAAAGTTCAGCACTGATTAGACTGGGTTGGAAGCTGGAATTCAATTTATTTATATCACTGTATTTAGACAGAGTCTGATTCAGGGAATTTGAAATGCAGAAAAGCACTAACATTAGTGCAAATTAAAACTACATTGAGATACAACTTCACACCATTAGGATGATAACTCTAATAAAAAGGACAGACAATAACAACTGTTGAGTTGTCAGAGTAGATATGGATGTGGAGAACTTGGAATCTTCATGCTTTGCTGGTGAGGATGTAAATTGGTGTGGCCAGGCTGTAAAGTAGTTTGGCAGTCCTGCAAAATGTTAAACCTAGACTTAACCATATGATCCAGCAATTACACCCTTGGTATCCCAGTCCTAAGAGAAATGAAGAGACATGTCTACACAAAACTTGTACCTTTATGTTCATAACAGCATTATAACTCATAATAATTGAAAGTTATCTTTCATAATAATGAAAGATGGAAACAACCTAAATATCCATCAGCAGATAAATGGATAAATAAAACTAGTCCACCCATACAATACATACTACTCTACAATAAAAATGGATGCGGACTGAAAAAAAATTATGCTCAGTGAAAGAAGTCAGCTATAAGAGAGCACATGTTATATGATTATATTTATTAGATGTCCAGAATAGACAAATCTATAGAGGAGAAAGTAGATTAGTGGTTGCAAGGGCTTAGGGGTGGGAGAATGAGGTCTGAGTACTAACCAGTCTGTGGTAAAGGTTACTGCAGCCATGAAATTAAAAGATACTGGAGGGGAACTAAGATGGCGGAGGAATAGGACGGGGAAACCACTCTCTCCCCAATAAATACACCAAAAGAACTTTTAAAGACCGCGCAAACTCCATAAAACAGGATCTAAATGCTGGCAGAGGACATCGGGCATCTGAAGGGACGGCCCATTGCCGACGAGAGGAGGTAGGACAAAAGAAAAAAGAGAGAGAAAAAAGTAAAGGGAGAGACAGAGTTGGGGGCGGGGATCCGTCCCGGAAAGGGAGTCTGGAATAAAGAGGGAAAAAAAAAAAAAAAAAAGAGGAGAAAGGTTTCCAAATACCAGGGAGCATTCTCTCGGGCGGATTTGTGGTGAATCTTGGAGAGCAAGATAGCTGGGAGTAAAAGCAGATTAATAATTAAGCCCTGCAAGCTACATTTCTGGCTGGAAGGCACAGGGAAGCGGAGGCGGCGGACGCCCCACCCCCCACTAGCCAAAGTGGACTGCTCAGGGAGGGGCGGGCCGCGCGCTCAGGGAACGGAGCAGCCTGAGCGACCCAACCCAGGGGGCTAACCGGAGATAGACTGAGAAGTAGCCTTCCCCAGGAAGAGCCCCCCTGCCAGGCCCACGCAGAACAAGGAGAGGTGTGGAGGCGGCAGAGAGGCGGCTGGCCGGGTGGCACAGAACAAAGGGCGTGCGGAGTCGGCAGGGAGGCGGCCGGCCGAGGAGATCTGGGTGCCTGTGGGCTGCGGACCGGCCCAGCCCCCGCCCGAGTGCAGCGGGCATAACCCAGCCTCAGTGAGACCAAAGGGTGAGGCGGAGTCGGAAGGGAGGCGGCCGGCTGGGCGGAGCTGGGCGCCTTCGGGCTGCGGACAGACCCAACACCTGCCTGAGACCAGCGGGCATAGCCCAGCCCCGGCGAGGCTTCCTCGGCCAAATTGCGCACAGAGCTAGGTGCTAACCAAGACTACTGGGGATTCTGGACGGATCGGCGCTCTGCACACCTAAGAAGACGTGCTTAGCTGCACGTCGGGAAAGCCAAGAGGTTGGGCCGGGGGAGGGGAGAAGCCGCACTCCCCAACTGCGCCAGGCGGACGACAGAGAGCCGAGCAGAAGGGGCAGGGGAAGCGCACTCAGCAGGAGAAGGGCAAACTCCAGAGCGCTGAAAAGACACATAAAAGACCAGCAAACAGAAGACTCTTAAGCTAGCAGAGGCAACAGGTTTGGAGTCTATAGACCATGAGAAGTACAAGCCGGACCCAAGGAATTGTCTGAAAAATAAACTGACCCCTCCCAGTACGCATCAGCACCAGAAAAAGCCTTAGTTATAAGTGTACTAGGAACATCTTTTAAATTTTTAAAACTTTTTTATACCTTTTTTTTTTTTAGAATTTTTAAGTCCCCTATAACCTTGTT
>ML662445.1:33660108-33697235 GCA_007570785.1 Antilocapra americana
CTCATTATCAGAGAAATGCAAATCAAAACCACAATGAGATATCACTTCACACCACTCAGAATGGCTGCAATCCAAAAATCCACAAGTAATAAATGCTGGAGAGGATGTGGAGAAAAGGGAACTCTCTTACACTGTTGGTGGGATTGCAACCTAGTACAGCCTCTATGGAAAACAGTGTGGAGGTTCCTTAAAAAACTGCAAATAGTCCTGCCATATGACCCAGCAATCCCACTGTTGGGCATATACACTGAGGAAACCAGAATTGAAAGAGCCACGTGTACCCCAATGTTCATCGCTGCTTTATTTACAATAGCCAGGACATGGAACCAACCTAGATGCCCATCAACTGACGAATGGATAAGAAAGCTGTGGTACATATACACAATGGAATATTACTCAGCATTAAGGAAAAATTCATTTGAAGCAGTTCTACTCATATGGACGAAACTGGAGCCCATTATCCAGAGTGAAGTAAGCCAGAAGCAAAAACAACAATACAGTATATTAACGCATATATATGGAATTTAGAAAGACGGTAACGAGAACCCAGCATGTGAGACAGCAAAAGGAACGCAGATGTATAGAATAGACTCAGGGCCTCTGTGGATGAGGGAAAGGGTGGGATGATATGGGAGAATGGCATTGAAACATGTTAATTATCATATATCTAAGCAATAGCCGGCCCAGGATTGATGCTTGGGACTGGTGCAACGAGATTTCCCGGGGGGAGGGAGGAGTGAGGGGGTTCTGGAAGGGGAGCATATGTAAACCCATGGTGATATCATGTCATTGTTTGGCAAAACTAATAAAAAAAATGTTAAAAAATAAATAAATAAAAGCTTTATAGCTTCAAATGGATGTGCTCCTTGGCTCTGCCTTTATTGAGGAGTTGTATGGTGCTTTGAGAAGTGCATAGTACAAGGTTTTTACTTCTGCCAAGAAGTAAAAGTCTAGAATTGTGGATAGTAGGAGTAAAAAAAATATGAAATATGACATATTTTAGTAAAATATAATTTATAGTAGGGTTCTTAATATTCTACTTTTTAGTAAATAAATTCTAATCACCTCAGTGGTGAGAAACAAGATGAGTATTAGTCATCACAGCTGTGGTTGTTTCTTTTTTTGTTTTCATTTTTTACTATGGTAAAAGATATAACATAAAATTTGCCGTCTTAATCATTTTAAGTGTACGATTTGGAGGCATTAGTTTACATTTACAGTGTTGTGCAACCATCTCTAGCATCTATTTCCAAACTGTGTCATCACTCCAAAGAGAAAGTCTGAAACCATGAAGCAGTAGCCTTCCATTCCCTCTCTCCACATCCCCTGTTAGCCTCTTAACTACTTCCTGTCTCTAAGAACTTACCTACTGATTTTATATAACTGGAACCATATAACATTTGTACTTTTGTATCTGGTTTATTTCACTCAGCGTAAGGTTTTTAAGGCTTTGAATGTTGTAGTACATGTGAGAACGTCATTCTTTTTTAAGGCTAAATAACATCATTGTGTGTATATACAATATTAGTTTATTCATCTGTTGATGGACATTTGGGTTGTATCCACCTTTGACTCTGAATTTAACTGTTGACTATTGTGAATGGCACTGTAACAAACACCTGAGTTCTGTTTTCTTTCTTTTCAGAATGTAACCTTTTGATCTGTGTTAAACCTCAGTTAATTTGAATATTAGGAATCTAAAATTTATGCCTATTCAAATGAAACCTAGGCTATATTTTTGTAATTGTTGTTCAGTCACTAAATCACGTCTGACTCTTTGTGCCTGCATGAACTGCAACATGCCAGGCTTCCCTGTCCTCCACTATCTCCCAGAATTTGCTCAAATTCATGTTCATTGAGTAAGCAATGCTTTCCAACATCTCTTTGTCTGTCATCCCTGTCTGCTCTTGCCTTCAATCTTTCCCAGCATCAGGGTCTTTTTCAGTGAGTCATCTCTTCGTATCAGGTGTCCAAAGTATTAGAGCTTCAGCTTCAGCATCAGTCCTTCCAATGAACATTCAGAGTTGATTTCCTTTAGGACTGACTGGTTTGATCTCCTTGCAGTCCAAGGAACTCTCAAGAGTCCTCCAGCACCACAGTCAAAAGCATTAATTCTTCAGCATTCAGCTTTCCTTATGGTCCAACTCTCACATACATACTCGACTACTGGTTATCTATATTATATATTTTTTCAGCACTTAGTCAAGTCTATAGGTCTTCCTGGTGACTCTGTGGTAAATAATCTGCCTGCAATGCAGGGGACCCAAGTTTAATCCCTGGGTCAGGAAGATCCCCTGAATGAGAAAATGGCAACCCATTCCAGTATTCTTTCCTGGAGAATCTCATGGACAGCGGAGCCTTCCAGGCTGCAATCCTTGGGGTTTCAAAGGCTCAGACATGATTGTACAACTGAGCATGCCCACACATGCCTTGACTGCTTTGTAGAAGCCTATCCATTTTCACAAAGTATGGCACACCTGTAAATGCCCATAGAAACCTCGCTGATGAGTATAGACTGCTGGCCTCTTCCAAACAACTGGGCCATTAACTTGAACATGAATAACATGATATCAATAACCCTGATTCCCAAATAAGTATCCAAACACAAACGTTCTTAGAAACCTCCATCTCCTTTTCCAAAATCATCATAAAATGGTTCCCAGAGGCAGAAAGTTTCCCACTGACCTTTTAATCTCATGGGTTCTTTGTATTGTTCACCCTGTTTATTAAACTCTGTGGGAATGCAGTATTTTCATTGCTGAGCCCTTTTTTTTAACTGTATATTATTATAACATTTTTATTTTGAATGACCAAATGCCCAGACATTCTATTCATTTTCTTTAGAGGAAGTCTATTCGGTCCTCTAATATGTTTTTTAGCCTTTGTGTGTTGCTCAGTCATGTCTGACTCTTTGTGAGCCCAGGGACTGTAGCCTGTCCATCTCTGGCCCTGGGATTTCCCAGGCAAGAATACTGGAGTAGGTTGCCATTTCCTCCTCCAGGGGATCTTCCTGAATGGATCAAACCACAATCTCCTGCATTAACAGGCGAATTCTTTATCACTGAACCACCAGGGAAGCCCCAAATACACAATACAGCATTGTTAACTATGGTCACCATTCACCGAGAGAAGATGAGATGGAGATACACAAGGAGAAGCCCTGTGAGTATGGAGGATAGGAGGGATGTATCTAAAAGGTAAAGAAGGTCAAAAAGCGCTGGCAAAACACCAGAAGCCAGGAAGAGACATGGAGGGATCCCCTACAGGTTTCAGTCCTGGCCATCCCTTGATCAAAGATTTCCAGCCTCCAGAATTGAGGGGCAATACATTTCAGCTGCTTTAAGTCCCCCAGTGCATGGTACTTTATAATAGCAGCCTTAGGAAACTAACACAATACAACTAATACAAAGTTGAATTATTGGTTTTTGAACACCACCCTTAAGGCAGAAAGCAAAGAAGAACTAAAGAGCCTCTTGATGAAAGTGAAAGAGGAGAGTGGAAAAATTTGGCTTAAAACCCAACATTCAGAAAACTAAGATCATGGCATCTTAGTTTATACTTAGTTTATACATTCCCATTACTTCATGGAAAATAGATGGGGAAACAATGAAAACAGCAACAGATTTATTTTGAGGGGCTCCAAAATCACTGCAAGTGGTGACTGCAGCCATGAAATTAAAAGACGCTTGCTCCTTGGAGGAAAAGCTCTGACCAACCTAGTCAGCATATTAAAAAGCAGAGACATTACTTAACCAACAAAGATCCGTCTAGTAAAAGCTTTGGTTTTTCCAGTAGTCATGTATGGATGTGAGAGTTGGACTATAAAGAAAGCTGAGTGCTGAAGAACTGATGCTTTTGAGCTGTGGTGTTGGATAAGACTCTTGAGAGTCCCTTGGACTGCAAGGAGATCCAACCAGTCCATCCTGAAGGAAGTCAGTGCTGAATATTCATTGGAAGGACTGATGTTAAAGCTGAAACTCCAATACTTTGGCCACCTGATGCCAAGAACTGACTCATTGGAAAAGACCCTGATGCTGGGAAAGATTGAAGGCAGGAGGAGAAGGGACCAAGAGAGAATGAGATGGTTGGATGGCATCACCGACGTGATGGACATGACTTTGAGCAGGCTCCTGGAGTTGATGATGGATAGGGAAGCCTGGCGTGCTGCAGTCCATGGGGTCAACAATAGTCAGACACGACTGAGTGACTGAACTGAACTGAAGGGCAACTAAGCATTAATCTCATTTTACCTTTTACTTATATGAATAGTATTTATCTTATTGAATTGCCCATCCTGCCTGCTGATTTTATTTTTTAATTGGAGTATAATTGCTTTACAGGGCTTCCCAGATGGTGTTAGCAGTAAAAGAACCTTCCTGCCAACACAGGAAACTTAAGAGATGAGAGTTCAGTCCCTGTGTCTGGAAGATCCCCTGGAGGAGAACGGCAACCAACTCCAATGTTCTTGCCTGGAGAATTGCTTGGACAGAGAAGCCTAGCAGGCTACACCCCATGTAGTTACAAAGAGTAGGACATGACTGAAGCAATTTTGCCTGCACACATTTAGCTTGTTGAATTGCCCATCCTCCCCAGTGAATTTTGTTTTCATTGGTGTATAATTGCTTTAGAGTCTTCCCTGGTGGTTCAGCGGTAAAGAATCAACCTGCAATGCAGGGGATTCAAGTTTATCCCTGTGTCAGGAAGATTTCCTGGAGAAGAAAATGGCAACCTGCTCCAGTATCCTTGCTTGGAAAATCCCATGGACAGAGAAGCCTGTCCAGGCTGCCATATAACACTGCTCAGCACTCCTTGCACTATACAGTAGGTCCTGGTTGGTTACCCCCATGACATTATATTTTTTATTTAAACAGAGTCGTGTCTGACTCTGTGATCCCATGGGCTGTATCCTGCTGGGTTTCTCTGCCCATGAAATTCTCCAGGCAACAATACCGTAGTGGATCGCCAATTCCTACTCCGGGGGCTCTTCCAGACCCAGGGATTGAACCCGGATCTCCTGCATTGCAGGCAGATTCTTTACCACTTGAGCCACCAGGGAAACCCCTGAGAATCTTAATCTAAACCAAAATCTTATCATCTATACGTTGAAAAAAATTACCTCCCACATAGAGCAGTTAGATAAATAATGATAAATGGATAGAACACATATGTGATGCACCTGGGCCACAGCCAACTTGTGCTGATGCTATTTCATCTCTACTCCGATGCTTGTTTGTTGATGTTCCTCTTGTGATTTCTGGGCAGTTTCTCTTCCCTAGTTCTCATTTTCTTTTCCAACAACTTATGTTTTATCAATATTTGTTGCTGTTGTTGTTGTTACTGTCTTTGTGTTGTGGGAACTTCCTTTCCTTCCCCTAAATTACACCTGTCTCCCGAAGGATGATTTTACATGCTTCATTTTCCTTGTCTCTCCTTTGGAAAGATAATATTTTCAAGACTATAGTTCAAAGCTATTTGGAGGAATGCATGACACCTCGGGCTCCCCCAGCAGCGTTGTGTATCATCTCACCCGCTATCATTTTGCATCTGACATCCCTGAGGGCCCATTTATTATGATGCTCCCAAAGAAACATTGTTTAAACATATAACTATTCAGCAATAAAATATTAACTGACAAGATAGACTATCACTGAAGTGGGTATTTTGTTCTTAAAACACAGAAACAGCAAACAGGAGTAAAGGACAATTCCTTTTTTCTTTTCAGCTAAAGTGTAACTAGGTACAAACTTCCATCACGTTTATGATTAAAATTGCTTCTGGACTGAATTTGAGTAAGTAGCTGTTCTTTTGAAACTCTATGGACATAGACACTTAAGAGAGGACAAAGGGCTTTATCCCTCTGGTGACTTAAAATGATTAACATGAAGCTAAAATGTGTTATTTTCTATTCCTTAATTATTTACTTGGCTGCAAAACTGAACTAAGTGTTTTAAGGTTTAGATGTATTCACCTTGTGGAGAGATTACCAACCCCCTCCCCCATAATTTATTCATCAGTGCTTTATTACTGGCTCTGAAATTACAATCCATAAAATTTAAAAAAAATGTCATCAGTAATTACTAAAAATGACAAATAAAATGTCAATAAATCAATGGTTGTATTATCAGAATGAGATATTAATTCCCAAAATCTAATTAATTCTAAAGCACATCTGTTCTAGGGTGAAATCATCTCAGAAGTATATTATATGCATATTTTGCTGTGTAAAAGACAGGACACTGAGGTGAGGGAAAAAGAACAAAACCATGCATAGAGTATGTTAATTTTCCAGGTTCTTCTTTCTGCACATGGTTCTTAACATAATCATGGTGTTGAGTCCAGCAAAAATCTTTCTTCAAGCATGCACAATGATGATTTTAAGTAGAGGTAATTTAACTTTACATAATCGGATGCTGATCACATTAATCTGTTGCTCACAATTGGGATTCCACATTGAAGACACCTGGGGAATATGTTTTTCAACATATTTATAATAAGAATACATCCCTGAGTTTTTTACTTGATAGGCCACCTGGGGGTTTTAGTCAAGGGTATTTTGAAAAAGCTTCCCATATGTTCAACTATATACCAGAGATTAAAAGCATGGGTATAAAATTATTCTTTCAGAACATATACCACTGCTCTTCCCTTTTGAATAAAATGGTTTATTTTGAAAGGGAGCACTGAATATTGCATTGGATCAAAGGCAGCATTAATATCCATCTGTAGAACCTAAGCAAACTCTGGGAGATGGTGGAGGACAGAGAAGCCTGGCATGCTGCAGTTCATGGGGTCACAATAAGTCAGACATGACTTAGGGACTGAACAACAACAAAAGATGAACAAAGAAAAGAAAAAGAAAAACAAATTTGAGGGGATATCTACTATTTTATAAGTTTAAAATACCAAGACATTTTTAAACATTTGACAGGCGTAAAGAATAATCATGTTTATAAATATAAATATACATTATATTACTCAAATTAAGAAACAAAATTTTAAAAGTGACATGAGACCTCTTTAATTCACTTCTTCAACTAGGTTTACCTTCTTCTTTCAGAAAGGAAAACACTGCCATAATTTGGAGTTTCTCACTTTTTTGTGTATTTACTAAATATGTATGAATTCAAAATCAATATGAAGTAATGCTTTACATGTCTTTAAGTTCACAAAATAGCACCCTGAATGCATCTTCTTCCAATTTATATTTCTGTTCCAAATTACATGTGTGAGATTTATCTTTGTTAATGGAAATAACTCCAGGTCATTCATCATCACTGGTACTTATTACTCATTAGATGAATAGAGTACAATGTAGAGAAGAATGTATATATCTATCTTTCTTTTAATGGATAGTTAGGTGTCTCTTTTTCCAGTTTTTGTTATTATGGACAATGTTGTAGTAAGCATTTATGTACATGTCTCTAGGGTATATATGTAGAATTGGATTTGTTGGATCATGATAGGTGGCTACAGCTTTATTATTAATAGATATTGACAATCTGCTCTCTCCAAGCATGCTATCTCCCAAGCATGGTGTATTAGTTACACTCTCATCAATGTATAAGAATCCATATTGCTCTACACCTTCTCTATTACTTGAATTATCTGACTTTAAGTTTTACCAGTTGGATGAGTAAGAAATAGTATCTCATTTTGCTTTCAATGTCAAGTTACCTGACTGCTAGTGAGGTATGTTTTATGTTTAATGGTCATTTATATTTTTTAAATCAATTGGCTATTCCTATGGTTTGCATATGTTTTTAATGATTTATAGGAATTTTTGATATATTTATATCTCTGTTCATTAAAAGGTTGGTTATTTTCTGGAAAGTCTGACTTCTTTCAAGATTACTTTTCTTTTAGAGAATTCAGCATAGCATTGATCTTTTTAGGTTCAGATTTTGTTATGCCAGTGTGGATCCAATGGTCAGGGATGAGACCATTTTAACCAAGCTCACAATAATTATGGGGTTTCCCCAATGGCTCAGCAGATAAAGAGTCTGCCTGCAATACAGGAGATGCAGGTTCAATTTCTGGGTTGTGAAGGTACCCTGAAGTAGGAAATAGCCACCCACTCCATTATTCTTGCCTGAAAAATCCCATGGATAGAGGAGTCTGGCAGACTATAGTTCAAAGTGATGCAAAGAGTTGAACACTACTAAGTATACACAATATTTATAAAGTGATGTATAAACATTGAATGTCAATGTATTTATTATTAATACTTCATGAGGCATGAGCTTTAGAGTTGGCAGAAATAGGTTCAAATCCTCATTTTGCATCACATCAACTATAGGACTAGAAGGTCAGTTCCACGAGGACAAGAATTTTTGTCCCTTTTGCTCACTGCTATATACATAGAATGCTGAAAATGCCTGACACATAAAAGACACTCAATAGTAGTAATTCTGTGTATGAATCTGCTCTGCAGTTACCATCTCTGAATTGCTTCATTCTTGGAGATTCTTATGCATGGATACATAGAAATTCTACATTTTAATAAAAAACATTACTTTCTCTCTCATGTGGATTATATTTTCCAATATCCTTTAAAAAGCCTTTCTTAGATCAAGTTTATAAAGATACTGTTTTGCATTTTCTTCTACTAGTTTCACTTTTCTCACAATTATCTCTTTCATCCATCTGGAATTAATTATTAATTTATGGTATTTTAGGTTTCCAATTAGCCTTCTCCATATGCTAACCACTTGCTCCAGTACCCTATTTTGTATGGTTTATTCTTTTCCACTCTCATTAACCATATTGCTGGAATTTCTTCTGCTATAGTAAGACAAAAAGAATAAATCAAAACTGTAAGGAATATAAGCCTGCCAGAAAAACACAAAAATCAAGACTGACATTGTTTGCAAATAATGCAAATGTTGTAGAGAATCTGCACATTACTTATGAGAAATAAAATAGAGTTTGCTCAGGTTGATGGATAAAAAAAAATTAGTATACTTAAATCACTGTATTTCTATATCTGATAAATATTTAAAGCTAGTTTGTTTAAGGATATAATTTATTAAATAAACATGTCACAGAAAGAAAAGTGTCCCTTAACTAGTTGAAAAGATGCTCAACTTCACTAACAAATAAGAGAAATGCAAAAAAGTTTTGCAGATTATGTGTTTGAGAAGATTTTAACCGAGATGACCCAGGGGGAGGGAATCAAGAGGGAGGAGGGAGGGGGGTTCTGGAGGGGGAGCATATGTAAACCCATGGCGGTTTCATGTCAATGTATGGCAAAACCAACACAATAAAGAAAATTTAAAAAAAAAAGAGTTGCTTAAGCAAAGTGGTCAATATCTATCTTCAATATCTATAACAATATTATATGGATATTATAGTTTCTGAGTAAAAAATGAAAGAGAAGGCTCTAACACAATAATAAATATCTGTTCATTTATAGAAAAACTATTTATAATCAGGATGTTTTGATGTGATTCATTGACCTACTATGTGAGATTGACTTCAAACAAAATCTTGGAAAACTATCTTATCAATCATAGTTATTTAGGTTTAACTAAAAATAGCATAGAAATCAGGACCAGTTTGGTAGTCACTGCTTTACCCAACAACTAAGTTGAACTAAAATCTGAAAAGTTATTTTCAGAAACATTTGATTCTGTACAGAGACGGGCCCTCATGTAACCTCAATAAAACAGAATGCTGTAATAGATTTTATCATAATGGGGTTTCCCACAAACACTGTAGTACCTGACATTTTTTATGAGCAAGATCAAAGCAGACATGTGGTCAGCTTTAGAAAGGGATGTGTATGGGAGTACAGAGTAGGAGGGGCTTCTCAGGTAGGGCAGTGGGAAGGATCCACCTGTTGGTGCAGGAGGTGCAGGAGGTGTGGGTTTGATCCCTGGGTCTGGGAAGATTCTCCTGGAAGAGGAAATGGCTACCCACGCCAATTTTCTTGCTTGGAGAATCACATGGGCAGAGGAGCCTGGTGGTCTACAGTCCACGGGGCCACAAAGAGTTAAACCTGACTGAGTGACAGAGCATGCAGGCACTCAGAGTGGGAGGAAGAGAAAAGAAATTTCCCTGCAAATTATGCCTTTGGAAACCGTCAGCTACTTAAGGGCTGATTTCATGACTTTGAGTCTCAGACTGGTTGACTCTTATGTTTTGAGTCACCTCTCAGATACCTGGACCCTATGGTAGTACAAATTCCTTAGTGCATGTAACTTTGGCCATTTTCTATGACCTGCCATATCCTAAAAAGAGTATTATTTCAGAGACTTTTAGGCACAGGTTATTTGTACCATTTGGGATTGCACCATGAGGATTCTATACACTGCAAGGAAGTTAGTTATTCCCCAGTTCTTACCTGACCAACACCCTACAGGCTTCCTCTAATTGGATTAGAAACTAAAGCTCATTTTCACACCTTGGAACAAGGCAATTTGATTAAATTAAATTGTGCCTGACAAAAATCAATAAAACTCATCAATTCAAATCAATCAGTTCCAATAAACAGACAATCTGGTTAAAGAAAAAAAATAGGAAAGTAATTAAAACCATAGCAACTTTTAACCTCTCCTCTGCTGATTCATTCAAAATTTCTAAACCCAAAATATATAGAGGAAAACCCAAGGTAGTTTACTTCTTGTTCTTTCATTAAGTAATGATGTCTAGCTTTGGCTCTGTAAGTATTAAAAAAATTTACTATCTTTCACAAGTAGCTACAACAAATGTGTGCAGGAACACATTCTGTGCAGGAACAGAATTACATACAGAAATCTCAAATTGTAACTGTATATGATATATACATTAATATATATTACATATCATAGATAAATATTATATAACATATTATTAATGTATATTTTTACTGGAAGCTCATAATCTGTCACTAAAGTAATTAATGTCGATATACCTTCTAACACCAGATTTACTACTTAAGTGTAACTTTATTAATTGTTTAAAAAGTGCATCACATGGACAGAGATAGTTTGGGTATACACATTAAATCTTGACCTAAACTCCACAGGTTACATACGTGTTCCATTCAAGCAGAGTAATAACAGAACACCTTCACATGTATATGCTGTTGGAAATAGCTATTTTTTTTTATTAGTTTTGCCATACAATGACATGATATCATCATGGGTTTACATATGCTCCCCCTCCAGGACCCCCTCCCTCCTCCCTCCCCCCGGGAAATCTCCTTGCATCAGCCCCGAGCATCAATCCTGGCCTGGCGATTGATTAGACATATGGTAATTAACATGTTTCAATGCCATTCTCCCATATTATCCCACCCTTTCCCTCATCCACAGAGTCCACAAGTCTATTCTATACATCTGCGTTCCTTTTGCTGTCTCGCATGCTGGGTTCTCGTTACCGTCTTTCTAAATTCCATATATATGCGTTAATATACTGTATTGTTGTTTTTGCTTCTGGCTTACTTCACTCTGAATAATGGGCTCTAGTTTCGTCCATCTGAGTAGAATTGATTCAAATGAATTTTTTTTAATGCTGAGTAATATTCCATTGTGTATATGTACCATAGCTTTCTTATCCATTCGTCAGTTGATGGGAAATAGCTATTATTCTACACTTTTGAGTTTTCAGAAACTGATAAAGGATTTATGTTGAAAGTTTGGAAGTTGGTGGGTCAGCTTGGCATGTCCTGAAGATGAACTGCATAGACTGAGGCAAGCAAAGCAGTAGCTTATGCTGAAAACCAGTATCTATATAAGCCCATATTCCTCTGTTTGGCTACCTGAATAGATTTATCGTGGAGCCATCAATTTTTCTTTTCTAAAACTGATTGCTTATCTAAAATGATATATGTCAATTTTCAACTATGTCTGTCATTCCAAAGGTCCTTTCTGTGTATGTGTTAGTCGCTCAGTCATGTCCAATTCTTTGTGACACCATGGACTGTAGCCTGCCAGGCTCCTCTGTCCATGGAATTCTCCAGGCAAGAATACTGGAGTGGGTAGCCATTCCCTCCTCCAGAGGATCTTCCTTATCCATGGATCGAACCCAGGTATCCTGCATTGCACTTGATCCTTTACTGTCTGAGCCACCAGGGAAGCCCCCAAAGGTCCCTAACTGGCATAAAAACTGACAAGAGAAAATAGATGCTCACTTGGCACAGATGGTAAGATTTCACTGCTGTCTGGCCACACCCAAGGCATCAAGTGGGCAGAAGGCATTTTGCAGAAACCCATCCTCAGCCTGCCTGCTTGTGGCAGGTAGCTCCCTAGCAATGCTCCAGTCACCACCCCATCCAAATCCTCATTCTGACCAGCTCTCACTTGTCCTTTTCTGCTGCTGAGCTTCAAAAGTGGCTCAGTGGTAAAGAATCCGCCTCCAATCAGGAGATGTGATTTCGATTCCTGGGTTCAGAAGATTCCCTAGAGGAGGGCATGGCAACTTACTCCAGTACTCTTGCCTGGAAAACCTCATGGACAGAGGAGCCTGGAGGCCTACAGTCTATGGGGTTGCAAAGAATTGGACACAACTGAGCGAATAAACAACAGCAATTCCTCCGGAGACACAGGTCATTTCTCTACTAAGTGAAGCTGGTTCTCTACAGCCATATCTTTAAACAGTGTCTCAAAGGAAGCTTGACCTAGCTGCTTTTTCAAACAGCAATGTGAACATGAAACTCTGGAACTGAGAGAGGATTTTGCCCCTGGAGAAGCCTACCTCCAGAGCAGTTAGTGTGTCTGTTTTCTTATCATTTTCTTAGCTCCCAACTGTAAGAGACTTAAACCCATCAAGTTGCTTTGGGATTAAAGAAAACAAACATGAGTCAAAGTCATGTCTTTCAAAGAGAAGGCAGAAAACAAAAATAAAATTTCTTGAAGGGAAGAAAAAATAATCTGAAAAGGAAAGTTAAAATTATTAAGGGCCAGAAGCAAAGTGTCACTTGTCAAGTCATTCATTGTCCTCCTGTGAGTAGAGACTTTCCAGATAGAAGGAGGAGGCCTACTACATAGCCCATTGTCTCTCCCCATGTGGTCATAATCAATGCTCTCCACCAGGTGTTAATACCCCTCATACGACAGAATATCACTAGTTTAGACAGGTTAAGCACTTTGCTCAAAATCATGCAACTACAAGCTATCGGTTCCATTAAAATGCATCTTTCATTTTACACAGTAAGAATAGAGCTTATTTATCTAATGTTGACTTGCTGCTGTATATAAACAATTTAACGCATGTAGGGCTTCCCAGGGGGCAATAGTGGTAAAGAACCTGCCTGCCAATGCAGGAGATACAAGAGACACAGGTTTAAACCCAGGATGGAAAAGAAAGCCTGGAGGAGGAAATGCAACCTGTTCCAGTATTCTTGTGTGGAAAATTCCATGGACAGAAGAGCCTGGCGGGCTATAGCCCATGGGATCACAAAGAGTCAGACATGACTGAGCACACAGTACTATAGAGCTCGTATTATTTTCTGAGATGATTAACCATTAATACTACTTCACCCTTATTCATCAACTCTGAATGGAAATTGTCACAAAGTACAACAAATTAAAGGACATAATATTCATTTCCAGATATGCCTATTATAATAAGTTTGTTGTTTGAGTCACAAAGTCATTTCTGAATCTTTTGTGACTCCATGAACTGTAACTTGCCATGCTCCCCTGTCCAAGGGATGAAAGGCAAAAATTTAAAATCAGATAATAAAAATTCCTTATAAAATGTGGAAGAACAAGGAATTTACTTTTGGTAGAACTATAATATCCAATAGTCTATTTATAGCATAATTTAACAAGTCTTAGAGAATTCCTATGCATTTATCTAAGATATATGAAAGACTTTATTTTCTTGGGCTGCAAAATCACTGCAGAGGTGACTGCAGCCCTGAAATTAAAAAGCACTTGCTTCTTGGAAGAAAAGCTATGACAAAGCTAGACAGCATATTAAAAAGAAGAGACATTGCTTTGCCAACAAAGTTCTGTCTAGTCAAAGCTGTGGTTTTCTTGGTAGTCATGTTTGGATGTGAGAGTTGGACATGAAGAAAGCTGAGCACCAAAGAATTGATGCTTTTGTGTTTTGTTTTGGTTATTTTTTTTTGAATTGATGCTTTCGAACTGTGGTGTTGGGAAAGACTCTTGAGAATCCCTTAGACTGCAAGGAGATCAAACCAGTCAATCCTAAAGGAAACAAGTCCTCAATAATCATCGGAAGGACTGATGCTGAAGCTGAAACTCCAGTACTTTGGTACCTGATTCGAAGAACTGGCTCATTGGAAAAGACTTTGATGCTAGGAAAGATCGAAGGTAGGAGGAGAAGGGGACGACAGAGGATGAGATGGTTGGATAGCATCACCGACTTGATGGACATGAGTTTGAACAAGCTCCGTTCAGAGTTGGTGATGAACAGGGAGGCCTGGCGTGCTGCATTCCATGGTGTAACAAAGAGTTGGACACGACCGAGTGACTGAACCGAACTGAACAGAGGATACATGATGCTAACCTGAAGCTCCAATACTTTCGCCACCTGATGCAAAGAGCTGACTCATTGGAATAGACTCTCATGCTGGGAAAGATTGAAGGTAAAAGAAGAGGGTGGCAGAGGATGAGATGGTTAGATAGCATCACCAACTCAATGGATATGAGTTTGACCAAACTCCCAGAGATAGTGGAGGACAGAGGAGCCTGCTGTAGTCCGTGGGACTGCAAACAGTTGGATACAAGTTAGCGACTAAAAAACAACAACAATCTGATGCCACTTAAAAGGCTAATATTAGGCTAAATAAAAGGCCACTTATTAGGCTAATATACTATTTCCTTTAAGATATTTAAACTTTGAAGATAGTTGATGGAGATACTTTGCGATCACTATGGTTGGGAAAAGTAGTTTCAGTTCAGTTCAGTTGCTCAGTCATGTCTGACTCTTTGTGACCGCATGGACTGCAGCATGCCAGGCCTCCCTGTCCATCACCAACTCCTGGAGCTTGCTCAAACTCATGTCCATCTAGTCAGTGATGCCATCCAGCCATCTCATCCTCTGTCATCCCTTTCTCCTGCCTTCAATCTTTCCCAGCATCAGGATCTCTTCCAATGAATCAGTTCTTCGCATCAGGTGGCCAAAGTATTGGAATTTCAGCTTCAGCATCAGTACTTCCAATGAATATTCAGGACTGAGTTCCTTTAGGACTGACTGGTTTGATCTCCTTGCAGTCCAAGGGACTCTCAAGAGTCTTCTCCAGTTTGGGAAATGTGATTATGTTGATACACCTAAATTAGTAGATGGATGGTAGATATTTTGTCATTCCCTGTTAAACTTCCCTTTGTTCAGAAATACCGTAGCTGAGGTCACATCTGTGTAAGAGAAGCAGTGTTCTTCTTTATTTTCGTTCATTTTTCTGAAATTTATCATGGAACGTTTTAAAAGTATACTTTACAAAAGAAAAAAGATTTTCTTTCTGGTCTGATGAATAAATTTCTAGAAACTCCCTCAGTGACATATGATCAATAGAAAGGGTTTTAAAGAAGATTTTTTTTCCTGAAGCAATAAGATCAAATGAGACTCAGCTATAAGATGACACATCTACTAAATTCTGTTGCTCTTAGTTTTAAAATATACGCCACTGGTATCAAACCAGGCCAGAACACACCAGGTGGTCATTCACGTAATTTCTGTTGTTTATTTCTATTGATATTCAGTCTACAAGGCACACTGGCAATTTCACATTGGGACTTAAAATCAGTTGTTTTATTTTCAAATCATTAGTTTTTTAAGGTCCATCAGAACTTAACAAATGGCCTCCATAAGTTGGTGTGAGTGCTAAGTAGCTTCGGTCGTGTCTGACTGCAATTCTGTGGACCATAGCCTGCCAGGCTCCTCTGTCCAAGGGATTCTCCAGGCACGAATACTGGAGTGGGTTGCCATTTCCTCCTCCAGAGATCTTCCTGAGGAACCTAACCCAAGTCTCTTATGTCTACTGCATTGGCAGGTGTGTTCTTTACCATGAGTGCCACCATGGAAGCCCATAAATTTATATAGGGATGTAACAAAAAAATACTTCAGTAAAAAGTCAGATAGCATTGATCTCCACAGCCATGAGTTGGGCTAACTTAATGGAAAAGAAACCTAGAAGCAGGAAAACAAAGGCATGTTCAGCTACAGTTTGTGAATATTTTTGTGCGAGTTTGTTTATGTAACAGTTTAGATGGAATTGTCATCTGAATGAACAAGGGACAGTGGATGATTTGAAAGAGTTGGAGCCATACTAAAATGTCTTTTGATTACTTACTTAATTTTAGGGAAACGGGAGTGTTCCTTTACAGTGTAATAAAAGGAAATATCATGCTAAATTTAGAGACCACATGTCAGTGTATGGAACTCCAGATTTACCCTTAAACGGTACAGGATGAATAGTGACAATTATGTGCACTTAAAATGTACTCAGACCTCTGCTGAGGACATACATAGAACCACATTTAATCCTCACCTGATTTCGTGTATATTTATTTTACTATTGAAGAAACTATTTACTATTGAGAACACAGAAGCGAAGCATGTGCTGAAGGTCACATGGTTAGTTAACAGAGGTTCTGAGATTTGAAACCAAGTTTGTCTGACCTCAGAAGTCATGCTTTAACCAGTGTTTCATAGTTATTGCCCTTGTAGATTTTTGGCAACCTCATTAAAATACTGACACTCGTTGAGTTTGCTGTCAATTCAATTGTCTACTTCACAGATGTTATACATTGCCTCTTCTCTATGCAATTACTTAATTTCATTAAAATTCAACTAGAGAAATACTGAGAAAATGGACTGACTCTATTTACTGCCTCTTCTCTTGCTCTGAAAACTTAGGTTTACAGAATGCCTTTTACTTTGTCTCTCCACCCAAAATATGGGAACCACCATATTGATACTTATGTCTAGGCCTTACAAGAGCCAAGATATTTATGTTTTGTTCACTGATCTATTTTAAGCACATAGTGTAGAGCTTGGTTTGTAGTAAGTGCTCAATCAATTACTGTTGAGGAGATTACCATAATTAAAAGAGGTGTTTTGTGTGTATGCTTAGCACTGTATCTTGGATTAACATAGTACCTTTTACCTGAAATAAATGGTAAATACTATTATTAACTTGAACTTTCAAAATGTAAGAACAACATGTTTGTTATTTTTAGAGTATTCCCATAATTCAGCATATTGAGATACTGTGATTTTTTATTCTCTCCCACAGCATAGCTATCAATGCTTCTATATCCATGCTACCTGAACACCCCCCCCTTATATTTTTCTCTGACTTACTTGTAAAAATACAAAACTGGACAGGTCTTGGAAATTTGTAATAGAATAGAAATAGTCTTCCAGACTAGGTGTAGACTCTGAATTCAGGCTTCTACTTGGAAGGTGGTTTGGTCTTTTGGATTCCTAGAGATTTATAAATGACAAGTGACTGATAAATCACCAGTGTTCTAAACCGCACAGCCAAACAACTTTTACTGAGGACCTTTCCTCACTATGTCCCTCGGGACCAGGCTCACCAGGCCCCTGACTGTAAAAGGTGAAAGGTAGAAGACATGTCTGCTGCGTTGTCTTTTGACCTCTTTTGCCATTTGCAGTAAAGATATATCAGCTTCAAACTGAAAGAAACAGGAATTGATTTGTGAAGGAAAACATCGGGCTTTCATGAAAGAGAAGCAAAACATCCCTAACTTCCCAAGAAAATTTTGCCCAAATGTTATAAAACACAAAGAAAAAGACCCAGATGGTTTTCTTCTTATGCTGCTCCTTTCAAATCACTGATAAAAGTGAAAATTCTTTTTTTTTTCTCCCTACTTAACCAATTTTAGTATTGTCCCAGATGGTTCAGTGGGTAAATAACCTGCCTGCAATGCAGGAGGCACTGGTTCAACACCTGGGTTGGGAAGATCCTCCAGAGGAGGAAACGTACTCCAATATCCTTGTCTGGAGAGTCCCATGGCCAGAGGAGCCTGGCAGGCTACAGTCTAAGGGTCACAAAGAGTCAGAAACCACTGAGCAACTGAGCACATACAAGTTAGAAATATAATAGTTTCAAAATTTATATTATTTTTCAATCATCCTATTAAAATTTTTTCTTGAAACTTTAGAATTGGTACTAGAATCTCATTCTGAAAAAACAATAAAGAGACATTGTTAAAAAGATAGACTGACAATACGAACTTTTCATCCCTCTTCCACAAACCCATTAAAATAGCATAAATGAATGGAAAAGAAAATTAACAACCCAATACAAAGACAGTGAGAGGTGAGGCAAGAGCATAGGAAGATTTCAAATAATTTTAAGAAGACAGATTAACAGGAAGAGGGGTCATAAAAACATCAGAGAGTGAAGAAAGTTGAAGACTAAGTATTTGTCAAGGATTTCTGGTGAAAATTTAGTTCTCAAAGTCCTTGAAAAGAAAGGTCATGAAGGTGCTAAGGAAAAAGTGAAATTGATTGAAAATTCATATACAAAAGGCTGAGACACTCAGATTTCCACCTACATTCTAAGTGAAAGTGAAAGTGAATGTCACTCAGTCATGTCCAACTCATTGTGACCCCATGGACTGTAGAGGCCATGGAATTCTCCAGGCCAGAATACTGGAGTGGGTAGCCTTTCCCTTCTCCAGGGGATCTTCCCAACCCAGGGATCAAACCCAGGTCTCCCACACTGCAGGTTGGATTCTTTACCAGCTGAACCACAAGGAAAACCTTGTGGCTTATATTCTCAGGAGCAGGCAATTATGACTCTCCCAACTGTGGATCTCTCAAATTCCTTGTAGATACTGTCAGCAAATACCTACAAATTCCTTGTAGATATTGTCAGCAAATTTCTTGATACTGAGGAATCAACTTTCATGGAATATAAATGTGAGAGGCTGAATTACACCCTAGAGAATTTAGGAATGAGGTTACCCTACACCAGGTTACAAGATAACATGATGGCTCATTTAAAAAAAACAAAAAACAAAAACAAACAAACAAAATGTATATATATAAATATATGTATCTTTATATATATATATATAAATATATATATATATATAGCTGTGCCGGGTCTTAATTGTGGTGTGCAAGAGCTGTTCATTGTAGTATGTGGAATCTAGTTCCCTGACCAGGGATTGACCCCAAACTTGCTGCATTAGGAGCACAGAGTCTTAACCACTGAACCACCAGGGAAGCACTGGTGGCTCATTGTTAAATGACCAGTCTAAGTTTTAGAAGCAACCAAAAGCTTTTTCTCAAAAAGAGTAGTTACCTGCAGAAAATGGCAGGAATTTGCTCCAAAATCTTTAGTCTTCACTGAGATTCCCCTCTGGGGGCCTGCCAAAGTCTCCAACATGGTCTCTACATGCCACAGACACTTCAAGTACCATTGACTCTACTTGGTCATGTGACAGAGCCTTTTCTTGTTCTGGGCTCCATTCAAAACTAACAGCTTCTTGGGTCACTTGGTAATGGACTGGAGTAAGACACTCAACGAGGAATGTTACCTCCCACATCCAAACAAGTGTCACCACTAGATGCTATGACACTTTGCTTTTTTGTCTGTAGGAGGGACAGATGCTACAACTTTATCTTCACTTTAGAAGGATTATCTTTACATGCTCTGTACCATGGGGCCCCTGGACATTTTATTGAGTTGAAAGTCTGTATTTTTGGTGTATTTGTTTCCCAGACTCTGACACACAAATATTTTGCCAATAATGTAGGGTAGAAGCTAGTTCTTGAACATTTTAGGTCCAATCCATAGAATACAATTAATATAATTCATTTTGCAGAAGGGAAAAGATAACAAAATTCCCAGAGGACTAAATAATGACATAGGGTAGAAGGGTCAGTATACTTATGATAATGGTTACATTGCTGGCCTTGCCAGTGAAAAGCAAACTGTTCTGGTCCTAACAAGTATCAAGAGAAACTATTTTGCCAGATCAATAGCTGTGTGACAGGTATGTGCAGATGTACATGCTAAGTCACTTCAGTCGTGTCTGACTCTTTGCGACCCTATGGACTGTAGCCCGCCAGGTTCCTCTATCCATGGCATTCTCCACGCAAAAATACTGGATCAGATTGCCATGCCCTCCTCTAGGGGATCTTCCTGACCCAGGGGTCGAACCCACATCTCTTGTGTCTCCTGCATTACAGGCGGCTTCTTTACCACTAGCACCACCTGGGATGTGTGACACGTACAGGGCATTTATTTGTTTAAGAAATGAAACCACATTTGTAATAGAAGCTGCAGTCAGAGTCATGGTCTGGTTAAGTTTATGATAATCCATTGCCATTCTCGAGAGCCATCTGGCAGGCCAAATAGATGAGTTGAATGGAGGTTGGTGATAATTACCACACCATGATAGTTCTAACTCCACAGATCAGAAAACTAATGCAAAGATCCTGTGAGTTCCTGAGTATGTGATTTAATTAGGCATTCTAGAACTCATTCTCTCATCTCCATTAGGTTTTTACTCTAATATCACAGTATTAGTGAGTCTTTCCTTAACAACTTTACTTTAAAAACATACTTTATTTAAATGTGGTTCCCTGATTTTTACCAAGACCAGGCACTCTGTCACCTTTTCCAGCTTTATTTTTCCATTTGACTTCATCTCCATTTATCATCTTATATATTTATTTATTATGCTGTCTTTATACAATAGAATCTATTGTAGATTTCCTGGTTATGATGTTAGATAATGAGAAGATTGGGGAGCCATGGGCTTGTGACCCTTGGTTATGTCAGCTAAACTTCCCCTTAGAGAAGCTACTCCCTACCCTCTTGTGTCACATGACATAGAATTGCACTGAAAGGACCCACCTGGCATGACCCCTACCTCACTGGGTTATCTTAAGAATTAAATGGTAAAACTCATAGAAAAGATCTTGATACAAGTACCTGGCACATAGTAATGTTCTGGCAGCTCAGCTGGTAAAGAATCTGCCTGCAATACGGGAGACCTGGGTTTGATCCCTGGGTTGGGAAGATCCCCTTGGAGGAGGGCATGGCAACCCACTCCAGTATTCTTGCCTGGAGAATCCCCAGACTGAGTGACTAAGAACAGCACAGCACAGTTTTTCTTATAATTATCTTCATTAGTATCGAATATATTACCCTTTGAATTTTGATTGTGCTAGGTAGTTATTTCAACTACTTAAAATTTGTAAATACTTCTCAGCTAAAGTAGTGAATAAAACAGGAAAAAATTCTTATTTTTATAAAGCTTCACTTACAGCTGGAGAAATAAATACCTTGGTGATAAAGCTGAGGGGTTTAGTCAGTGTGCTAAGTATACACTGCAGTCTCTGTTGCTCTTCTTAATCAAAATGTGTCACCAGGATTTATGATCCTAACAACCTACAGTTGATTCTCTAATCCCTTGGTGCCATGAGTACTTAAATACTGAGTAACCAGAAATGCAATTACATAGGAAAAGAAATCAACACTGAAAGGTCTATCTTTGTTGAATAATAAGCAATGGAATCATTTGGGAACACTTTTATCATGCAGTGCTCCCAATAACTCAAAGCATGCAAACTTTTATTGAGAATTATTAATATTTAGAGCTGAAAAGTAATACTAAAAACTCAAAAGCAATATGCAAATAGTAATTTATTCATTGCTTAAGGTAGTGGGTGAATTATTATAATCCATTGTATTAAAGTAATTTGTCATTAGAAAGTGATTAGTAAGGAAATTGCTATTAAACAATCTCTTCAGTTACACAAGCTAAATTATTGCAGAGTGTGATAAATTTGTGTAGGCAAGAATCTTAAGCAGAACTCTGTAGGAATTGGACCATTGAGTTATATATCAAAATGACTGAATTCTTACAATGGAAAAGTATGTGAAGCTGGTTTATTATTACTATCGTTACTACTAATTCATGCAACACTAAATTATACTTGTAAACTATTGGGTTTAGTGGTGTAGCAAGTGACAATTTTCTCCTCTTTGCTTCAATTTCTCCATCTACATCACTAAAACAATTATAATACCAACCTCTCCTCTATCGGACAATCAGAATGAGGATATAAATGTAAAGATTTTGAAAATGGAATAGCAGAGACTTCCCTGACAGTCCAGTGGTTAAGCCTTCGTCTTTCAATGCAAGGGGTGCAGTTTCAACCCCTGGTCTGGAAGCCTAAGATTCCGCATGACTCTTGGTCAAAAACCAAAACATAAAGCAGAAGCAATATTGTGACAAAAAATTCAGCGAAGACTTTAAAAATGGTCCATGTGAAACAAACTTTAAACAAACAAACAAAAAAGTGAAATAGCAAATAAAGAATATGGGAGTAATGCCATTACCTTCTCAAGGGGATCTTCTTGACCCAGGAACTGAACCCTGGTCTCCTGCATTGCAGGCAGATTCTTTATGGACTGAGCTACAAGGGAAACTCTTTGGCACATTATTAAGGGTTCTTTCCTTCTGTGACTCTGCCCATTCCATTATAATCTATTCTTGCCCTTCACTTCAGTTCAGTTTAGTTTAGTTGCTCAGTTGTTTCTGACTCTTTAAGACACCAGGCTTCCCTGGCCATCACCACAACCTCTAAGTCTTGCTCAAACTCATGTCCATCAAGTCGGTGACACCATCCAACCATCTCATCTTTTGTCATCCCCTGCTCCCCCTGCCTTCAGTCTTGTCAAGCATCAGGGTCTTTTCCAATGAGTCAGTTCTTTGCATCCAGCGGCCAAAGTATTGGAGCTTCAGCTTCAGCATCAGTCCTTCCAAAGAATATTCAGGACTGATTTCCTTTGGGATTGACTTGTTGGATCTCCTTACAGTCCAAGGGACTCTCAAGAGTCTTCTCCAACACCACAGTAAAAGCATCACTTCCTTGGCACTCAGCTTTCTTTATAGTCCAGTTCACATCCATACACAACTACTGGAAAAACCGTAGCTTTGACTACACAAACCTTTGTTGGCAAAGTAATGTTTCTTTTTTTTAATATGCGTCTAAGTTGGTCGTAGCTTTTCTTCCAAGAAGCAAGCATCTTTTAATTTTATGGCTGCAGTCACCATCTGCAGTGATTTTGGAGCCCCCCAAAATAAAGTCTCTCACTATTTCCATTGTTTCTCCATCTATTTTCCATGAAGTGATGGGATTGGATGCCACAATCTTAGTTTTTGGAACGATGAGTTTTAACCCAGCTTTTTCACTCTCCTCTTTCATTTTCACTAAGAGGCTCTTTAGTTTCTCTTCCCTTTCTGCCATAAAGTTGATGTCATCTGCATATCTAAGGTTATTGATATTTCTCTTGGCAATCTTGATTCTGGCTTGTGCCTCATCCAGTTTGGCATTTTGCATGATGTACTCTGCATAGAAGTTAAATAAGCAAGGTGACAATATACAGCCTTGACTTATTCCTTTCGCAGTTTGGAACCAGTCTGTTGTTCCATGTCCTGTTCTAACTGTTGCTTCTTGACCTGCATACAGACATCTCAGGAGGCAGATAAGGTGGTTTGGTATTCCTATCTCATTAAGAATTTTCCACAGTTTGCTGTGATCCACACAAAGGCTTTAGCATAGTCAATGAAGCAGAAGTAGATGTTTTTCCAGAACTCTCTTGCTTTTTTGATGATCCAACAAATGTTGGCAATTTGATATCTGGTTCCTCTGCCTTTTCTAAATCCAGCTTGAACATATGGAAGTTCTTGATTCGCGTACTGTTGAAGCCTAGCTTGGCAAATTTTAAGCATTCCTTTGTTAGTGTGTGAGACAAGTGCAATTGTGTGGTAGTTTGAATATTCTTTGGCATTGCCTTTCTTTGGGATTGGAATAAAAACACCTTTTCCAGTCCTGTGGCCACTGCTGAGCTTTCCAAATTTGCTGGCATATTGAGTGCAGCACTTCCACAGCATTATGATTAAGCAAAAGCAACTCAATAATTGTTAATCATGTTAATCTTTATTACTGAATAAAAGACTGTCATTTCCTAATGGATAAGAATTGCATGTTACTTCCTTTGCATATTCTGAGGTCTGACACATTTGTATATTAAAGATTTAATCAATTGACTTTAATCAATTCACTTTAACACAGAGAGTACCAAAAAAGCCAGGACAGGATATATTGTAAGCTTCCAAACTTCTATCTTGTTTTAGCAGCAATATTAAAGAGGTCACAATTAGAAGAAATTTTCTGTATTCTGAAGACAAACAGGAAGCTTAGTTATATGGATGTTTATGTAATTTTCAGGTGAAATTATGTTTGTGGTCTAAATTGATGGCATAAAGTAAACCATTTTTCTGTTTCATCAAGTATCCAAGCATTTAATATTTAAAATCAGAAACTATTGAGTGATAAAAGTATGCAAACACCAACGTTTCTTGTTGTTGTTCAGTCACCAAGTCGTGCCCAACTCTTGAGACCCCATAAACTGCAGCACGCCAGGTTTCCCTGTCCTTCACTATCTCCCTGAGTTTGCTCAAACTCATGTCCATTGAGTCAGTGATGACATCCAAACATCTTATCTTCTGTCACCCCCCTCTCCTCTAACCCTCAATCTTTCCCAGCATCAGGGTCTTTTAAATAAGCATAATTTGAAATAAAAAAGATGAAATAGTTATTGGTGACTGTTTTGAAGCAGAGAGAGGCTAAGTAGGAAAACAGTGTGACTTCTACATTCCCAGGAAGTCATGATTTCTGAAAATTATTAGGTAGCTAACGTGGCTCAGATGATAAAGAATCTGCCTACAGTGTAGAAGGTATGAGTTTGATCCCTATGTCAGGAAGATCCCCTGGCGGAGGAAATGGCAACCCACTCCAGTATTTTTGCCTGGAGAATCCTGTGGACAGAAGAGCCTTGCAGGCTACAGTCCATGGGGTCGCAGAAGAGTTGGACACAACTGAGCGACTACACAACAACACCCTCATACTAGTTCATATTGATAGATCCTACATTGTCACAGTGCACTCAAGGACCAAGAAGGAAAAAGAATAACTGTTTTCATTATATGGTGAATAATAAATTATTCTATATGTTTATTACTCATGAATCATTAGTAGAAAGAGAGCTAGATAGGAATAGTTCAAAGCGATTCATTTCCCCCAACTCCAAAGACCATTATTTATGTTCAACTGTTAACCAAAAACTTCCCTGCACTGTTATTTAATGTTAACTTTTCTGCAACTCCCTTTTTGTCAAGTTTGATAATTTCATTCTCTTCTGACTTCAAAAGCATACCAAAAAAACTTACCCACACTATTCTCACTTTTTGATTAGAAAAAGGATTAGAAACATTTGATGAATGTTTAAAAGGTTCTAATAAGACTATCTGTTTTTAGATAGCTATTTGCCTGATACTGACACTTTTTTCCTTATTCTGTGTATTCTGTACTGTCCCTCAGTCTTTGCTATATGAAACTTTTCTTCCTTTCTTCTGTTCTCAAGTTCCCAGTGCAATGAAGCTTGATCTGATTAACTCCTTAAACAGAAAAATTGTCTTAAGATGGGGTGCAGAAAGGTCAACCTTGAATTTCATTGAGATATTTTGTTAAATCAGTAACAGCAAAGGTCAGCTGAGCTCTGAGTGGAATTTTTGTATTTTCTTCCAGCTTCAAGATAGTTTATGTCTGTAGAATTCTGTATTTGAAATGATCTTATTTCAGTTCTAAGTATTGTATGTGTTCAACACATACACACAAAAAATAAGCAATTACTGAGTAATCATTAGCTGATACCCATGTTGTTTTGTATATGATGGTAAAGTTCGGTGAAGAAATAGTTGTTATAGCTTCTAACATTTTAATATAAATATTTGTGAAATTATGTAATAGTAAGACTCACAGTAAATAACACAGTTTATTGGTACAAACATTTAAAGATACTCAGTGGTCATTTAGCTTAATTCTTTTACTTTCTTCATAAAATAATCCATCCATGTTAAGTAACTCTACTTATACCTCTTTTTCATAGTCTTCAAAAGCAGCTGCATTCTGTCTACTACATTAGCAATAAGCCTCCTGACCACATTTAACAGTGCTACTTAATATTTCTTTTGCTTTGAAGTGTGTAACCTATCTTCTTTCCTCATATTATTTACAAGTCCTGCTTGCTTAGAAAGAAACTTCTATTGTGGCCAAGACTGATTAACAGAGTCTGAACGTTTCTTCCTATAAAAACAAATCAGAGAGAGGGCTAGGGAGAGGTTGAGAAAGAGACAGATAAAGAGATGGAGAGAGAGAAACATACAGAACAATGGTTTTTCTGACTCTTTGCAACTGCCTGGACTATAGCCTGCCAGGCTCCTCTGTCCAAGGGGTTACCCGAGCAATACTGGAGTGGGTTGCCTTTTCCTTCTCCAGGGAATCTTCCCAACCCAGAGAGCGAACCTGTGTCTCCTGCATTGGCAGGCAGAATCTTTACCACTGAGCCACCTGGGAAGCCCAGTAGAATTTAAGATGAATATATTACTTAAATTTTAGACCATCAGTTACAGAGGCATAACACTACTGTTTAAAAAACAACAATAGCAACTCATCTCCAGTTAGTTCATTGCTCCTTTTGATGTGCTCCACATTTGGGAACAAATGTAACTTCCCCTTCTTCTGAGGAAAACTAAGGAGACAAAGCCATGGAAATGCCACCAAGTAGGTAGTTGCATGTGTCAAACACACAGAGAATACCATTTGCAACCATTTTAAAACATTCTTGTAAAAGAATGATAAAAAAAATCTCTTATAAATGTTACTATCTTCCACAGCAAGTAGCTCTTAGCAATTAAAAAAGAATGTTTGATTGGTAAGCATATTGGTGAATGAATGAAATGAAGGGGACCACAGGTTTCAAAAGTGCATATTCCGGGGACTTCCCTGGTGGTCTAATGGTTAAGAATCCACCTGCCAATGCAAGGGATGTGGGTTCCATCTCTGATCTGGGAACTAAGATCCCACAAGCCAAGGATGAGGCCCACACACTGCAACTACTGAGCCCACGGGCCACAACTAGAAACTCTGTGTACTGCAACGGAAAATCTCATGAGCCTCAAGACCTGATGCAGCTAAATAAACACTTTTTTAAAGTGCATTTTTCAGTGCAAGCAGCTCATACCTATGTCTTTTGTCCATTGAGAAACAGTAAAATAATTCTCACCTATAGGAAGTTCAGCTAGTTTCAGCTTATTCCTTACGTTGTTTGCCAGAGATCTGTCTTCAGCCTTCTAACTAAATACAAGCGCAGAATATGGAATTTATTCTCACAAGTTCTCAGATACATTTTGCTAGAGCTGTGGTTCTTATAGCAGCATTAAGAGCCAAGAAAATAAAACCCACAACTGTGGACGGTCAATATTATTTGTTTCCAGAAGGATGACTATTTATATTTGAAAGGTTCTGTACTAGAGATAAATCAACATGTTCATAATAATTTTCAGAAAGGATATCTGAGGTCAAAGCTTTGAAGTTTTGTGAATCACTCTGAGAAAATTTATCTGAAGCTTGAAAATAGGGAAAGTCCTGGGTGTCTCTCAGTGAGAGGCTTGTACCTTTGATTAACTTTATAATTAATAGACTATTGTAGAACTCCATCGGAACAGAGGTTAAAGATTTTTGTCTGGTAGAAAGGCAAATGTTTTCATGTTGGTATGACAGATAACCCCCTAAATTATAGTTTAGTGTAACCTGTGTTCTATCAAATTCTGCTATCCTATTTTAGCCCCTTAAATCATCTTACTGGTTTATTAATGCAGTGAATTCAGTACAGTCTTGGATATATCCTCATGTTATATCTGTATGAAAATTATCTTTTTCAATCTTTTGAAAAATTTTAAAGTGTAATAGTTGTTTTTCACTTATTACCATTTATTTTTATTCCATTGGGTTTTGTAATCCTTTTTTAAGAGACTCTAAATGGATAGGACAGCATTAAGTCTATAACACAAGCCTAGTCCCATCTCTGACTACTTCTGTAATCCCAAGTAACTCTTAACCCCTTATCCACAGTGAGATTGTACTACTTGGCGTGTAAGTGAATTCTAAAGAGTGAGTGATAAGTGGGTACAATTCCTTACTTAAATTTTAGAATGGCCACTGCAGAGGACAAGCACCACCATTCATTGGATATTAAGGCTTCACTTCCTCAGCACATGTAATTGAAACTGGAACAACTCAAAGCATACTGGCATGAGCCCCACACAAGTAATTTTATGAATCAGTCCCTCACATTGAACGTATGCTACAGCCCCACAAAGCTTACCCTTATTCCTTCAGCCTCAAGCAGTATCTCCCTGCTTCAAAACTACAGGTGTAGGGGGCTTCTCTGGTGGTCCAATAGAATCCGCCTTGCAATGCAGGGGACACTGGTTCAATCCCTGGTCTAAGAAGACTTGACATGCTGTGGGGCAACTAAGCTCATGCACCCCAACTACTGAAGCCTGCATGCCTAGAGCCTGTGCTCTGCAAGATGAGAAGTCACACAATGAGAGGCCTGGGCATTGCAACTAGCCAGGAGCTCCCACTCGCTGCAACTAAAGAAAGCCCACACACAGCAAAAAAGACTCAGCACAGCCAAAAAATAAATACATAAATATGCTGTTAAAACTACAAATGCACTTTATATATATTTGTCCCTTACATGTAACATATTCCCATTTACTCAATTAAAACAGAAATTGGTGGGACCTTGTGTTTCTACCAAGGCTACACTTCTCAACGAGGTGAATGTGGGGTCTATCATTACCTATCTTTCTATATAAAACACTGGGAGGGTATAAACTGTATCAGCAGTGGCTATTTTTCTGGGATATAATGTTTGTAAGTTTCTCTCATTATCTTTAGAAAAAACAGCTTTGATTTGGGTAAAAATAAAATAAAAATAAAACAAGAAAGTAAAACTTCAAAGGCCTCCTTCATTACACAAGGTCCCATCTGAACTTCTTAGATGTCCTGTAATGTCCTTTACCATTTGGCTCCAAACTGTATGTCCAGACTGAGCTCAAATCATTTTTTCCAATAAATTCTATTTCACAGCCATGCTGGAATTTTGTGGTTTCCTGAGCATGTCATATACTTCCATACCTTTGTGACTTTCATCTTATTGTTCTCGTGGCCTAACAAACACTTCTCACTGTCCTCACTTGAAAAAAATAAGTCAACATGAAAGTCAAAGGCAATCTAAAATGTCTTCTTTGTGAAGCTGTCTTCTGTTTCCAACTTCTGAAAAATAGCACAGACTAAAGGTTAATTGTATATTTCTTCTCAACCATATAGCTTCTGTAGAGCAAGGAGTGTCTTTTTTCTTTCATATCCTCTAGAATTAAATAATAAACAATAACAATAATAATAATGATAAGTGAATGAATGTAAAACATGGCATGTACCTTTCAACTACAGACTGGCTATCTACGTATGGTTTATATAGTGATCTTCTGTCCATTTCTCATCACTAATTTCCTATTAAATTAGGTGTACATTCTACAATGGACACAGTCACATACTTTCTTCTCCTTTCTTTCTGGTTTCAGCCTTGTTTAATAATTCACAAATTTTCTACCAAATCATTTGGTTCTCTAAGTTAGCTTGGATCTCTGATTCCTTTATGAGAATTCTGATTCTCTGAGGTCTCACAGCATCTCCTACTTCTCCTATCCTGGGAGTACTTCCTCTCCCAGACACCATTTGCCTTCTCATGGAATGCACAGCATCCTGGTCATAAGAGAGTTTCCAGTCTTGGTTCCATACAGCTGTTGAAGTCCATTCAGTAGGTAGTTTCCTCCTGATGTTGTTGTTGTGTGTACTCAGTCATGTCTGACTCTTTGTGACGCTATGGACTGTCGCCCACCAGGCTCCTCTGTCCATGGAATTTCCTAGGCAAGACTACTAGAGTGGGTAGCCATTTCCTCCTCCAGGGGATCTTCCTGACTCAGAGATTGAATCCTCACCTCTTGCGTCAACTGCATTGGCAAGTGGATTCTTTATCACTGCACCACCTGGGAAGCCTACTCCCAGGGATTTTCCCAACAGCACAGATCTATCTGTAAAACTTCCTTCTGTGTAGGGTAGTGGTTCTTGATGGTTGACAGAGACAGAGCAAGTATGGAAGATGGTGTTTTACTTTCTTCTTTTTAAAAAATATTTCTTTCTTTCTCTCTGGCTGTGTGAGGTCTTAGTTGCAGCATGTGGAATCTCTCATTAAGGCTAGCAGGCTCCAGAGTGCATGGGCTCAGTAGTGGGGCTCAGTAGTTGCCGCACCGAGGCTTAGTTGCTCTGTGGCATGTGGGATCTTAGTTCCTCAGCCAAGGATCAAAACCATGTCCCCTGCAATAAATGGCAGACTCTTTTATTTAATACAAATTTATTTGTTTTTAATTGGAGGATAATTGCTTTACAATATCATGTTGGTTTCTGCCATGTATCAACAGGAATCAGCCATGGGTACACGTATATCCCCTCCCTCTTGAGTCTCCCTTCCACCTCCCACCCGAGAAGGTGGATTGTTAACCACTGGACTGTTAGGGAAGTTCCTGAGATGGTGTTTTTCAAGGGTAGACATATCAGTATTTGCTAACCCACTGTCAGATTCAATCCTTATGCTGACATGTCTTTGTTCTTCCCTTCTCCTTGAGATGATGCGGTCTCTATTAACTATTAGAAAAGTGTTGTGAGAGGAGGTGCAGATACATATGATACTTGGGAGAGAAAGGAATGACTCTTTAGGGAAAATAAAAAAAATGAGAAGTGAATCAGCTAATGTGGCCACTCACAGTCACAGAAAGGCTGAGATCAAGTCTCTAGGTCTTCTTGTGTAGTTGGCTCACAGCTGGAGAGTATTCAAGCTGAATTAGAAATATTAGAGTAAAGGGTGAGTATTATATAGAAAAGAATAAGGAATACACTAAGCTCAGCTTTCTCAAATGTTAAAAGTAATAGAGTTAATAATGTATCTGCTTCTTACTAGGAGCTTTATTTTCACAATTAGAAGGAAGGTATGATTTGCATCGTGTGGATAAGTGAACTGACCTTGAGGAAAACCAACTCTCCAGGCCAAGGTCACAGAGAGAGGGAGAAGCAGAGCCATGACATAGACCCAGGTCCATTTCCCCTCTTCCCCTTTTACTCTATTTGTTCTACAGCACTAATGAAATTCATGCTAAGAATGAAAGGGCCCCTAACCTTCAGATATCATGACTGTAGTCTGAGTCACAAATACAGCAGGAAAAGAAAGTAGAGCCTGTGTATTTAGATTGTGCTGCTTCTAAAATTGCCTCAAACATTTTGTTGAGAATGAATGGCTAATTAGCCCAAATTAAACTGATTAGTGACAGGAGAAATATTGACATCAGATAACTAATACTTAATAGATGTCTCCATTTCCAAGGTTGACTTAATATTTCATATGCACAGTCACTGATGAATTTCCTTGGCTTGCCTGAATGTGTTGTAAAGCTGATTATCAACGAGTCTTTTCATACTAATAGCTACCAGTTATTGAATTTTGCCCTGGGCCAGGGACTGTGTTCAGCAGTCACATGGATCATCTAATTTAATGCTTACAACACCTTTATGAGTTGGAAAAATCATTATTCCCACCCTGTTTATTGTGAAATGTAGGCTCAGAGACTAAGGTAACTCATCTAAGACTCTACAGGTAAAAACTTATTGATTCACAGCAATCATTGGGCTAAAACACACACTTGGCATTTCAAACATTAAGGTGACGTAATGTTGTTTTAAAAGAAATGTCATTTATAGATCAAATACATTGAAATCACCATTCTATGATCAAAATTCAAACACAATGAAGAGTAGTCCAGCAAATATTATATGCTTAGAGGGCTGCCTTTGGTGGAATTTTTTTTTTATTTTATACTATAAAAGCCAGAAATCTGTATGCAGGTCAAGAAGCAACAGTTAGAACAGGACATGGAACAACAGACTTGCTCCAAATCAGGAAAGGAGTATGTCAAGGCTGTATATTGTCACCCAGCTTATTTAACTTATATGCAGAGTACATCATGAGAAATGCTGGGCTGGATGAAGCACAAGCTGGAATCAGGATTGCCGGGAGAAATATCAGTAACCTCAGATATGCAGATGATACCACCTTCATGACAGAAAGTGAAGAACTAAAGAGCTTCTTGATGAAAATGAAAGAAGAGAGTGAAAAAGTTGGCTTAAAACTTAACATTTAGAAAACTAAGATCATGGCATCTGGTCCCATCACTTCATGGCAAATAGATGGACATACAGTGGAAACAGTGATAGACTTTATTTTGGGGGCTCCAAAATCACTGCAGATGATGACTACAGCCATGAAATTAAAAGATGCTTGCTGCTTGGAAGAAAAGTTATGGCCAACCTAGACAGCTTATTAAAAAACAGAGACAGTATTTTGCCAACAAAGGTCCGTCTAGTCAAATCTATGCTTTTTCCAGTCATCATGTATGGATGTGAGAGTTGGACTATAAAGAAAGCTGAGTGCCGAAGAATTGATGCTTTTGAACTGCAGTGTTGGAGAAGACTCTTGAGAGTCCCTTGGACTGCAAGGAGATTAAACCACTCCACCCTAAAGGAAATCAGTCCTGAATATTCATTGAAAGGACTGATGATGAAGCTGAAGCTCCAATACTTTGGCCAGCTGATGCAAAGAACTGACTCATTGGAAAAGACCCTGATGCTGGGAAAGATTGAAGGCAGGAGGAGAAGGAGATGACAAAGGATGAGATGGTTGGATGGCATCACCAACTCAATGGACATGAGTTTGCGTAAACTCCAGGAGTTGGTGATGGACAGAGAGGCTTGGTGTGCAGCAGTCCTTGGGGTCAAAGAGTTGGACACAACTGAGCAACTGAACTGAACAGAAGAAAAGCTAGAGTTATAGAAACCTCTAGCTATTAAATTTAAAACATTTTTACATAAAACCAAATCATATCTACAGAAACAGTATCGCTTACAAACACTATATAGGTACCAGTCAGTAACAGTGAAGCCTCTCAGCATGACTGGGTCATATTTACAGTTTCCATAAGGACAATGATTGTATCCATGGCAACAGGTACTAGAAACGCATTACATTGTTATAAACTCTCCAGGTTTAAAGATTTCATTTATCTGATTAAAAAAAATCATCCTCTTATTTAAACAAATAAATATGCATATTTATCTACATCAGTGTGAAAGTGGTTTAATGACTTTAGGTTTGTTTGGGGTTGATTTTACAGAAAGATAAACAGTATTTTTAAGATTTTTAAGTAAAAATGTGTTTTCCTTTATACTAAAATTTACTTCATCCTACCCCAAATTTTGTTTAATTTCAGATATGCATGATTGTGCTTGACTTTTAAAACATGAATGTGGATCCAATTTCTCACATCAATTATTTAGCTTGGTTCTTACGTAGATTAAAATACACCACAAAAATGTAACTTAACTGCTATTGCCAATTAACCTTTAGTACTCACAAACCCCAAACTCGATTGTTTTTTTCAATTTTAATAGTCTTGTTTGGAAAAATCACTTTTCTCAAGTGATATTACTTAGTTACTGAAAATGTTATCCATCCTGATGCCAGTAACCCACGCTGATTGCTCTTGTTTTCCGGATGTGGTCCACTGACGGGCACACAAGGGCATGTAAGGACATCAGCGCCCTGAGACAGCCTGGGTTCCTCCCCCACACCTTTCCAGAGGAGAATCTCATCAGCCGTGTTTTTCTCAAGAATCCGATGATATCAGAGACCCACTTGCAACACCTCCAGCAATTCGTGAATTCCAGTACTGACTGCCTACCTTAGCTCCCTCTCGCCAGCATTTTTCTTTCTAAAATTCTGAATGAGGAGGAGGGCTGCAGAAGAAAGACTGGGGAGACAGAGGGAAAAGTCATGTCTCTTCATCTGTGTGGCTAAGTTTTCTCTGCAGAGGCAAAACAGTTTTCACTTTATGTCTGTAAAGCCATGACTGGTACAACTTACTGGTTTCCTTTTCATTATGCGTGTATTTCAGTTTCTTACGATAGGAAATTGCTTAATATCACTTTATATATTTTAATGAGACTTTCAGAGAAAGGAATGAAGAAAGTGAGGGAGGGAGGCAGGCAGAGACCATTCTTTTACCCTTAGATAACTGAATGGGAAGTGAGCTTGTGGAGCAATTCTAACCCTTTCCTGCACTCCCCCAGGTCAGCTCATCCCAACCAGGCCACCAGGTAACCAAATCAGTATTCCTAGTTACTTAGTGCCCATCGCGGGCCTGATGCCATCAAAGTGGGGGAATCCAGGGGCTGTCCTACAGAGAGGTATTTCAGCAATGACTCAAGGAGGCTGACAAAGAAGAGAAATTCTCAGCCTTTTTTTCTACCAACTTGCTTTCAACTCTATTAATCTGCAGTGACTCCTCTTTTGTTTGATGCGGGCTATGATTATCTTGTTTTTTAAGTGTGGGTTGATGAGTATGAAAATGATGAGTCAGAAAATAGCTGCATTATGAGAATTCCCTGGTGGTCCAGTGATTAAGACTCTGCACTTTCACCATCCAGGTTAAGGGTTCAGCCCTGGTGGGAGAACTAAGATACCGCAAGTCACAATGCATGGCCAAAAAAAGAGAAAAGAAAATAGTTATATTAGTAAATAAGTTACAGGTTTATCAAAAAACTTGAGCAAAACTGGGAATTGAAATAAAGCTCAGGAAGGAGTAAGTGATCCAAACACAGAGGTGTAGAGAGAAGGGACTGCCCAGAAGCGCCATCTGTGTGTGGGGTTGACCGCTGGGACAGAGTCCACATTTTAGTTCACAGTTCACATGGCAAACTCTCCCCTGGCTCCCAGCGCCCTGGGACCAGGACGGTACAGCCCCCACACAGTTATGAGCATGCTGCATGAGTTTTAGGTTGTCCCGACTGCTCAGCACTTTCAACCCTCTAAGGAGGCCCTCCTAGACACTCACTCAGCTCACCATCTTAACTGTACCAAAACCTTGCAGGTCATACCCACTGTCCATGTTTAACGACAGAAGAAACAGAGGCTACAAGAAGTTCAGCACGAGCTAGGAATGATACTAGTACGAGTCCAGGGCGGATGCTTCCCCACCCGGAGCGGCTCCCAGTGACCGCTGCTGGTCTCTGTGAAGCGGAGGAGGGGCTTCTCAGATGTTTTCTTACCTGTACAAGGAATTCATCTTCAGGGAAAAAGACGTTCCATGAACACTTTCATTCACCTTCTATTCTTTAAAGCACATACATATGACTGATTTCTTCTACTTTTTCAGTTTTTATTGAAGCATAGTTGTTCGCAATGTTGGGTTAGTGTCTCTTCTCGAGAGTCTTCCCTATTGCCTGTACGAGCTCTGTAGGAGGCACTGCTTCCAGACTCCCCATGAGAGGAAGGCCTTGGGGGTGGTAGACGAGCTCCAGGTTCCAGTGGGAAGTGGGCAGAGTCCAGTCTGCACCCACAGTGTCATGTGGCTCCAGGTGACCACTAACTTCCCTTGAAGCAGTTCCTTTAGCTGGGCCTCACCAGCTCTCCTCACTGGGAGCAAAACCAACTCAAAAAACCAAGAGTATAGATTCCAATCTTCTCCATCCACATACGTCTTCACTTAATGCCTTGCATCAAGAACACATAAACAAAGCCCTCTGCACCTCTGATTTCACCTTTGCATAAAACCTTAAAGCCCTCGTGTTCATCAGCTTTGCAAGAAGACATCAGACATTTCCACAACCCCTTAACCCTTCCAGATGGAGTATAGCCTATCATTCCTCCCAGAATATTCTTGCATCTGTTAACACTGGTCCTGGGTTGTGAGAGTTTGTTCTTTATCATGTTCTTATTTTCTGACTTATCTAGAAGGAACATTCAAATTTAACTCTATGATAATACTTCAAGGGAAAAAGGGAGGGAACTAAGAGAAAAGAGAGAAAATCCATTTTGAGTTAATTTTTACTGCCATAACTTTGTTTATTGTTGGAAAGCTATATACACAATCAATATGTTTGTTTGTTTTAAAAAATGAACCAAGGGCATTTCAGTCCCAAAAATTTGGACATGCAACAAATACAAATGAAGATACATACCTGAATTTCTATCTATACCCCTGAGATAGCTATGTTTTGTTTTTAATACTGTAAGACAGAGTAAGTCCTCATTCCTCATGGATTCATTTGTTTTATAAAATGATTCACCTGAGAAAATTCCAATTCAACGGGAACATGTCCAAACAAAATCATTCTTCATTCCAGCTTAGAGATGGGGTTCTGAATTAAATCTACTCTAAAGCTCATTTCATTTCAAAAGTCACAAAAAAATACAGATTTCCCTTTGCAATTAATATTTTAAATGGTGCAATTGACTCTAAAATACTTTCTTTTGGGACTTCATTCTCATTGATAGTAGATTTTAAGAGCCTCAGAGTTAGAATCTATAAAGTACAGGCTCATACAAAGGAAGAAATTTTAAAGACAGGATGAAAAGGAAGTGAGAGCATTTGAAGATTGAGTGATGGAGTTAATGGATAGAGTTTGTGAAAGTCTGCACAACCTCTAACATTTAAGAGAGAACTAGTCATCACACACACACACACATATTACATCTGCATTCATACATCTCTGATCTTTACCCAAAAGAGTATATTTAGATCCATGCAATGGCCCTCTCTTGCTTAAACACTTACTGGGGGAATGTCAAAAAGAAGTAAAAAAACAGGAATGCATTGTAGCCCCAGAAACCATCTGTGTTTTAAAAAGCCAGTAATTTATTTTTCTAGAATGGAGCTGCAGGAGTTGCTTGTATATTTTTGAGATTAATTGTTTGTCTGTTGCTTCATTGGCTATTATTTTCTCCCATTCTGAAGGCTGTCTTTTCACCTTGCTTATAGTTTCCTTTGTTGTGCAAAAGCTTTTAATTTTAATTAGATCCCATTTGTTTATTCGTGTTTTTATTTCCAATATACTGGGAGGTGGGTCATGGAGTGTCCCGCTTTGGGTTATGGCAGAGAGTGTTTTGTCTATGTTATCCTCTAGGAGTTTTATAGTTTCTGGTCTTATGCTTAGGTCTTTGATCCATTTTGAGTTTATCTTTGTGTATGGTGTTAGATAGTGATCTAGTTTCATTCTTTTACAAGTGGCTGTCCAATTTTCCCAGCACCACTTGTTAAAGAGGTTGTCTTTTCTCCATTGTATATTCTTGCCTCCTTTGTCAAAGATAAGGTGTCCATAGATGCGTG
>ML662445.1:33697635-33708718 GCA_007570785.1 Antilocapra americana
GTAGAGTCTTTAGGGTTTTCAATATAGAGGATCATGTCATCTGCAAACAGAGAGAGTTTTACTTCTTCTTTTCCAATCTGGATTCCTTTAATTTCTTTATCTGCTCTGATTGCTGTGGCCAAGACTTCCAAAATTATGTTGAAAAGTAGTGGTGAGAGTGGGCATCCTTGTCTTGTTCCTGATTTCAGGGGAATATTACTCAGCATTAAAAAAAAAATTCATTTGAAGCAATTCTACTCAGATGGACGAAACTAGAGCCCATTATCCAGAGCGAAGTAAGCCAGAAGCAAAAACAACAATACAATATATTAACACATATATATGGAATTTAGAAAGACGGTAACGAGAACCCAACATACGAGACAGCAAAAGGAACGCAGATGTATAGAATAGACTCGTGGACTTTGCGGATGAGGGTAAGGGTGGGATGATATGGGAGAAGGACATTGAAACAAGCTAATTATCATATGTCTAATCAATCGCCAGCCCAGGATTGATGCTGGGGGCTGGTGCAGCGAGATCTCCCGGGGGGGGGGGGGGGGGGGGGGGGGAGGGGGGTTCTGGAGGGGAAGCATATGTAAACCCATGGTGATATCATGACATTGTATGGCAAAAACAATTTAAAAAAAAATCAAAAAAAAAAAAGATGAGTCAAAAAAAATAAAATAAAATAAAAAAATAAAAATAAATAAAAAATAAAAAGCCAGTAATTTGGGGGGATAATGTTGTTTTCCAAAACCCCGCCTCCTATTTTCATCTGTTCTGTCTCTGTGGCCACAATGGGTGTGTCTGTACGCTTTGACTGATCAATTATGCTCTTCAATTAAAAAAAGAAAAAAACAGTAAAATTGAAGGGTAACTACCCAGTGTGGGCAAAGTTAAAAATGCCTTACCTAATTTTTTCAAAGGGAATATGAAGGCCAACTCCTTTATTAGTGTTGGATATGAATTTGGGGAAAGTATCACTAGCATGAGGGGAACAGTTCAGTAGATTAAGTGCATTAACTGCATAGTCAAATTAGTGAAGTTTTATTCCACTTCTGCTTCTCCAATTTTGTGTGCATCCTTTGGAAGTTTTCTTTCTGCTGTTTTTTCCTTTACAGATCACCATATTTAAGCTATACTTGCCTTTTCCACGTGCTTTTACAGCTCATTTAGAGTTTTACATTTTAGATTAAATGATATATTAAAGTCAAATTATTAAAAATAGAAATTTTATACAACACTGTAAATTACCCACACTTCAATTTAAAAAAAATAGAATTTTTTTATGAATGCAGAATTTGGCCAGTTTTGAATAGTTGAAGTGTATTTATCTTATCCCTTTAAAGGATAAGATAAATTTTCCAACATTTTTTAATTGACAATTCTATCAAATAAGGGGAGGTGCCCTCACCTGGGGTTTTCTGGGGTGTCATCGTCTGTTCATCTGAGGTTGGAGATGGAGTGAGGTGGGGAGTGGAGGCAAAACTATATTCTATTTGGTGGGGTCTCCAGCTTTGGCCATCTCAGAAACTAAAGATGGTGCTGTCTGCATGTAACTTTAATGAGCCTTTGGCAGTTTTCTTAATGTCAATTACCTAACCTATAAAGTAGAGACAATGCTACTACCTGCCTCACAGGAGCATAGTAAAGGTTAAACAAAAGAATGAATGAAAATATCTAAACAGGGTAAATAAGCTAGAAGTGTTTACTGTTATTATATAAAGTACATTATAATTACAGTTTAATATTTAGACCACACAAAATTTGCACAGCTTTTATAATGATAAAAGGTAAACATTCATTTTATAAGTGGGGATTGGTAATATTTGAATGTTTTTAATATATCAGATTTTAATTAGGAAAAATGATAAGAAAAATTTTATTTTCATCAAAATTATCTTCCAATACTTTTGCAAGTGAAGCATTTCCTTGTTTAAATTGTAAGCAAAACAGTGACTTTTTTCTAAACAATATCAAAAAGCCTATCATACATATTATCATTATTTTCAATTTCATCTATAATTTATTATGGATTTAAATGATTCCTTCCCATTCACTTAAAATATTTTCAGTTATAGCATATGCAGAACTTCCCACATGGCTCTAGTGGTAAAGAACCCACCTACCAATGAACAAGACATAAGTGACGCAGGTTTGATCCCTGAGTTGGGAAGATCCCCTGGAGGAGGGCATGGCAACCCACCCCAGTATTCTTGCCTGGAAAACCCCCATGGGCAGAGGAGCCTGGTGGGCTACAGTCCATAGCGTAGCAAAGAGTCAGACATGACTGAAGTGACTTAGCACAGCACAGCGCAGCATATGCAATATGTCAAAACCGTTCTTCGGAGGCGACTCAACACCAAAATGTCGCTCAACTTTTTAAAAATTAACACTGCTTATTTCACAATTCTACCAGAAAGACACTGTTTTCTGATGTGTGTGCATAAATGGTCCATATTACGTTACCATGCATTTTAGAAAATGTGTTCTCCACTCAACATCCTGGCAAGATAATTCAGAGTATATGATGAGTCTTCAAGTGAATTTTAGGATTGAAATAAAATGACAGCCATTTAAAGCCTCATTTGAGTCTTCATCACTTAAGTAGGATTTAAAATGTTGATTAAATGAGACCCTGTTGTTCCCCACTTGGTTGAGTTGCAGCGGAGTGTGGTTCATTTAAGCAGAGTTTTGACCAAATGTCAGAAGCTCTTTTGGATATTAATTAAGATATGAGTAGCTTATTTGAAGACAATGTCAAGACTCTCCAGAATGGATTATTAGCAATTCTTCACAACCACAGAGTATGCCATTTGAACAATAACATGAAGAATCATTTGTCTACCTGCTTCAGTATACTGGCTGGAACAGACACTTCTAATATAATGTTCAGTTTAAGGTCAGAAGAACAATGGTAATCTCAGCAGAGCTTCACCGTACCTACTTATTGTATTAAGAAGCAAGTGGTAAAGAAAGCTAATGTGTAAAGTAAACAGGAAAGAGCTGAAGAGAGGTTAATTAACAGGCTTCTTGTCCCATGATATTAGTCCTATTATTCCATTTTTAAAATCCTGTTAGGAGGAAATAATAGTTCATTGCAGTTTTTCTATTTCTCTCTAGCTGACTGAATCAGCTCCTTGTATATGCTCAGTGGAGCAGCCTCAAAACTCATTCTTTACCAAATTAGTCATCATATCCACTTATGTTCTTCCCAATGTCTCTTTCTTCCTAATGTCTCTCAAACCCATCAGTTATTTCTCTTAGTATCACTCAAGCTCCTCTGGATCACCCCCCCATCCAGGCTTTTATCTATAATAAATTATCTTACAGACCTAAAGTCACGTTCACTCATTATCCATCTTATGTTTTCAACAACTGTCAGTGGTTCTCTTTTATCTGTAGGTTAATGTTCAGTAGCATCTGTAAATTGATGTTTACAAACTACTCGCCAAGCCCTCCTCCTGCCATGTATGCCAGTCCATTCTTATGATGCATTCTCTCTCTTCCTTATTTCTACCCTAACTTGACTGTCCTCCAAAATCTACCAGTTTAATTCTTATCCAGCCCTTAAAGATCAGATTACATTTAATGCCTTAAGCTATCACCTGCTCATAGTAACCCAATGGAACTGGCACTAACTATATTTTCCACTGTCACAGAATATCTGGAGTCTTTATAACATCTTTATGGATGCTATATCTTTATAGCATCCATATCTCAGTTCTCTGGTTAAGAATGTCTTGAGGACAGATGTTTCTCCTGGCATTCTACTGAATAATCAAAATTAACTTCTTGAGACTAATGGATAACTGTGTGGTATTATTATCATTTTTTAAAATTTATTAGCTTATTTGCCTAAAATCCCTTAGAAACTTCAATAGCAGCAGGAATACTGTTTACAACACAGACTCAAAAAATTGTTCAAAAAAGGAAAGTAATGAGTCTTTCATCACAGGAGATACTTAAAAGCCAAAGATGAATGAACTTTGTCAGGTATACCACATTAGTGTTGCACTCGACCTCAAAGTTCCCACTTAGCTAAAGAATCATATCCTGAAGAGTTAGAAGGAGGAAGGGTCTTTTTTCTTATAAACCTCTTAACGTTACCCCTGATTATCAAGAATTTAAGACACAGGCCAATGAAAACACATGCCTTGATATTGAGTTCAATGTAAATATGATTGCAGCCATGAAATTAAAAGATGCTTGCTCCTTGGAAGAAAAGTTATGACCAAGCTAGACAGCATATTCAAAAGCAGAGACATTACTTTGCCAACAAAGGTTGATCTAGTCAAAGCTACAGTTTTTCCAGTGGTCATGTATGGGTGTGAGAGTTGGACTGTAAAGAAGGCTGAGTGCTGAAGAATTGATGCCTTTGAACTGTGGTGTTGGAGAAGACTCTTGAAAGTCCCTTGGACTGCAAGGAGATCCAACCAGTCCATCCTAAAGAAGATCAGTCCTAAATATTCATTGGAAGGACTGATGCTGAAGCTGAAACTCCAATACTGTGGCCATCTGATGCCAAGAAGTGACTCTTTGGAAAAGACCCTGATGCTGGGAAAGGTTGAAGGCAGGAGTAGAGAGGATGACAGAGGGCGAGATGGATGAATGGCATCATCAACTCAATGGACATGAGTTTGAGTAAACTCCGGGAGTTGGTGATGGACAAGGAGGCCTGGCATGCTGCAGTCCATGGGCTCACAAAGAGTCAGACATGACTGAGCAACTGAATTGAACTGAACTGAAATATGACTGGCTTTTTCTTTTTCCTTTTTTTCTGAATATTTTTTCCTAATTTCTTAGATCCAAAAGAAACACCCTTCTGAACAATGAAAACGAAAACTCCTCTTGGTGTGGAGGGGGATTACAAGCATGAAATAAAATTCATATTTTATAGTAAAATAAGAAAAATTTAAACAAAAATTTTTCTGTACCCTTTGGCCTTCCTCTCTCTACCCAGTGTGTATTATGTACCTGTATTAGGCATCAATCAAACCTCACCATCAGCAGAAATACCTGCCCAACGGTAATGAACAACTTTCTGCTAACATCCATAAGGCAGTTCCTTAAAGATAACAGTCCTTCTTGATCTCGTAAGGAGTCACATGGTACTTAGATCTGGGTTATGTAAACTATTTGATGTATAGCCCCCATCTCAAAAAACTTCTAAAACTGTGCCTTGACTTCTTTTTCTTTTAACTCTTTATTTTATATTGGAGAATAGCTGATTAACAATGTTGTGATAGCTTCAGATGGACATCAAAGGGTCTCAGTCAACAAATATACAAGTATTCATTCTCTGCCAAACTCCTCTTCCATCCAGGCTGTCACATAACACTGGGCAGAGTTCCATGTGCTATACAGTTGGTCCATGTCGGTTATCCATTTTAAATTTAGCAGTGTGTACATATCCATCCCAAACTCCCTAACTATCCCTTCTCCTGATCCTTATGCCTTGGCAACCATAAGTTCATTCTCTAAGTTTGTGATTCTGTTTTTCTGTTTTGTAAATAACTGTGCCTTGACTTCTAATGAGAGGAACAGTTCACAGAACTTTCTGAGCTGCTCTTCTTGGGTTATAATCCTCAAATTTGGCTCAAGTAAGATTTTCAATTTATTTCTTAAATCAACTGACTAATTTTTCAGTAACACAAGAGATCATTGAAAAATCATACATAGGTAAATTAGATGCAAGTCAATGTTCTCTTTAAATCTTAGATTTCAGGTATCTTTAAACATACAACTATGGAAACCTAAGTACTGACAAACACATGGAAATCAACATAAAATCTTAAACATAGCTATACTCTAAACTCTGTAAGGTCAGGGACTTTGTTCATCTAACTCAGCACTTTATACTCAATACCTTAGACAATTTCTTGACACATAGCAGGCATTCTTGTGTGAGTGTGTGATAAGTTGCTTTAGTCATCTCTGACTCTGTGTGACCCTCTGGACTTGTAGCCCACCAGGCTCCTCTGTCCCTGGGATTCTCCAGGCAAGAATACTGGAGTGAGTTGCCATGCCCTCCTCCAGGGGATCTTCCCAACCTAGGGATCAAACCTGCATCTCTTCTGTCTCCTGCTCTGGCAGGCATGTTATTTACCACTAGTATCACCTGGGAAGCCTAGAAGGCATTCTTAGTCACTTGTTAATTGAATGAATGAAGGATTATAAATACGTTTTACTTAGGTTGCAATTATTTTATATACTAATTTTAAGTATTACTTATTGTGATTTTAGTAACATACATAGTATTTTCTTAACTTTTCTAATTTTTTTCTTATTTTTATAATTTGAAAACTAGCTATGGGGGAACTTCCATTTTATATGATAGTGTTTCCTCTCTTCCTCTGTTGATCATGCCAATTGCTTGCAGGTCACAGTTAAATCTTGTTGAACCTTGAGTAATCTCTATGTGCAACTCTCATATGATTTTCCCTCTTTGGTCTATGTGATTAATGATTTGTTCTTACTAATTCTCATTTATTCCTGAGACATACTTATTCTTGCTTGGGAGTCAAATGAGAAAACAAAAAGGTAGGAGGGGAAGAGAAGAGAAAAGAAAAGAAAACAGTCCTTTGTTCACAGCATCAAATTCTTAATATCACGTTGAGTCAACAGGAAAATGGCGTATGCTAAAGAATTACATAATTGAAAAAAAGAGACAAAGGCATTAAGATAAAGGGTTTCATATGAATCTTCTGGCAGGTTTCAGAGAAAGAGCAGCTAGGTCTTCATGGTAATAAAACACAGTGGAACTTATTGATAAAATATTGTGACAAGTGCTTTCAATATGTTCAAAAATATGGCCATTCAATAGGCATATGTTTAGAGATGCTTGAATATGTTTAATTGGAAAATGTAGTGATGTGAAAGATGACATTTATGAGTCAACAATACAATAATAACTATATTTCAAGTACTATCTTTCATTTAGGATTTAAGAAATATAACATGAAGAATGTTATTTCTGTACTTGTATATTTTGCTGAAACTTTTTTTTTTGCGCTGGTGGTAAAGAACCCCCAGCCAGTGCGGGAGACATAAGAGATACAGGTTCAATCCCTAGGTTGGGAAGATCCCATGGAGGAGAGCACAGCAACCCACTCCAGTATTCTTGTCTGGAGAATCCCACGGACAGAGGAACCTGATGTGCTATAGTCCATGGGGTTACAAACAGTTGGACACAACCGAAGTGAATTAGCACACACAGGATTTTTTTAAGTAAAGAGTAAAATTTTTAGGAGCTTGATGCCAATTCACTTATGCTATGATTTGAACATTTTAGCATTATTACTTTAAAAATGACCAAAACAAAGGTAGAGTCACAGATGTAAATGCCAGAGCTAATTACTGTGATACGAATATACTATGGAAACAGCACAGCTCAGTAACTAAGCCACATATTAGAAACTGACATTTAACATTTAATTCTGGTTATTTTCTGGGTGCTAGCTGTATTTTTCAACAGCAAACTATATAACACTGCATTAACTTATCCAAGTGAATAGAAAAAATGCTTCAAATAAGCCAAAATAACAAATAACTTCCTGTCATATTTAATTTTTAAATTGAAAGTTTCTTAAATTTTATATCAGGATATGTTAATATGGTTGTTGCGTTAAAGAAAAGCAATACCTCACAAATACATAATGAAATTATACACAAGACATTTGAAAAGCTGGCTTGTTTGTTTGTTTTTCTTCCTACTAACTGGCTCAACCGTCTTTGTAACAGCACCCATCTAAGTGACAACCTCCATGGAGGAAGCTGCCTTTTTCTGTGTTGCTTGGCTCTGGTTCAAACACTCCCACATTGAAAGAAAATATAATTTTAAAATGAGAAAATATTTCAGACTTTCTATCTTTCATGTTAACTACAATCCATATGGTTGCCAACACTCAGACGTGACTTAGAAGTTATGCACAGCTCTTTACATGTCAACCATACCCCATTTAAGTGTTTACCTCTATTTCTTTCATTATTATTATTATTATTGTTGGTCTTGCCACTAGCTTGTGGGATCTTAGTTCCCTGACTAATTATCAAGCCCCATTCTTTCATGGGTTCTTGGCAATGAAAGTGTGGTTGTAACCACTGGACTGCTAGGGACGCCTTTAATACATTTAAAAAAAAATTTTAAAGTGTTTTCCTTAAAGACTGAAATGGCTATACCAACAAAATACTTATGATAGAGACTATGATAACGCCATTAAAATGTTAATAACAGTTACTCCAGATGAACACATGTACACCCTGTTTTTTTCAGTTTCCCCATTTGAAAAATGAAAAAGATGAGGTTAAAACACCTAACTGTGAGCTAACTGTGGAGAGTAACCAAGATATTGTCATTCAGATACTAGTAGAATGCCCCCCAAACATTAACTGTTCTACTCCACCCCCACCTCCAAAACTTCCATTTTTCCATGAACCCTGAAATGCAGCAGGGTACTATTTGCCATCAGCTTTCTAGATGCAACCATGGTATTTCACAGCTTCTGCAAATGTCACTGTTGGCTGCCGGTAACTGGTGTCACTGAACTGCGTGGTGGACCCAGGCATTATCTAGGGAGTGTGTAACAGTTGTAACTTAACATTATATAACCTGACTTAATATAAACTGGCATTGGTTCCACACATATCTTATGCTGATGCACAGAGTCAATGTGAGGAAGATTGCTAACTCCAGTTCCTGTCCTCTAGTAGATTGCAGATGTAAAGCATTACATTACTCTGAAGGAACAAAACAGTAAGGTTATAAAGAGTGGGCTTGGTTTCTTGGCTAAATCTTATGCTTTCTTGTCCATTCATTTTAATAAACTTATCTGTAGCTGTATTGTGTTGATACTGGGGCTTCCTTAGTTGCTCAGACAGTAAAGAATCTGCCTGCAATGCAGGAGACCCAGGTTTGATCTCTGGGTCAGGAAGACCCCCTGGAGAAGGGAATGGCTACCCACTCTAGTGTTCTTGCCTGGAGAATTCCATGGATAGAAGAGCCTGGTAGACTACAGTTTTCGGGGTTGCAAAGAGGCAAACACAACTAAGAAACTAATATTTCACTATATTGATACCAGCTGCTGAGCTTAAAGCAGAAGAAGAAAGAAAAAGTCAGTCATGTCTGACTCTGCGATCCCATGAACTGTAGCCCACCAGACTCCTCTATCCATGGGATTCTCCAGGCAAGAACACTGGAGTGGGTAGCCATTCCCTTCTATAGGGGATCCTCCCAGGATAAATAAGGTGAGCCACTTCAACCAAGGAACTCTCAGAAAAATGCCGAGACACACATTGAAACAAGTAAGTACAGTGTAAGGAGTTAAATGCTGTAACTGAATCACTGTTTTTAAGCGTAGTGGAAACGGAGGGGTTCATAATTAGACACTGGGACGTGAAGTAAAGCTTCACTGAAGAGGAGGCATTTTAACTCACAGAATTGAAACAGTTAAGATAAAGAAGATAGTAAAGTGAAGAAAATTCTAGACAAGAGGAGCAAGCACTGTGTGGCAAGAGCCTAACACTAAGTTTTGATGCTGCTTTTCTTTGCTTATAGGAGGAGAAACAGAAAAAGCAATAGAGCCCAGAGATGAGAATGACAAGAGCTAAAATATAAGCTCAGAAAGGGAATAACTCAAGGGAAGACTGGAGGGGACGTCTCAGGCTGCCGAGGGAGACATTCCAGAAAACTGGCCACATACAGAAATAGAGGGCGAGGAGGTGGAAAAATGACTGAAAACAGAGATAAAATAATTAAGATGTGAATCCCCACAGGATAAGTTGATCCAGAAGCTATAGCCTGACTTACATATGTGTTAAGCTGAGTGGTTCTGCAAAACCTTAGGTAAGTAGCCAAAACTCCAGAAATACAAAAGGATACTCATACAATCAGTTCAATTTAGTTCAGTCGCTCAGTCACGTCCAACTCTTTGCGACCCCATGGACTGCAGCACGCCAGGCTTCCCTATCCATCACCAACTCCCAGAGCTTGCTCAAACTCATGTCCACCAAATCAGTGATGTCATCCAACCATCTCATCCTCTGTCATTCCTTTTTTCTCCTGCCTTCAATGTTTCCCGGCATCAGGGTCTTTTCCAATGAATCAGTTCTTCCCTGGTGGCTCAGATGGTAAAGAGTTTTCCTGCAATGGGGGAGACCGGGGTTCCATCCCTGGGTTGAGAAGATCTGCTGGAGAAAGAAAGGGCAACCCACTCCAGTTCTTGCCTGGGAAATCTAATGGACAGAGGAGCGTGGAGGGCCACAGTTCAGGCTGCAGTCCACGACTGAGCAACTCATACAATAGGAATCGGAAATACAAAATAGTAGGAAAGACTCTAAGGAACATCAAGAGAAATGAATCTGTCAAACATGTATTAATATATTCTTAAATTACACAGTCCCAGTGTTATTATTTCTTTTTTTTAAATTAATTAATTAATTAATTTATTTTATTGTTTTTGCCATACAATGTCATGATATCACCATGGGTTTACATATGCTTCCCCTCCAGAACCCCCCTCCCTCCACCCTCCCCCCCGGGAAATCTCGCTGCACCAGCCCCGAGCATCAATCCTGGGCTGGCGATTGATTAGACATATGATAATTAACTTGTTTCAATGTCCTTCTCCCATATCATCCCACCCTTACCCTCATCCCCAAAGTCCACGAGTCTATTATATAGATCTGCGTTCCTTTTGCTGTCTCGCATGTTGGGTTCTCGTTACCGTCTTTCTAAATTCCATATATATGCGTTAATATACTGTATTGTTGTTTTTGCTTCTGGCTTACTTCACTCTGGATAATGGGCTCCAGTTTCGTCCATCTGAGTAGAATTGCTTCAAATGAATTGTTTTTTAATGCCGAGTAATATTCCATTGTGTATATGTACCACAGCTTTCTTATCCATTCATCAGTTGATGGGCATCTAGGTTGCTTCCATGTCCTGGCTATTGTAAACAATGCAGCGATGAACATTGGGGTACACATGGCTCTTTCAATTCTGGTTTCCTCGGTGTATATGCCCAGCAGTGGGATTGCCGGGTCATATGGCAGGACTATTTGCAGCTTTTTAAGGAACCTCCACACTGTTTTCCATAGTGGC
>ML662445.1:33709118-33744139 GCA_007570785.1 Antilocapra americana
CACTGATTAGCTCTAGTAATTTTCTCGTAGAGTCTTTAGGGTTTTCAGTATAGAGGATCATGTCATCTGCAAACAGAGAGAGTTTTACTTCTTCTTTTCCAATCTGGATTCCTTTAATTTCTTTATCTGCTCTGATTGCTGTGGCCAAGACTTCCAAAACTATGTTGAAAAGTAGTGGTGAGAGTGGGCATCCTTGTCTTGTTCCTGATTTCAGGGGGAATGCTTCCAGTTTTTCACCATTGAGGATAATGTTTGCTGTGGGTTTTTCATATATAGCTTTTATTATGTTGAGGAATGTTCCTTCTATTCCTGCTTTTTGGAGGGTTTTTATCATAAATGGATGTTGAATTTTGTCAAAGGCTTTCTCTGCATCTATTGAGATAATCATGTGATTTTTATTTTTAAGTTTGTTAATGTGGTGTATTACATTGATTGATCTGCGAATACCGAAGAATCCTTGCATCCCTGGGATAAAGCCTACTTGATCATGATGTATGATTTTTTTAATGTGTTCTTGGATTCTATTTGCTAGAATTTTGTTAAGGATTTTTGCATCTAAGTTCATCAGTGATATTGGCCTGTAGTTTTCTTTTTTTGTGGAATCTTTGTCGGGTTTTGGAATTAGGGTGATGGTGGCCTCATAGAATGAGTTTGGAAGTTTACCTTCCTCTGCAATTTTCTGGAAGAGTTTGAGTAGAATAGGTGTTAGCTCTTCTTAAATTTTTGGTAGAATTCAGCTGTGAAGCCATCTGGTCCTGGGCGTTTGTGTTTTGGAAGATTTCTGATTACGGTTTCAATTTCCGTGCTTGTGATGGGTCTATTAATATTATCTATCTCTTCCTGATTTAGTCTTGGAAAGTTGTACTTTTCTAGGAATTTGTCCATTTCATCCAGGTTGTCCAGTTTATTTGCATATAGTTGCTGATAATAGTCTCTTATGATCCTTTGTATTTCTGTGTTTTCTGTTGTGATCTCTCCGTTTTCATTTCTAATTCTGTTGATTTGGTTCTTCTCCCTTTGTTTCTTGATGAGTCTGGCTAATGGTTTGTCAATTTTATTTATCTTCTCAAAGAACCAGCTTTTGGATTGGTTGATTTTTGCTATGGTCTCTTTTGTTTCCTTTGCATTTATTTCTGCCCTGATCTTTAAGATTTCTTTCCTTCTACTAGACCTGGGCTTCTGCATCTCTTCCCTTTCTAGTTGCTTAAGGTGTAAAGTAAGGTTGTTTATTTGATTTTTTTCTTGTTTCCTGAGGTGAGCTTGTATTGCTATGAACTTTCCCCTCAGCATTGCTTTCATAGTGTCCCATAGGTTTTGGGCTGTTGTGTTTTCATTTTCATTCGTTTCCATGCATAACTGAATTTCATTTTTGATTTCTTCTGTGATTTGTTGGTTATTCAGCAGTGTGTTGTTAAGCCTCCATATGTTGGAAGTTTTGAATGGTTTTCTCCTGTAGTTGATATCTAATCTCACTGCATCCAGTGTTATTATTTCTGATGGGTCCTAAATGTCTTTAGTTCACACTTTGAAATTCAGAGTGCTTGAGATTTTCACCAAGCCCCTGTGATCAGGTCATGAAAGCCCTAATTCTGTAGAGCATATGTCCTGAATTCTTGGCTATATTCCAGAGCTGCCTTTCTTCACCCAAAGTCTGACCTCATGTGTCTGAGTTCAACCGTGTGTAACCTGGGGGCACACTTCAGTGCAAGCACCTAATGCAGCTCAAGCTGGGCCGCAGCAGTTCAATAAATATTGATTGATGGCAATAGAGACAGTAGCACTCTTCTTAGATACCTTGTCACTCCGCCTGCAGGAAATTGCTGACAGCCTGCGCTATTCAGAACAGTTGCCATGGTAGCAGAAATTAAACACCAGCAAACCTGAAGCTACACAAAAGTCTTGAGACAACATCACTCAGAACCCTGCATCATTCATGACTTTCTGTATTGTCTCAACACAAAGAACAGGCTGAGAATCTTCAATATGTCTGCATGGTGAGCAGCAAAACTCCGGAGGCCAGACCATGCCTCTCATGGGATTACGGTCTTTCAAAGTGAAGCTGAAGCAAAGTTACTAATTCTTGCAGTGGAGGACAGTGAAGTACATAGTAATTATTGAGGCTTTAGCCACAGTATAAAGAAGGGAGAACTTTCCTGGCTTCTTTGAAGCCATACTGGAAAGAAGATGTCTAGATTCTTAAATGTACTGTGCCAGGGTTAAAGCAGACTTCCTAGGTGGTACTAGTGGTAAAGAATCCAGTAGCCAATGCAGGAGATGCAAGAGATGTGGGTTTGATCCCTGGGTCGGAAAGACCCCCTGGAGAAGGAATTGGCAACCCACTCCAGTATTCTTACCTAGGAAATCTCATGGACAGAGGAGCCTGGTGGGCTATAGTCCATAGGGTCACAAAGAGTCAAACATAACTTAGCATGCAAGCAAGACTTAACCTTTCTACTCATTGAATAAAACGAGTTTTTCCTCCAAAAGTTGTATCTGCAAAAACTGTCCTCTGTGAAAAAAATAAATAAATGACATCAAGAATTAACAGGTGGAATTTCCATTTTCTGCAACTTGGGATGCAGAAATCCAGGTATTTCCTTTGAAGTGAGTGAAAGTTGCTTGGTCGTGTCCAACTCTTTGCAACCCCATGGACTATACAGTCCACGGAATTCTCTAGGCCAGAATACTGGAGTGGGTAGCCTTTCCCTTCTCCAAGGAATTTTCCCAAGCCAGGAATCAAACTCAGGTCTCCCGCATTGCAGGTGGACTCCACCAGCTGAGCCACAAGGGAAACCCAAGAATACTGGAGTGGGTAGCCTATCCCTTCTCCAGTGGATCTACCCAATCCAGGAACTGAACCAGGGTTTCCTGTATTTCAGGAGGATTCTTTACCAACTGAGCTATCAGGGAAGTTTACATATACCTATATTTATCTATAGATCTAAACATACATATATAGTTATAAGATACTAGAGAAATATTTGTAGACAAATCTTTTTGAATGCATGTATGAGTTGAAAAAAGTAATCAACTTAAACTAAAAACAAGTATATACTGATAGTGGGAACACAGAATTAAGTGGAAGAGTAACGTTTTGCACACTTGAAGCCTTTTGTTGAACCAGAGAAACTCACATATTTTTTTCTCATCTTATGGGTGTTGAAAGTGCAAAAGACAAAACAGAGTCATCCTCTGCCAGGGAAATAATAGAATCAACTCCTATACCCCTCCCCATTTTCCTTTAAAGCCAAAATCCTGAAGTAGTTTGTGTGAATTTGTAGGGCAGGAGGGAGAAAAGACTACCCCCACCCCAACCAGGAAAACTCAAGTCTTGATGTTAATTACAGACTAAAAATAACCTTCCCTGAGAATGAAAACCTTCATTAGGTCTCACATAAGTTTACAGCCAAACTTCAAATTTATTAGGATTTTCTAAAAAAAATTTCAGGCCAGGAACTAAGTGTAAAGTGGCCTCCAAGGATATACAGGGTCTTGATCTCATAATGTTGTTCACCTGGAAAGCATGGATTGGACAGAGAATTTCTAGGATCAATCCCTTGTGCATTTTGAATTTTGAAAACCTGTATTATAAAATTTTAAAAATGAAGTGGTCCTAGACCAAGAGTATCTGTAGTATGTTCTTGATTAAGAATTGTTTATAGAACTATTCCCAGAATCTATGGATGTATGAAGAAGGGCTCTTTAGAAAATATCACAAAAACTAGAGTATAAAATAAAGACATTCCAGAAACAAAATGCTTCCTGCTTTGTGAGATAACACACAGCAACTCACTTGAAGAACTCATCCATTATTCTGAAACCAGAGTGGCTGTTTAATAACATAATAATATGACCGATTTTCTTCTTATGTTATTCTTAATTTTTTTGGTGAATGAAAGATACCTTGAAATCAGAACTGCCTCTAAAAAATAGGAATGAAGGACCTAACACTTCAGAGGCCTTGTGTTTATTTGATTTCTTATTTTTAAAGAACTCGCTAGTTTCTGTAACAAAGCAAAACAAAGAACCTAAGGATGGGAAAGAAATTTTCAGGCATAAAAGTACCCAAGATTTCTGGTTGCAAGAAGGATATCTATACCTTTATGTCATCTTTAAGATAGAATCCAATAAAGGAGGCCTTATAATAATTAATTTTCAATTTTCAAGCTAACTCTTGTTACCTTATCCATGCAGATGCACACACACACACACACACACACACACTCAAGCCTTTGATATACAGAAGGTGCCAGAGTATGTACAAGAGGAGAAATTTACATATGTTGAGCAATGGATCTTTGCAAAGCTGAGATATATAAACTAAAGGGTCTAAATGAAAACATAAAAAGAGTATCCACACAGGACAGTCTAGGTAGGAGCCTGTGATCCCAGCATATGTAAAGAGCAGTGGTAGTTGAACAAGAACACCAAGTCCAGTCTTCTATCTGTGACTCTGTAAATTATATTTATTACCAGAACCTCTGAGTAAAAAGCTGGTTGTACATTTCTAATGCTAATTTATCTGTCCACACTTTGGGGAAGAGAGATCAGGTGATATCTGGAATTGATAGGTACATGTGGTTATCAGAAGACTCAGAAGCACTTTTCTGGTGTACACTTGTCGGGAAGGGGGTCACATAAGCTCAGTAACAGGAATAGTCCCTGTGCCACACGATAGCTACAGATGTACTCCATGGAGAGGATTAGGGAAAATAGCTCTGCTCACATGCAACATAGGCAGAGTAACTGCAATACCTTCCTCTTCAAACTGGATTATTTTCAAGTATCACATGTCTCAAAGCACAGATAAAAATGAAAGGTAGGGAAAAAAAGACAATGAGCATTAACACAATACTTATTGTTCACCAGATACTGTATTGGACATGTTTATTGATGTCATCATGCTTAATAACACCCTTGTGTCAGATTTATGCTTTTATTCCCATTTAGCATATAGGGCAAAGTGAGATAAATTGCCTATGGATTTTTAAAGCTAGAAATAGAAACACAGAGACTTAAGTCCATTTCTATTCAACCATGAATCAAGTACACTGTACCAAACACAACAGCTATCACTCACTGAGTGTATTATGTGCCAAGCCGACAGTAAATCAATTACATCCTCTTATGAAAATACTATAAATGTTCCTATAGAGAAGTAAAACATTGCTGTAGAGATTAGGTAACAACCAATGGCACAGAATTTAATAACTGGAGCCAAGATAAAAATTCATATCTGTGGATCCAAACTCTAAATATTTATCACTGCACTTCCCTCCTCTGTATTTCCAGTGCTCGCCCAGAAACTTCTACTCACTCTGGGACTGGCCAGTTTATCAGCTTTGACCCTTTGGGGTCTTAGGCTAGCTAAATAAAACTGGCTCACAAAATCTATGACAGCTTGTTGACCTCAGGATTTTAGCACCAGGGTAGGGCTTATAACAGCCTGTCTGATAATAGCTCCTGGGACCCAACTATAGTTTTAAAAAATTGGGATCATTGGCTTCTTGCCATAAGATAAGACATTCTAAGAAAAACCTGGGGTGCCTCTCCACAAAGAACTCAGTAAGGTTGGTATAGAATTTGGGCATGAGGGTAGTGAAATGAGAAGCTTTGTTATTGTTGTTCTTCAGTTGCTAAGTCATGTCCAACTCTTTGCAACCCCATGGACTGCAGCACCCCAGGCTCCTCTGTCCTTCACAATCTTCCAGAGTTTGTTCCAATTCATGTTGACTGGGTCAGTGATGCAATTTGACCATCTCATCCTCTGTCCTCCTCTTCTCCTTTTGTTTTCAGTCTTTCCCAGCATCAGGGCCTTTTCCAATGAGTCAGTTATTCACATCAGGTGGCCAAAGTATTGGAGCTTCAGTTTCAGCAACAGTCCTTCCAATGAACATTCACGGTTGATCTGCTTTAGGACTGACTCTGCTTGCAGTCCAAAGGACTCTCAAGAGTCTTCTCTAACACCACAGTTCAAAAGCATCAATTCTTCAGTGCTCAGTCTTCTTAATGGTCTAGTTCTCACATCTATATATGATTACTAGAAAAACCAAAGCTTTGACTCTATGAACCTTTGTCAGAAAAGTGAGTTTAGGTAATTTTATCAAGCAATGTTTCCTCAAGGTAAAGCAGATACGTGTGTAAAGAGGCTACTACCAGTCCTGGGCTGCACAGTGGATTCAGGGCTGTATTCCCTTGGAGGACAAAAAGTTAAAACAAATAAGGACTGCTGCAAGTGGAAATTCCTTCTCTGGAATCTGCAAGACTGTGTCCATGCATCTGAGACTCAGATAATTCACTTTACAGTAAGCTATTCTGTTCATTCTTAGTGAAATGATATCCAGCTCCAAAATTTTTGAGGGCCTATAGTGTTAGTCTTCACAAAATTAAATCGTGTCTTTTTGTTAAATAGCAAATGCAATTTTTATAGGTTTACGGGGTTGAACAGGCAGCTTTTCAAGCCTAGTTCAAAAAATGCAGATCCATCCACCCATCAAGAAATGTTACACCTATTCTCCAGACTGCATCATTTCCCAGCTCCTTCCTAGTTGAACACCATTCCCATTGCCTCAGTATCTGAGATCCCAGGGCAAGAAGAGACACTGAAGGCAGGATGAGAAGGGAAGATATGGAGCAGGAGGGGGAATCACCACAGGATGATGTGCTGGGGAAGGTAAGGAGCTCCCTAGAGGGTGAGCAGTGCCAGCCTTCCTAGAGGGTGAGCAGTGCCAACAATGTAGACTGGGAACAGAGCATAGAGTAGATGGTGATCTGATAGGACCAAAGGAACAAACACAAAGAAGGGATATGCCAACCCCGCTATGCTCTGTGAATGAGTGAGAAGGAGGAGAGGCCCTTCACTGGTATGTTCTTTAAGGGACGTTTTGGTGCCAATGCTAGCTTCAGGTAAGAAGAAAAGGCAGCAAACACTGGAAAAGAAAAGGAAAGTTTTCCTTATTCAAAAAAGAGCAGAAAATTTTGGCAGGAAAAATCACAAAGTCTAGTGGTCTTTGGAAGGGAAAATGAGCACAGTGTGGTGTTGAGGGTGTGTGCCTCGGATTATCTTTCAATTGCACAAAGGTGTGAGAAGTAGGATGCTGGAGGTTTAACCAAAGGAAAGGGTTATGTGTAAGATAAGACATTGCTAAGGTGATGAAATTTAGTTATTAGAGAAGTTTGTAGGATGCCCCATTTCCCAAGTTACCATGGTAACTCAAGCATTATGCCCTGGACATGGCGGAAATGATCCAATGTCTCTTTAACACTCATCCTTTATCTCTTGCAACAGAACCTTCAGTTTTGGTTGGTCACATAGCTGCATAAATAAATACTACATATCCCAGCCTCCCTTGAAGTTAGATGTGTCCATGTGACTAATATAGAACAATAGGAGGCAAGCAGAAGTGGAATGCAGAGCTTCTAGGAAATGCCTCCCATTGGCCATTTTTTCGAATACTTCTGCTTGTGATGGCTGGAACCTGAGCCACATCCTGGACCTTGAGGTAGAAGCCATGGAAATCAGCTCAGCAACCTAGAAGGGACCCTGATAATTCCGTGAGCCATAATACAAGGGCTGGACTGGCAACCTCCAATCATATTTCATGAACAAGAACTAAGCATCTTGTTTAATCCACTGCCATTTGTAGCTCTCTCTGTCACTCACAGCCACACACAAAACTAGATAACACATCAAAGAATATTCTTGAACAAAAACATGGCACTATATTTAAAACACATGATGATTGAGTAAAAGTGTCCTAATTTTTTAATTAGAAGCAATGAACTATAGTGGTCAAGAGTGAATTCCAGAAATCAAATCCTTTCCCCGGCACCTACCATGTATAAATGTGGCCAAATTACTTGGCATCCTTTTGCCTCAGTTTCCATATCTGTACAATGAGGGTAAATACAGAACCTATTCTTTAGGACTGTTATGAGGAGCAAAGGAGTTAATATTTGTGAGATGCTTAGGATAATGCCTGGCAAATAATAAGTTGCATTAACAAACCTACCTAACCTAAAAATAAAATTTTCATTTTCATGAAGAGCTAAATTTAAGGTTAGACAATAGAATGTACTCTTTGATGAAGAGAACAAAGATAATAGGAGATGACACTTGATATTACTCCATACAATAATGGAAAGAAAAAATCACTCAAGAGCCATCCTTCTGTGAATCACTCCAAACGTGTAGGCAGAACTGGCATAATTCAGTTTTAGGGTTTGTAAATGTCACTACAACTGTCAATGAAATGGAAAACTATGTAATATAGTTAAAGAAAAAACCTGAAGATTCCTGAAATATCTTCCTTTCCATTAATTTCATTGCTCTTAATGCTGACTGTTCCAGTTAAATAAGGAATACTTAGTAATTATCTGATATAATTTTTCTATTTTTTTATATACAATCGAGATCATAAAATAAGTCTGGAATAAATAGACTAAATTTTTTTAAAAAGTCTTCCTTCATTATTTTTAATTTCCAACAGGAGGAAAAGTTGCAATTTTCTATGAAACTTTCACAGAAAGTTCAAAAGATTACAGATATGGAAACTTTTCAACAGTTCTATGTGCCTATAGATTTTTGTATAAACCAAACAGAGATATGAGAACCTCTTTTTAGTAAAGAGAATAGCTTAAAACATTCTAACTGCCAGAACCATAGTCAAGGACTCTTTTTCCCTCTTCTTCCCATTGTCAGATTTTTTTTTTTTCCTCTTGATCTGTTATCTCAGTCTTGGAACAGCTTCTCTCCACAATGAGTGAAAATATGCCGGCCAGTTTGGATCTGTCACCACTCAGTACACTGAAGATAAATTTATAAATAGCAAACTTGAAAGATCTAGCTGGGAAAATACAAAAGCTCAAGGAGGAATCATGCAGAATGAGCAGCTGGCCTTTCTTCTTGTTGAATGGCAGCCTATAAACTTCCTCTCTCTATGAGGCTTTTGCACCATACTGGGAAACTTCCAAATATAACTCCATCACTGGACTATCTGAAGAAGCAAATAAAAAAATCCATGCTGATCCACAGTATAAAACATATGACGTTCATATTTGTCAAAACATTTCACCTCTGCGGCCACTGAACCTGTAATGACAAGGACTAAGAATGAGTTGATAACAAGAGCTCAATTAGCACTCACTTGGGAAAATTGAAGGGAAGTTTGAAATTAATCCTTAAGAGTAGAAGATATACTTTTTTTAAAAAGTGCTTTTTGGACATTTAAAATATACTAAAAATGTTCCCACCATTAAGTGCTTTAAATAGTCTAAAGCTTTGATTTTCTTTTTCCTTAACCCACAGATCTTGGTGATTAACAGCATTTATTAAGATCTTCTTATACTTAGAGCTTTATTGGGCATATCTTGTATTTTCTTTTCTTTTTTATTTTTGTGGTGGTGTTTGGTGGTTTAGTCATTAAGTCATGTCCAACACTTGTGACCCCATGGACTGTAGCCCTCTAGGCTCCTCTGTCCATGGGATTCTCTAGGCAAGAATACTGGAGTGGGTTGCCATTTCCTTCTCCAGGTGATCTTCCTGACCCAGGGATTGAACCTGGGTCTCCTGCATTGCAGGTAGATTCTTGACTCACTGAGCTATGAGGGAATTGCTGTTTACAGTGTTGTGTCAGTTTCTGCTGCATAATGAAGTGAATCAGATATATATATATATATATATATATATATATATATATATACACACACACATATATCCCCTCCCTCTTAGCTTCACATCCCCCCATCCCACCTCTCTAGGTCTAGCACCAACTGAGCTCCCTGTGCTACCCAGTATGTTCTCACTAGCTGTCTATTTTACACACGGTAGTGTATGTATATCAATCCCAACCTCCTAACTCATCTCATCCCACTTCCCCCTACCCTGGCCATGTCCACAAGTCTGTTCTCTACCTCTGCATTTCTATTACTGCTGAAATGCAGATATATATTCTATCAATTTTAGCCCACCTAAGTCTACAAACACAGACTTGTAGATGCTGAATGAGCACCATTGTTCCTGGTCTGGGCAGACAAGATTTGAAAAGATTTAATGTCATGCTGTTTAAGCTTAACAATTAGTATGGGGACAATTAACTGAAGAGGTTCTTTTAAAAATTCTCCAGGCAAGAACAGTGGAGTGGGTAGCCATTCCCTTCTCCAGGGGATCTTCCCAACTCAAGGATCACTTCTCCAGGGGATCGTCCCAACCCAAGGATCAAACCCAGATCTTCTGCATTGCAGGTGGATTCTTTACCATCTAAGCCAATTTGAAGAAAACTTCAAAAACCTTCAACAGTGATTCACATTCTACAAAATAAGCCACATATAGATCGTTAACATCATTAAATTCTGAATTATTTTTTTAATTTAGAAAATATGGGAAGATTATTCTTCTGGTTTGAGATAAACATACTAACTGTAATGCAACTATCTCAACTCCTTATCATTAAGATGAAACATTAAGTAAGGTAAACTAAGATCAAGAATCGACATTATGACAAAACAAACAAACAAGGATTACATGTAAAGCAAGCAAAACAGATTTAAAACATCTAACTTTGGACTATCTTATTGGGCTTGTGAGGCAGCTCACTAAATGTAAGGCTCTTGTTCATCTCCCCAGTCTGTTCTTGGATCAGCAAACAGAAAATGAGATCCTGGTTCTTTTTCTCTGGGAGGGCTGCTCTTAAAGTTGCCTCTTTTTTATCCCCAATGTTTCTCTTTATCTACCTGGCCAGGTATTGGAGCTTCAGAAAGCACTTAGGGTGAGTATCAGCTCTGGAAGAGGTGATATATGAGGACGTGGCAGTGGACATGTAGTGAGGGAAGTTGCTCTCGTGGCACACTGAATTCTGGGAGCTCAGCTTCTCCAAGGCCAAAACCCTCAGGGGAGTGAGGCGCAGAGTTAGGGCATGAGAGCTCTGTTAGCAGTTCTACTACATTCTGAGCTTGCAGCTTTTTTCATATATTTATTTGCTCAAAATTTCAAAAAGACATGAAGCAGAAGTAGGAGATAATTCCACAGATATGCATAATCTAGAATGTTCAATTTCTAGATGAATACATCAACTTCTAGTTCAGATCTCAATATGGAAAAAATAATAAAACTGATTGAATGAAAAATGGACCTATGACAATATATATAAGCTTATGTTTGAAAACACTTGGCAATATATCAATAGAAAAAAAAAACAATATGAGGTCTATCAAATATACTGTAAATAAAGAGAAATAAGCATCATTTGAGCTCCCCAAGGAAGAATTCTGAGATTAACGACCTATTTTCAGCACAAGCAATTTTTAGAAAGTGTGTATTCAGAAAGCCAAATACTTAAAAAGTAAGAGATTTAGAATAATAAAAAAGCAGAAGGCGATTCTTTTGAAAGTTTTAGAGTAGATAGTTGCTGTTTTGCTTGTTCAGTCTCACTTTCATTTTTTTGGTAATAACAAAGGCCTCCTTTTTGTATCTGGAATTGCTCTTCAACATGGCAAGACTGTCAATCACCTGCTGGCTTCCATGTCTTCTGAAATGTGGCTGGATCATCTGTCTCCATACCCTGAGATACACTGAAAGGTCCAGAGGAGGCCACACCCAGAGCAAAAGTCTTTTTATCAGGCACAAGCAGAATCCTGAAGGGTGGAATCTCTGCCTTTCTGAGATCATGGCTTGCAAGGAATCACGTGAGACAGGCAGTGCTTATGTGCTCATAATTTATCTCACAATCTGAGAGTTAGATGTGTCAACTCAAATTAACAGAAGAGACGAGGACTCAGATTAACAGCCTCTTCCAGTTCAGTCAGGAATTAAGCAGAATATTGAGAACTTTCAGCAGGTATCATTAACTTTGGATTATTAAGAAAATAACACAAGACTTTTTTTTGACTGAAGTACAGTTGACTTACAAATATTAATTTTAAGTATACAACATAGCGATTTGATATTTTTATAGATCACACTCGATATAAACCAAATTCTTTATTTTTGCTCTTTTAATGAATAGCTTAACTTTTGAAGATCATATGCTTCTAAACATTTAATCATAGAAAAAATAACTGGTTGGCTATTCCCCAGTCCGGCGTCTCTGGTGGCTCAGTGGTAAAGTAATTGTCTGCCATTACAGGAGGCATGGGTTCAAACCCTGGGGAAAGAAGATCCCCTACAGAAGGAAATGGCAACTGACTCCAGTGTTGGGAAATCCTATGGACGGACAGTGGAAGCCGGCTATAGTTCATGGGGCTGCCAAAGAGTCAGACACGACTTAGTGACTAAACAACAACAACAATCCCCACGTCATTCAGCCCCCAGTCATTCAGCCTTGCTCAGATTCACTTTTCCAGAGTCTAGAAAGAGACTTGTAAAAAGAGAATAAAATAATTCCCAATCATCATGTAACAATTTTGAGTAAATGCAGGAATACATGTGCCTTAGATTCAAATAGTGCTTCTGTATCAACCACATTGTCTCCCATTTTGCAAAGGAAAGCAGATGTCTTCATCTCAAGCTCCTCAGAGATGGTACTTGCAGTACTGCTCCTACTGCCGTGCGTTCTGTCACAGCATATGTCAGCAGCCCAGCAGTTACCTAAGCAACACCTGCCCTTGAACATGAGCTACAATGTTGGAAAATCCTTCTACTGCTTTTGCCTTGATTTATTCTGCCAACTTATTCCATGTTCACTCTCCAGGTTGGGATGATCTGTGAAAATGTGGCCATTGACCACGACTTACACAATCCACATCAGTGGTATGCCAGCCCCTGAATAAGCCAAGAATTCAGATTCTTTGCCCAGACCAACAATATTAGCCATGAAAACAAAGCTGTCTGCAGCAGCCCACCTGTTATTAAAATGTATGTGACAGACTACTCGCACTGATCTGCCACCTGTCAATGAATCATTTGGCAGGGAATTTTCTCCAATGTTATAATGTGATTTTCACATACACCCACAACACCGAGGGTAAAAGCAAAACAAAAATCTGTATTAAGAACTAATATGTGCCAGAAATATTCATTAAAAATATTGTACTGGATTTAGTCCTGCAAGATAGCCTATAAATTTCCTCCCTTTTCAAATGAAAAACTATTCAGAGAGGTTACTAAGGGCTTCCCTTGTAGCTCAGACAGTAAAGAATCTGCCTGCAATGCAGGAGACCTGGGTTCTATCCTTGGGTCAGGAGGATCCCCTGGAGAAAGGAATGGTTAACCACTCCAATATTCTTGCCTGGAAAATTCCATGGACAGAGAAGCCTGGAAGGCTATAGTCCATGGGGTCTCAAAGAATTGCACACTACTGAGCAATTAAACACACAAAAAATAAGTTAACAAGGTCATCAACAAGCAAGGGACAGAGGTAGGAAGCAAAGCTCAGCCTTATAAGCCCAGGACAAGCCTCTCTCTGTACTGTAACTACTTCTCAGAGTTTTATGTTGTGTAAAGTATATGCTAATGCAGTTCTGTTGTTTTTGCTAATGTACAAAAGAAGTTTTAAAAATATGCAGGTTCTGTTGGACTATGAAATTCACAGTCTCTCCAAACATGTAAGACCTTAGACCTCATTCATTTCACCTACAATCAGTGCAATAAGCTCTTCCACCATGGCCTCACTGGTGGTTACCCAGTCTCTGAACACAGGGATAAAGAACACACTGAGTTATAAAACAGGTCATTCAATGTTTGGAAATTCCCAAACATAGGAAAGTTTTTAAATCTACATTGAGAGTCTTCCCTGGTTGTCCAATAGTTAAGAGTTCACCTTCCAATGCAGGGGTTGCAGATTTGATCCTAAGTTTCCACATGACTCATGGCCAAAAAACCCAAACATGTCAGAGAAGCAATACAGTAACAAATTCAATGAAAACTTTAAAAATGGTCCATAGCAAAAATATCTTTAAAAAGATTTTTTTATTTAACTTTTTAGTTTGTATTGGGGTATAGCCTTTTAACAATGTTGTAGTAGTTTCAGGTAGACAGTGAAGGGACTCAGCCATGCATGCAAATATATCCATTCTCCCTCAAACCCTCCTCCTTCCATCCAGGCTGGCACATAACATATGTATGGCACATGGGAACATAACTCAATGTTATGTGTGTCTTTAAAAAATTTTATTAATTCCGTTGAGCAAAAGTTTCCCTGTATTAGTTGTCTATCTTTCATAATCTCAACTCACACTGAATTAAGTAAGAACTTGTTTCACATAATGATTCTTTCAAAATCAAAAGATAGTACGAATTTCCCTGAAAGTCTGCCTCTGGGTGGGATCAATGCTATGCCTTTGCATGGCTCCCCAAAGGCATGGTTCCCAGCCTCTGCTTATCTAGCATCCATGAAAGAACACACTATGCTAGCTGTGGTCTGACTAATACAACAGAGTAACAGAAGAAAGGTCTCACAAATTGCTCTAGACACCATATTTCTGTTTATATAGACTAAAATTAAATCTATTATTCTTCTATATGCCAATCATGCCGCACTGTTGACTCATAATGACTGAGCTTAGCTAAAACCCTTGATCTTTTATAAATAGCTAATAAGTCAGAACAGAGCATAATGGTTACTATTTAAACTGAGCTTTAGGAGTTAATTGCCTATATATTGTTAGCTTCAGGATTAATTGTGCATTTTTTAAAGATTATAGTTCTTTAAAAGCATAATCCTTAATAATAACTGAGATATATTTTCATGTGTCTATAATTTCTCAGGCATTACAAGTCTTATTTAATGCATGCTCACAACCACCCTGTGAATTAGACATTATCATTTGCTCTTTATATACAAGGAAAGCTAGAGTCAGACAGATGAAGGGCCCACAGAGCAGGGGCTTCAGTGAGATTTAAATCCAGGTGTGTCTGGTTCTAAACTCTTAGTTCTTTTCAGTATCATATAGTCCTTCTCCAGCTTTATGTCACTCAATACACATGATGTATCTCTTCTATAATAACTTTATTAATTAATGTTTAAACATAAAACAACAAAATCAGAATGAAATGCAGGTAACAGGGAAAAAATGGAAACAGAGACAGATTTTATTTTCTTGGGCTCCAAAATCAGTGCAGATGGTGACTGCAGCCATGAAGTTAAAAGACATATGCTCCTTGGAAGAAAAGCTATGACAAACCTAGACAATGTATTAAAAAGCAGAGACATTACTTTGCCAACAAGTCAAATTGTTGTCTTTGTCTGTCAAGTCAAAGCTATGGTTTTTCCAATAGTCGTGTACAAATATGAAAATTGGACCATAAGGAAGGCTGAATACCAAAGAATCAATGCTTTTGAACTGTGGTGCTGGAGATGCCTCTTGGGAGCCCCTTGGACAGTAAGAAGATCAAACCAGTCAATCCTAAAGGAAATCAACCCTGATTATTTGTTGGAAGGACTGATGCTGAAGCTGAAGCTCCAATACTTCGGCCACCTGATTGGCAAAGACCCTGATGCTGGGGAAGATTGAAGGCAGGAGGAGAAAGGGGCAACAGATGAGACGGTTAAATAGCATCACCAACTCAATGGACATGAGTTTGAGCAAACACCCGGAGATAGTGAAGGACAGAGAAGCCCGGTATGCTGCAGTCCATGGGATCACAAAGAGTTGGACACAACTTAGTGACTGAACAACAACAACAAGGTCCCCTTATAAGGCCTAAAAAATGTAGAAGTCAAAATCTTTATAGTATGAAATCCACTTAGCATTATTGTTTCATTCAGCTTTATCTTTCTTACTTGCAAGGGTATCGTAATAGTCTTGGCCAAATGCTTTATAGGCTCTCAGTTTTATCTCCTGATTTTGTAGCTCTATGAAATTAACTTTATTAAAAGAGTAAATGTCAGCAAGGGCTTCCCTGGTGGCTCAGTGGTGAAGAATCCTCCTGCCAATGCAGGAGACTTGGGTTCAACCCCTGGATGAGGAGATCCCCTGGAGAAGGGAATGGCAACCCAATCCAGTATTCTTGCCTGGGAGAATCCCATGGACAGAGGAGCCTGATGGGTTGCAGTCCATAGGGTTGTGAAGTGTTGGACATGACTGAATTCCAGCACCCTACCCCCGACTCTGCCACTATCAACTAATACACATACTGAGAAAACTGAAGCGACTTAGCACACAGGCATATCACCCAAAGGAGGATGAGATAATCCATTCTTTCCTTGTCACTGCCCACTTCTGACTATACAAATCATATTTTGTACAGTTCCTTGGAGTTCCTTTTTGTTTGCTGCATCCCATAAAGATGTCTGCTATCATGACTTCTATTCAAACTGTCTGAATTAAACAGTGAATTTAGGAAGGACATTTGATATTAGTCCAGTATACAAAATAAATCAAACTCTTATTAGCCAGCAACAAATAGATAGAAAATTGAGTATTAAAATATGCTATTTATAGTTGAATCCAAAAAGTCAAATACGTTGAAATAATTCTAACAAAAGATGTGCATTAAGAAAAACTACATAAAGTTACTGAAATAAATTAAAGGAGACCTAGATTAAAGGATACTTTGTTCATAGATTAATATATAATTTTTGTATATTTTTCTGTATATTTAATGCAGTCAAAATCAATACTCCTAGAGGTTTTTTTGGATGGAAATTCATTCTGACTCAAAATTTTATTTTAATTTAAATGTTCAAGAATAGCCAATACAATTTAGAAAATTAAGAACATCTTGACAAAATACATGTCAAATTGAACTTATAATCATTCTCAATTAAACGCTGTTAAGCCAATTATATTTGACTATGTGAATGATATATGTATATTAGAATATATTAGAATGATAAGCCCCTGCTGACATTTACTCTTTTAATAAAGTTAATTTCATAGAGCTACAAAATCAGGAGATAAAACTGAGAGCCTATAAAGCATTTGGCCAAGACTATTACGATACCCTTGCAAGTAAGAAAGATAAAGCTGAATGAAACAATAATGCTAAGTGGATTTCATACTGTATAGATTTTGACTTCTACATTTTTTAGGCCTTATAAGGGGACCTTGTTGTTGTTGTTCAGTCACTAAGTTGTGTCCAACTCTTTGTGATCCCATGGGCTGCAGCATACCGGGCTTCTCTGTCCTTCACTATCTCCGGGTGTTTGCTCAAACTCATGTCCATTGAGTTGGTGATGCTATTTAACCGTTTCATCTGTTGCCCCTTTCTCCTCCTGCCTTCAATCTTCCCCAGCATCAGGGTCTTTGCCAATCAGGTGGCCGAAGTATTGGAGCTTCAGCTTCAGCATCAGTCCTTCCAACAAATAATCAGGGTTGATTTCCTTACAAAATAATAGAAGACCCTCAAATAAAGACAAGTTGTGGGGTTAGTAAAAAAATAAAATAACTGGATTTGTGTTATCCAGAGTTATTTTAATAAAATATTTCTTGATATTAATTATAAAACATGTCAAAGATGCCAAGCAGATTCAAGTTTTACTCTTTAACTTTTAATACAATTTTTAAATAACAGTTAAAATTTTTTGATACAAAAATTTCATAACTGGAAAGAAACTATATAATTTGATTGGCATCCCATTCAAATTTAAATAAATTAGAAAATGAAACAAAAGAATTTTCATGACTATAAAGTAATATTTATGTGCAAATTACTTGTAATCTATAAAGATTATTTTCTAGCTATTATAGACAAATATATTTTCAGTTTAAAATATATATTAAACAAAGAAAGACTTGAACAAGTAAAGCTACACAATTCTATTTTTGTTTTATTTTTACCATCTCAGCATTGTAATTTTTTAAAGAATAAAAAACAATGTTTTGTGGATCTGTGTACTGCTTGAAAAATAGTGGGAAAAAACAGCATAATTGATAGAATTTCATGCAACAAAATAAAAATAATTTGTAGTAATTTCTTTGGTTATGATGATATGTCATGTTTGGACCCTGTTGCATTGTTTTGAACCGTGGAAAATAATGGTTTATTTCCAAACTCAAAAATTGCTTTCAGAATCTTATTAACAATTCCAGTTGCTACTGTCTTAACAGATCAAATCTTCTTCAAATTGAAATTAATGAAAAATTGTCTAAGAATTGCAAGAGCTTTAAAAAGATTGTATAGTCTACCATTTTCATCCAAAGACCAAAAACCATTTGAAAAATTTTATCAGGTCATGGCTATGCCGAAAAATAGTCAAAGAAAGACACTTTAAGAAATAAGTGTATTAGCAATTAATGGTTTATATATGCTTTTATTTTACTACTCATCCTAAATCATCTTTCTGTAAAAAATTTAAAAAAAAATTAGGCATGGGCAAAAATAAATAGATTCAGTAATTGTTTTTATTTTCTTAATTTTCAACTATATTAAAAGCATGGGTTTTCACAGATTTTTATGAATTCATAGGGAAGGTGTATTTGCTGGCTTGGGAGAAGAGATCTTAACAGTTTGCTAACATTTTTAAATTTAATATTTTTATTAAAATTAAAATTATTAAAACTATTTTTAACCTTTAAACATTAGAAAACTGGCTTCTGTACTTTTACCTGTGTGTGTGTGTGTGTGTGTGTGCTCAGTCATGTCTGACTCTTTGCAACCCCATGGACTGTAGCCCACCAGGCTTCATGGGATTTCCCAGGCAAGAATACTGAAATGGGTTGCCATTTCCTTCTCCAGGAGATCTTCCTGACCTGGGGATCGAACCTATGTCTCTTGTATCTCCTGCATTGCAGGTGGATTCCTTACTTGCTGAGCCATCGTGGAAGCAGGAATAGACTTAATGTTTCTCTGGCCCTGGTCTTGTTTGCTCTTTTGATTCTTTTCCTGAGAGCTGCCTGTTATCCCCAAACCATCACTGACTCCACTTTGAACCAGTCTTCTGAGTCTAAGCTGTAAGTTGGTGGAAGAGTTGTATTACAATAATAAATAATGATCACATCTTCTAAATAAACGAGAGAGATAATCGATGGACTAGATCATAATGTCCTGCTATTATTGAGAGACATAGAAACATTTCAATACTTACTATGTGCAAAGAATTGTGAAAGATGTGAAGAAAATGTGAAAAAAAATACTCTTCAAATCCTCCCCTCCTTGCCTTCCTTCCTTTTCCCTTTTCTTCCTTTCTAAGATAGTAAATTTTCAGTAACCCAGGCCTCTGTTTCGTTTAAATAAGTTACTTCATTTTGAAGATGACTAGGTAGATAAACATTTTCTTCCTGAACAATGCCTTCCTCAGTGGATTCTTCCTTACATTGCATTTATTAACAATCTTTTAAAACAATCTGGAAATATAGTTTTTATCAGCAACACAGGGCTCTTGCAAACACATATAACTGAAAGATCAGTAAAACTGAAACAGAATATTACAAAACAAGCTTCCTTTGAGATCAGTTCTCTTTCTTTCCCTATTTATTTATCTTCAGTTGTGACTTGACAACAAAAGCTACTCAGTATTCATGCTACCTATAAAAACCAAATGGAATTTTATTGTATTTGATACTAATTTATTTTTCCAAGCAGACACTATTAAAATCTCTATATGCATCATTAAATTATTTTATTACCAACAATAAATGTCTCTTGACATATCAAGGGATGTAGATGGATACAAGATAATTGAATTTTACAGTTATGTCCTTTAGGGCATAGGCCCGGTGAATCTTAATGTATGAGTCAGAAGGAAAACCATTTTCATCCACTTTGAATAAATGTTTTTCTTAAAATATTCATTAAATGTTTTCAGAGTAATTGTAACTTGCTCCTTTGAGTTAAATGTTAATGCTGAAAACCTGAATTCAGATATAAAAAGTAACTACAAAAGTTTTAAAAATTATTTATATTCAGAAAAAATTGGGTTTCTCAAGAGAAATTTTCTGTTTTTACTGAAGATAAAACTCAAAATATACATTGGCTCCTGTCCATAAATAACAGAAGACTGCTGTGCTGACAGAATTTGCACTGAGTTAGTCTGCTCTTTTTCGTGATTCTTCTCTTCCCAGACAATTCAGGATGCCTCTTGCCAAGGGAAAGTGAAACGTTTCATCGACCATTGTAAAGTGTGCTTGCTCAATTGTGTCTGACTCTCAGTGACCCCATGGACTGTGGCCCGCCAGGCTCCTCTGTCCATGGAATTTTCCAGGCAAGACTACTGAAGTGGTTTGCCATTTCCTTCTCAGGGATCGTCCCATCCCAGGGATCAAACGCTTGTTCCTGGTGTCTCCTGCATTGCAGGCAGATTCTTTACCACCAGTGCCATCTGGGAAGCCCACCCATCTGACCCCCACCTGTTAGCTGGGGCCCTGACTCAGTCCTATAACTTCCATATGCTGCCAACATTATTTGGAGGGGCTCCCGAAGTCCTCCAGGACCTCAATGTCCCAGGGAGTTATAAGGTGACTTTTTTCTTGCCCACAAGGTATTTCAATTCCTAGATACTGAGTAAATTAGTTAGAAGCCTGATCAACGTGTTTAGCATATTACAAAATGACTCCTAAGATAACTTCATGGGAAAACAGAAAAACATGTTAAGGACTTTCAAATCATCTAACCCAGTGGCTCATGAAGTAGAAACTATTTTTTACAATAATATTCAGGTGATGTTTGCCTTCTGCCCTGGGTCATCGCTTGCACTAGTGATGGAAAAGCAATGGTGTCTCGGCACCATAGCACACAGCGAGGCTCCAGACTGTGCTAACGGGTTTTGTTTTGGGCCATAACCCACTTACAGAGAAAAAAAGTCAATGTCACTTAAGAATGTTCTTACTGAAACAGTAAAAATTATTTTGATTATTAGATGTCTATACCATAATCCATGCATTTTCACTATCCTCTGTGACGAAATGGCAGATTACACATGGAGCACTTCCAGAGTGGATGGAAGCATGGGGACTCTGGAGGGCGATGCTTGTGCCCTTGTCTAAACTGAGAACTGATGTGAGCTTCTTTTCTCCATGGGGCAGCATCTTTATGGCTGAAAAACAGTCTGAAAAAGCAAATGATAGGCATATGGTTTTTCAGACTTGGGAATTTAGCAGCCCTCTCTCACCTCCAATTAAAGTAAGCTGGTCATTTTAAGAAAAACAACTTTTGTTATTTTTTGGTATCAATACAACCTGAGCTTTCAAGCAAAAAAAACACAAAAACAGAATCTTAGAAAACTTAAACCTGCAACCATGAGGTTAAAACCCTGTTTACAAATGTGGTGTTTTTCATATTAAATAGTAAAATGTGTCAGCAGGTAAAATCGTTGCATAACTCAGTAAGCTGATATTTTATTTTTTTAATTTTTTGAATGCTTGACCAAAGCATTTGACAGAAAATCTTACACAGGTAGGAGAACCATTCAACATATAAAATAGCTCAGAGTATTTTTAATGTAACTGACAACAAAAATAGCATTAATAAGGAATCAGATTCCATAGCACACCTTACCTTTAAAAGAAAAGATGAGTGTTGGCATAAAATCAAAGAATATCCACACCCTTTCAAAAAAAATAATTAAAATTCTCACTTTTCCAACTATAAATGTGTGTGACTGGATTTTCACTATATACTTAAATGAAGACAAAATATTGCAAATGAATGAATGCAGACGCAGATATAAGAATCCAGCTGTATTCAAGAACTCAGCTATATATTGATATTATAGGTTAGACATTGAAGAGTTTTCAAAAATGTTAAACGGTATCACTCTTCTAAGTTTATTTGTTTAGTAAAATATAGTTGTCATAAAAAATATATTGTAGTCATATTATTCATTTTAACTTGTACTTAGTGTAGTTTCTTATTTTAAAGTAAATTCATAAATAAATATTTTTTAAAATTTCTCAGTTTAATTTTAATACAATAAATGTAGACATATGTAAAATCACATGAAAACTTTGGGGGGTTCTCAATACTTTTTGCGAGTGCAACTATATTTTTAAAAATGAAGAAACATTGATTCAGCACAATTCTTTTTTTTTTTTTTTTTTGGCTGAGGAAACTATAAAAAAACAGAGATGGTGATCAACATTATCTAAATCACAGAATTAGTAGAAATGCCAAGACAAAAATCAAGGTTTTCTGTATTCTAGTTATATTGGACTCCTGAGGTTGTCCTAATGAAGTCCCCAAAGCAGATGGCTTAAACAACAGAAATGCATTATTTTCTATCTCAAGACTAGGAGTCTGAGATCAAGGTATCAGCAATATTGGTTCCAAGTATTAGTTTTCTTGAGAGAGTCAGTTTCTTACCTCTCTCCTAGCTTCTGCGGCTTGCTACCCATCTCTGGCATTCCTTGGCTTTCAGAAACATCACCCTGATTTCTGCTTCCATGTTCACGTGATGCTCTCCCTGTGCCCATCAAGTCCAAATGTCCCCTTTTTATAAAGGTACTAATCATATAGGGTTGAGGATCCACCCTACTCCAGTCTGACTTCATCTTTACTAATGACATCTGCAATGATCCTATTTCCAAATGAGGTCCTATTATGGGGTACTAGGGGATAAGACTTCAGCATATGAACATTGGGGGATACCATTCAGCCCATTAGAATCAAATCAGTCAATCCTAAAGAAAATCAACCCTGAATATTCATTGGAAGGACTGTTGCTGAAGCTGAAGCTCCAATTCTTTGGCCATGAGAAGAGCCAGCTCACTGGAAAAGACCATAATGCTGGGAAACACTGAAGGCAAAAGGAGAAGGAAGGCAGTAGAGGATGAGATGGTTAGATAGCATCACAGACTCAATTGACATTAATATGAGCAAACTCTGGGAGATAGTGGAGTACAGAGCAGCCTTGGTGTGCTGCAGTCCTTGGGGTTGCAAAGAGTCAGATATGACTTAGCGACTGAACAACAACAAATTCAACCCATAATACCAGCCAGAGTGTTTCTTCCCTCAATCTTCCCAGATATCAAGGAGTATTCTCTTTTCTAATGTCCTTTTTATTCTCCCTTCTGCATTCCAGTCTCACATTCTCTAGATATAACCACAGAAGTACTCATGTGAGATGCATATAGGGAATTTTGATTCCTCAGGAAAGCAATCATTAAAATGAAAACAGAAGTTCAAAGTCAAGTTGAGTACAAGAGGAAGCACAACTTAAGGTCAGCTTTAGATTATTTTAATAAACAGGTGAAGATAGATAACATCTTAGGAAATTAGAGAGATGTCTTAGGAAGCTAACACATTTATGAATGAAGATCACAAAATGTTATGTCAGGCATTTACAAAATATATCAAAACTTCACATGTAAGGGAAATGTGATTTATCAAAAATTCTTGAGTAGCTAGGATGAAGTTTGAATTCCAACCATGTACCTTTTCTCTCCATCAACTATGATTTGGATATTGGTGAAATGCATTCATTCTTCATCTTAAATGATGGGTATACTGCTGGAAAAAGTGATAAGTGTAGTGGCTTGTGAGTGGGTTGGAAAAGAATTTTCGGACATGAAGCAGAATGAGAGGAGAATAAAGTTTTTCAGAGTGAGAGATGCTCTTAGAACAGCAAGCTGGCTTAAGGGAGAGCCAACTCCTTTCAAAGGCTTTCAGCCAATTTTTATAGCCTCAAGACAGAGAAAATTCCTACTGGAATGGTGGCATTGGGTGACTGGTTATGGGGTGGATAGTAGGGCTTCCCTGATAGCTCAGTTCGTAAAGAATCCACCTGCAATGCAGGAGACCCCAGTTCAATTCCTGGGTCATTAAGATCTGCTAGAGAAGGGATAGGCTACCCACTCCAGTATTCTTGGGCTTTCCTTGTGGCTCAGTTGGTAAAGAGTCCGCCTGCAACATGGGAGACCTGGGTTTGATCCCTGGGTGGTAAAGATCCCAGTATTCTGGCCTGGAGAATTCCATGGACTGTATAGTCCATGGGGTCACAAAGAGTCAGACACAACTGAGTGACTTTCACTTTCACTTTCTTTCAGGGTAAATAGGAGGGTGGGTATTTTACCTAATACGAGGTCAGGGAACTGCCCAGTTTAGAGCCAGAGGCTCATGGCAACAGTGCTATGGGGCTTGGTCAGTTCCAAAGATTTTTATCCTGTGACCTTGGTACAGGGCACCACACATGTGACCTTGGAAGAGAGCTCCACAATAGTCCCTATTGCCAATCTTGATAAAACTTGGTCCTCATCTACATGACAGTCTGTGAACCTCGTTCTCCTGCCTTCATAACTGTCTTCTTTTCCATTCCCCCAAATTCCCAATAACATTTCCCAATAACAATTCTCAATAACATTTCCATAACTGTCTGCTTCTCCTTTCCCCCAAATTCCAAATAACATTCCCAATAAGGAATCAGAGCAGTCCCCAAAAAGATTGTGCAAAGTATGAAGAATACAGTAAAGTAAATTGGCCAAAAAGACTTCACAGAATTGAAATCACTTAATAAGACACTCTATTAGTTTGAATTCCCCAGAGAAACAGAATCTGTAAAAATAGAAAGTTTTAAATATATTTAAAGAGATTTCTTTTAAGAAACTTAGTTCAGCCAGTTCAGTCATGTAGTCATGTCTGACTCTTTGCGACCCCATGGACAAGAGCACGCCAGGCTTCTCTGTCTATCACTAACTCCAGGAACTTGTTCAAATTCATGTCCATCGAGTCAGTGATGCCATCCAATCATCTCATCCTCTGTCATCCCCTTCTCCTCCTACCTTCAATCTTTCCCAGCATCAGGGTTTTTTTTTTTTTCCAGTGAATCAGTTCTTTGCATCAGGTGGCCAAAGCATTGGAGTTTCAGCTTCAGTATCAGTCCTTCCACTGACTATTCAAGAATGACTTCCTTTAGGATTGACTGGTTTGATCTCCTTGCAGTCCAAGGGACTCTCAAGAGTCTTCTCTAACACCACAGTTCAAAAAAAGCAGTTCTTTGGCATTCAGCTTTCTTTATAGTGCAATTCTCACATGACTACTGGAAAAATCATAGCTTTGACTAGACGGACCTTTGCTAGCAAAGTAATGCCTCTACTTTTTTAATATGCTGTCTAGGTTTATCACAGCTTTTCTTTCAAGAAGCAAGCATCTTTTAATTTCATGGCTGCAATCACCATCTGCAGTGGTTTTGGAGCCCAAGAAAATAAAGTCTGTCATTGTTTCCATTGTTTTCCCATCTATTTGCCATGAAGTGATGGGACTGAATGCCATGATCTTAGTTTTTTGAATGTTTAAGGAACTGGCTCACTTGATTATGGAGGCTAAGGGTCCCAAGACCCACAGTTAACAAGCTGGAGACAGAAGAGCTGATGGTGTGGTTCCAAGTCCCAAGTACAAAGGCAGGAGACGCCTAATGAAGACAGCCACCAGCACAGATAGAATAAATTCTCCCTGACTCCGCCTTTCTGCTCTTTTAAGGCCTTCAGTGAATTGTTTGTGGTGCCCCACAATAAGGAGGGCAATTTGCTTTATTCAATCTACTGATTCAAATGTTAATCTCATTCAGAAACATCCCTCACAGACACCCCTAGGATAATGGTTAAACAAATACCTGGGCACCCTCTGGCCCAGTCAAGTTGACACATAAAATTAATTATCACAGGCACACAATATTCAACAATGTCCATGCTGCGAGAGAGAGAGATTAAATTAAACTAATGCAGTAATTATGGAGTTTTTAGCCAGAATACTTTATTAAAATCTCAATTTAGATTTTTCTCCTTTTATATGGTCTTCTGCCAATACAGACACACACACACGGAGGCAATTTTGAAAAACGTTTACTCAGCAATTTTTTGGACAGATGGCAGGAAGAGTTTGAAATAATTTGGGGCTTTTTCTCCCATGTAGAGCAGGCTCTGTTAGCGGCCCAGGATGTGAGGAGAGAAGAAGACGGGAGGACAAGACCTAGCAAAAGGGAAGATGCCCTAGATGGGGAGTTGTGCCCAGCAGTGGACAGGCCTCAGCAGGAATGCAGTTTGATACATGAACTATTGGAAAACAATAAAATACATAATTTTCACATAGAAATAAATGTTGTTGCTGTTACCCAGTCGCTAAGTTGTGTCCAACTCTTTGCAACCTTGTGGACTGTAGCCTGCCAGGCTCCTCTGTCCATGGGATTCTCCAGGCAAGAATACTGGGGTAGAGAGCCATTTCCTTCTCCAGGGGGTCTTCCTGACCCAGGTATCTGTTTCCTGCATTGACAGCTGGATCCTTTACTGCTGAGCCTCCAGGGAAACATAAATAAATAGATAACATAATAATACAAATATATAAACCAACTATTTTCAGACACTTCACCACAAGTGACAGAGGACTATGTTTCCTGAAAGAAAAGAAAGAAACTGGCTGAGCCAACAATTGCTCTCTGCCTGGAGGCATTTTCCAGCAGAGCACGAGGACAGTTGTAAACCCAGGCAGAGGGGGCTATCAACCTGAGCTGTGCAAAGAGAGGACAGTGACTGTCTGGGTGGCTGGAAGCAGAAGGGTATGTCAGAGATGAAGCAGCTGCACAGGAAGAAAGATCAAGACATCGTCATGGGGATACTTAAATGTATGGTCTGCTTGCCACACTGAGGCCAGGCTAGAGATGCCCTCCCAAGCTTAAAAACAAGTCTTTAGACTTGAGGAAATGTGACAGAAACTAAAATAGATCTGTAGCTAGCAAAAAAAAAAAAAGAAAAGAAAAGAAATTCCCAGTATGATTTCTTCTTTGATCAGTTATTGAAATGCCTAGTTGTAAATTTCCAAACATATGGACTCTTTTGTTCTCTGTGCCTGGGTGATCTCTAAACTTAATTACCCTGTGTTGAAATAATGTGGTTGGAATGAGATTTGATTTACTGAAATATGTTGCAACTTCATGGCTTCATGTGTTATCAATTTTGGCAACTGATTAACATATGCTTGAGAAGAATGCAGATTCTCTAACTGTGGTCTGAACTACGGATATCCATTTTCCAGGATACCTGGTTACCTTTAAGACTAAAACATGCATATCTGGACTTTTTAATGTCAATAAAAATCAGTAACTTTATCCTTTAGGATAGTCTCACCTCCATTGGTGGGTAGCTGGTAAGCTGGAAACAGGAGAGAAGATCTGTACACTAGCTGCCAAGGTCACATGTCCACATCTGTGGCTGCCTGGTCCCCGGATGCTGCTGGTGCTATTGCAGTTGTAACTAAACCACCACCTTGAAAAAAACAAAAAAAGTCAAGAGAATTAGAAGGGAGGGGTGCAAGGTGGTAAAGAACTTGCCTGCCAATGCAGAAGACTCAAGAGATCTGGGTTCAGTCCCTGGATCAGGAAGATCTCCTGGAGGAGGGCATGGCAACCCACTCCAGTATTCTTGCCTGGAGAATCCCATTGGCAAAGAAGCCTGCTGGGCTACAGTCCATAGGGTGGCACAGAGTTGGACATCACTGAAGTGACTTAGCATGTACACTCGCCAGCAAAGGGGAAGGCAGCTATAGTAAACAGATGTTTCAATGTGGAAACAAAACTGTCAAGATAAACTGAAGATTAGAATGTCTGAGAGTTTCCTTCATTCTAAATTGACCAAAATAGTTTAGAATAGAACACAATGTACAGAAAAAAGCATAAATCTCCAAAGAGAATGGACTCAGTTTGTGACTGAGCGATTAGCATGCTAATATTCCATGGATGAAATTCAGAGGCAAAAAGGAGAGGCATTGACCTGGGAGTTGCCCTGACTTTACAACAGTCCAGGAATCGTCTGTGTGAAGAATGAGACATGCCGGGCTCAAGAAGTTACAAAGTTAGAAGGAAAAGACTGAAAAGGTGAGAGGATGGGGCTCTAACGAGAAGTTCCTTCTATCCCTCAGGACGTTAGACCAGGGTCTAAGTTGTCTTGTCTAATACGATAGCAAGGAGTCCACCTGTGGCTATTTAATTTAATTCAAAATGTAACTTTTAATTAAAACTAAAGTTTAATAAAAATTAAATTTCAAAAAATTCAAATTTTCCTTTATCTATTAAGTGAAAAAAGGAATAAAATTAAAAATTCATTTCCTCAGTCACATGAACCAACTTGAAGCGCTCAGTGGACACATACATATGGACTTCCCAGTCACATACATAAGGCGCCAATGGAAAAGAACCCAGCTGCCAATGCAGGAGATGCAAGAGAGGCAGATTTGATTCCTGGGTCGGGAAGATCCCCTGGAGTGGGTTGCCGTGCCCTTAGGGGATCTTCCCAACCCAGGAATCGAACCTGCCTCTCTTGTGTCTCCTTCATTGGCAGGTGGGTTCTTTACCACTGGTGCCACCTGGGAAGCCCTCAGAGTATCTGGTAGACCTGAAGCCTGGGATAGTAAGTAGGAGAGAAGGAGAGAACCATGGGGGGAGGAACTGGGAGTAGAAGCCCTCATAGGGCCTGGACCAGGCTCATGTCACCCTTTGAAACAGCACAGCCACACAGCAGTTTCCAGGCAACCGAAATGAACTTACAATAACTTCCAAATGTTATATTAAAAATAACAATATAATTGATATCTGTCATAAATACATATAACAAATGAGACATTTAAGCAGAAACAAAAAGAAAATGTAACAGAAATCTACAGAAATATTATGTAAAATGAAAACATTAAATTCTATCTGAAGAAACTGAGTAACCAAAATATAAGGATTTTGAAAGAAAAACAATAAATAGTGACTCTTTCTCGACTTCATCTTCACAGTAGCAGCAGTGGTGTCCACAACCCAGTCGCCAACAGGCAGCTCTTTGTCCATGCCCCAGAGCTACACACTCTCAAGGTGACTGGCCAGGAGATGGTCACCCAAGTCAATGGGCATGTGGCCTTGTGGAGAGCATCACTTCAGAAGATCAAGTCCTGCTCCTGGTAGCCATGCCCCTAGAGGAGGAGGCTGCCCTGGGCCAGTATGGGATGGAGACTCTGAAGAGCATTCTGGAAGTAGCTGGGCAAAGTCTTGGAGGTGAAGTCCATGGTTCCCAGCCCGTGCTGGGAAAGTAAGAGGTCAGAATCCCAAGGTGGCCAACAAGACAAAAAGAAAAGTAAGACGGGCTGGGCCAAGAAGCATATGCAGTACAATCAAATTTTCTAATGTCTCTTGACCCCCCAATGTAATTTGGCGGTGGAGCTGAACTGCAGGTTATCCTGCCACATTTCTGGGGATACTAGTAGAAGACACAAGTTTCCTGAGTCAGAGAGAAAGGAAATTTTGTTATTTACATTTTATAACTGCAAATTGCAGTAGCAGGAACAACATGATTTTTTCCCACCAATTTTTCAAGTTCCAGTTTCCACTGGGTATGTGAGGGAGATTGGATGATACCTGAACACACAGTATGTTGCAGTATAAGAAAGGAATTTGGGGACTTGCTTGGTGGCCCTGTGGCTAAGACTTCACAATCCCAACACAGCGGGCCCAGGTTTGATCCCTGGTCAGAGAACTCTATGCCACATGCCTCAACTAAAGATTCTGTATGCCACAATGAAGATTTAAGATCCGCTGTGCCTCAACTAAGACCTGGTGCAACCAAATAAGTAAATAAATATTAAAAAAAGAAAAACAAAGGAAGGAATTTGGAGCTTAGGGAAACCAAATTTTTATAACAGTAAGAGAAAGACCTTATCATTCACTTAACTATATTAGACAGTAAGCTTGCCTGTCTATTGCTCCAGAGGGAAAGGCACAACTCTAACTTCCAGAGGTTTTAGCTAACCTGTGTGCACGAATAGTCATGTCTGGCTCTTTGTGATCCCATGGACTATAGTCCACCAGGCTCCTCTACCCATGGAATTATCCAAGAAAGAATACTGGAGTGGGTTGCCATTTCCTCCTCCAGGGGATCTTCCTGACCCAACTCATGTCTCTTATGTCTTCTGCACTGGTAGGTGTATTTTTTATCATGAGCACCACCTGAGCCAGAATTGAAGGCAGTGGGTACCTTGCTTTGGTTTCATCTCTTCATGACAAATAGATGGGGAAACAGTGGAAATAGTGGCTGACTTTATTTTGAGGGGCTCCAAAGTCACTGCAGATGGTGACTGCAGCCATGAAATCAGAAGATGTTTACTTCTTGGAAGAAAAGTTATGACCAACCTAGACAGCATATTAAAAAACAGAGACATTACTTTGCCAACAAAGGTCCGTCAGTCAAAGCTATCATTTTTCCATTGGTCATGTATGGATGTGAGAGTTGGACTATAAAGAAAGCTGAGAGCCAAAGAATTGATGTTTTTGAACTGTGGTGTTGGAGAAGACTCTTGAGAGTCCCTTGGACTGCAAGGAGATCCAACCAATCCACCCTAAAGGAGATCAGTCCTGAATGTTCATTGGAAGGACTGATGCTGAAGCTGAAACGCCAATACTTTGGCCACCTGATGCGAAGAACTGACTCATTGGAAAAGACCCTGATGCTGGGAAAGATTGAAGGCAAGATGAGGAGGAGATGACAGAGGATGAGATAGTTGGATGGCATCACTGAATCGATGGACATGAGTAAACTCTGGGAGTTTGTGATGGACAGGGAGGCCTGGCATGCTGTAATCCATGGGGTCGCAAAGAGTCAGACACAACTGAGCAACTGAACTGAACTGAACCTTACTCAAAAACCTAGCAGAAACAAGAGAGATCTGTGGAGAATTATCTTTCAACAAATACTTAGTGCTTTTTATTTTACAAAACCTTCTTTAATTTGTGACTAAATAACATCAAAATAAATCTGTACAATTTTTTGAACCCATTCAGCTTTCAGGCTATTTTTTAAGTCATCGTATTTAGAAGGTTTAAGAAAAGAGCAGTTTTCTTGGCATGATGGGAGTATTTCCAAATACTAAGTTCTCTTGTTGAGCAGAGTCAGTGACTTCATCAAGACTTCAGTGAGATTATAGAAACATCTGTGAATGCATCAACTCGGTTAAAGTTTGCAGAGAAGCCCCACATGTAATAGATGCCATTGTCCTCTGCAAGAAGAGACCTTTCAAACCGTGATAATGAGAGTTGGGGTCCGAAAGACAGAAACACCATATCCTGCTTGGTATTAGGTATCCAGTCTGAATTGGTCCTAAAATCATGGAACATTTATCCTGTAAATACAATTAACGTTTGGTGTTTCAACTTTCCAACAGAACAGGACGTATATTACATATTTTCAGTAGCAATGAAGCATTAAGAAAGCTGACTACATTTTTACATACATTATGAAAAGACCAAATTAAGCTTTTTTGGTAAGAAAATATTTCTATAAAATCATTTACTTTCAGTGTAAACTCTAAATGTAAGAAGTAGCCTGAAATGGGGAGAATAAGAAGAGACGCAACTAAATGGGCAAATACTTAGCTTTGTTTTTCAAGTACCTGAAAAGTTGTTGAGTTTTTTCTATTTTATATGGAAGTATGTCTTTAAAATGTGGAGCCTAATTAACAAGCAATAAAACTATCTTGCCATGTGGTTCTAAAGGTCTTGCTCATTAATAATATAAGAAGAACCTACATCAAGCTAGAAGACATTGCTACTGCAAATAAATTACACATGATCTTATAATGTGAGGTTTTAATTGAATGTTTGTACCCACTTATAATGTCACAGTCTTCAAGATTTCACTTAACAATTGCCATCTGAAATGTCTCACATCATCCTGTTAGTCTTAATAAGATGTGTATGTGTGTGTGAGTATGTGTACATGTTTGACTAAGTTTCCTTTTTAAATAAAAAGATTAGGCTTTTAGACTGGCGTAACAGAACATTATTTTCCAGTTTTAATTTTCCTTAAATGACTCAGTTATTTATTCCACAGTTATTGAGCACTGGCTATATAAAAAATAGCATGTTTGTCACTGGTATACTAAGATAAATATGTCAGTCTTGCACTGGTGAAATTTATAAATTAGTAATTGATTCAGATATGCAAACAGTATTTTTCCAAGAAAAATTCTTCCTAGCTTGATCTACATAACTATATAAAATTTTTTATCAGATAACTTTAGTTTTTAAAACTAAATGGGTCTTTAAACTCCTTTATTATAATTCATTCATCTTTAAAATAGGATAAAATGGTCCAGGAAGATTGTCTTTTGTTCTAGTATTCTTATAGCCCTGGATCTAGAAATAATCTCCAAATTCAACTCTAAAGCTTTTTTTGTTGGTAAAAAAATCAGAAACACAATATTGAGGGTAGATCATTAAACCTTAAAATATTTGTAGTAAGTAGCAAAGGCACCTCCTTAGAATGATTTTCTCATTTTATGTAAAGTATGATTTTAAATAAATATGAACAAATTAGATATTACTAAAAATTGTAAATTGCTAATATTTTATTTTTGAATTATCACTTTTTATATTTACCAGTTTACTAAACTACTTTTAAAAATAATTTTAATTAATTATGCTCTACAGATTTCACCTTACTTATACATATTTATACTTACTGTATACTTATTTATAGTAATTTATCACTGTACATATTTATACTTATTCTGTTTTGTACCTCCCAAAAAAAGTATTAAAGGACACATATTTGGAAAGTACTTCAGACATTTAGATGAAGGGGGAAATTCATGAACTCAAATGTACTTACATTTGTATTAATTATAAAAATATTTAGCTCAGGGTACATCAGTGCTTTAAAGAAGGGTCATGTGTGTGCATGCTAAGTTGTGTCAGACTCTTTGCCACCCCATGGACTGTAGCCCACCAGGATTCTCCAGCAAAGAATACTGGAGTGGATTGCCATGCCCTCCTCCAGTGGATCTTCCCAACCCAGGGATCGAAACCTTACATCTTACATCTCCTGCATTGTCAGGCAAATTCTTTACCACTAGTGCCCATCTAGGAAGCCCCCCAAAGGGTCAATATCATGTTATACACACCTTCCCTGTTGGCTCAGGTGGTAAAGTATCTGCCTGCAATGCTGCAGACCCCCTTGATTCCCTCTCGTGGATGATCTAATTAGGTTACATAATTAGATAATTATGTAATTACATAATTAGGTTACATAATATCCACGTTAGATCTCGTGGATGATCTAATCAGGTTAGATCCCTGAGTCAGGAAGATCCCCTGGAGAAGGAAATGGCAACCCACTCCAGTATTCTCACCTAGGAAATCCCAAGGACAAAGGAGCCTGATGGGCTACAGTCCATGGATCACAAAGTGTCACACATGACTGAGTGACTATCACATCACCTTTGGTCTGCTCTATATAAAATACTGCTACTAGATAATAGCTCTTTTGCTTCTACAGTCCTATGAATAGAACATGAGAGTTTTTGTATTTTTGTTTTCACCAGTAGTTGTAGGAGGCATAGAATATATATTCCCATTAACAAAGGAAATGTCAGGAGCCAAAACATATTGATTCATATAAACTGGCTACCTGTTTAGATCATTCAGTTCCCCAAAGGTCTATATCCAGTAATCCATTTGATTGTGTACTTTGAGATTTCATATACTTATATTGGAGGCTTCCCTGGTGGCTCAGATGGTAAAGAATTTGATTGCATTGCAGGGGACCCAGGCTTGATACCTGGGTTGAGAAGATCCCTTGAAGAAGAGAATGGCTACCCACTTCAGTATTCTTTCTTGAAGAATTCTATGGACAGAGGAGCCTGGATGGCTACAGTCCATGAGGTCTCAAAGAGTCAGACACAACTGAGTGACTAACACAACAACACACTTACATTGATCAATTATCAATCTTACATATAGTATATATATAAGAAAATGTGCATGTATATAACTATCAATTATACTATCAACTGAGCACATATCTATCAATGCATAAGAGATAAAATAAGATCAGATCTTACACACACATATGTTCATCATTTGCTTGAAATATTTACATCTATGTCCAAAGAGAACTCTAGCAGAGACTATCTGAATTTAGCTTTCAAAAGAGTAGTTAAATTATTCCTTTGGTTGCTAAAGTATATCAGAGACCAATTCCAACATGTGGGGGTGGGTGGTTTTCCCCCCACACCAAGAAATACTCAGGACACCAGCCGGGTTTCCTACAAGTCAACTCAGGATCTACCGGGAAATAGCATCTGGTCCACAGGTTAAGGGCTCAGTCTCACAAGATCACCGTCTATCTCAAAGGCCAATCACAAGCCTAAGTTAACACGCGTGACCAATGGGCTGCACACCGATGGTTACAAGGATCCCTCTCCTTGGATTTCAGATGCTGATTGCAAGCCTGGGTTGTAACCTGTACTTCTGACCAACTTAGCTATAAATCAGGTTCCCATGACCTCATCCCACTTCAGATTCAAATAATTAGCTAAAGCAACTCACAGAACTCAGGAAACATTTATTTACATTTATTAATTTATAATAAAAAGATGTGATAAAGACCACAGTCTGACTCTTTGCAACCCTATAGACTATAGCCCGCCAGGGTCCTCTGTCCATGGGATTTCCCCAAGCAGGAATACTGAAGTGGGCTGCCATTTCCTTCTCCAGGGGATCTTCTTGACCCAGAAACTGAACCTGCTTCTCTTGCATCTCTTGCACTGGCAGGCAAGTTCTTTACCACTGGTGACGCCTGGGAAGCCCTCATTACACAGTTAGGACTGACTAAATAATTGGTCATTGGAGATCAGTTGCACCTCAGCCCCTCTCCCCTCCCCAGAGGTTTGGTGGGGAAGGTTGGATTCTGAAAGTTCCAGCTGTCCAGTCACATGGTTGATTTTCTTGACAGCCAGCCAGCATTCTTAGGTTTCCTAACGGCTTTCCAAATGTCACCTCATTAACAACACAAGACACCTTTAATGCTCTCATCACAGGAAATTACAAGGTTTTAGAGTTCTATGTCAAGAATGGGGTCAAGGTCCAAATATGAATTTTTCTTATTATAAATCATATCATCCCAGTTGCAAAGTACAGTATATATATATATATCAGAGGATTAAGATTTTGGAACTAATGTTTTGTCTATCTCCTGAACTGAACAATGTGCTGAAAACAACGCAGAGGGTGATGATATAGACAGAGGTGTTTCCTAGGTCTGGAGGGCAAGCTGGGTGATATCTGATGTCAGTGATGTATTGATCCCACAGGAGATACTGTTATAGTCCATATCACAAGCTGGAGGTTTAAAAACTTACATTCTCTTTTTGCAGCTTTTTAAGGAACCTCCACACTGTTTTCCATAGTGGCTGT
>ML662445.1:33744539-33774443 GCA_007570785.1 Antilocapra americana
TAAAAAAAAAAAAAAAAAAAAAACTTACATTCTCTACTTAGCCGGCAGCTACTATGTACCTATGTGCTAGATGCCTTTGATTTATTATGTGTAGGCAATATTGGCCACTGACTTTCCTAGTGGTGCAGTGCATGGGAGTCTGCCTGCCAATGCAGGGGACATGGGTTCAATCCCTGGTCCAGGAGGATTCCACGTCACTGAGCAATTGAGCCTGTGTGCCTGCAGCCCATGTGCCACAACAAGAGAAGCCACTGCGATGAGAAACCTGCGCATCTCAACTAGAGAGTAGCCCCCACTCACTGCAACAAGAGAAAGCCCTCAATAGCAACGAAGACCCAGCACAACCAGAGGAAAAAAAAATACTCCAAATAAACTCTTTTCTTACTTGCAAACTTCCATCCTTCTGTATTTTTGCTCTCCAAGCAAACAACTCACACTAGTAATTCCAAACCCTGCTTGCCTTAGACTTTCCCAGGAGTTGCCATTCCTGAGGATTCATGGGCTGAGCAAGCAAAACTCTTCAACCAAACCACTGCCCGTTACTCTTTGTTCAGGAAGACTTGACTTCCTAGGAAATGTGTCTAATATTATTGAGCTAAAATACTTTTCAATTTACAACTTTACAAATAAATGTCTTGGACTTCCTTCGTTAACTGAGCTGATACAATGCTAAATTTAAAATTTTGTCCTGCTGCTTTAGGATAATCAAGTCTTGAAGAGAAAATTATTCCAATATTATAATTCTAATCCCAGAGAATCCTATGTTGTTTACATTGGTTTGGGTTATTTCAAATACTAACTACACCCTTATTCTACGAATACCCAACCCCTTGCACTGTAATTCCAACATTTGGGTGGTCATTGCAAAGATGTGCTTTCATCTCAGTTTCTAGGGTAATGATTTTATTCAAAATATCACTGTCTTTGCCATATGTTTAAAATCCAATATGGTGTTCCCAAAATGTGTAACAATTAGAGCTAAGTCTGAAGTAGCCAATCTGAGCATAGGAAACACTCAAAAGACATACAAATCCAACACAAGAAACCTTAAAAAATAATTTAGATCGTTATTGTATTTGTTTAGGATGAAGCACCACAAAGAAAAACTATCTAAAAATCTTCTTTAGCTATCTCCATCTTATTAGTAAAAAGAAGGAAAAGTGTTAGTCACTCAATCATGTCTTACTCTTTGTGACCCCATGGACTGTACCCCACCAGGCTCCTTTGTCCATGGGGTTTTCCAGGCAAGAATACTGGAGTGGGTTACCATTTTCTTCTCCAGGGGATCTTCCTGACCCAGAGATCGAACTGGGGTCACCTGAATTGCAAGCAGACTCTTTACTAGAGGTTCATACAAAGCACTGCTTTTAAACACTGCCATCTTCTTCCTTCAAGCTCCCTTTTCAATTCTGTGGGGCTCTTTTGCTGACATCCTATTATAAGCAGTAAATAAGACCTGTTTCAGAGTCTCACTATTCAGTATACAGCATCACTGTGAGCCTCACTCCTCTGAATCTCATCACACTAATGTTGAAATTTTTTAAATGCACTATGGTTGAATGCCTATCTATTCCCTCCACTAAACTGGGAATTACTTTCAGGCAGAGACCATGTCTTTAGTATCCCTTGGGAAAAGCTGGCGGAAGATACTCACCACATGTTAAAACTGAATGTCCACTTGTGCCAGGTTACTGTCAGTGGAACACATGTATGTGTTCAGTATAGAGACTGTCAACACTTATAGTTACTTCAATTTATTAGCTGATGGCATGGAAGATTTACAGAAAGCAGTATCAACTTGACTTGGATTGAAGAGGCTTAAAACTTTTGCTGCCCAGGCTGTTCCTCTTGAAGATTGATGGAATCTTATTTTTATATCATGAAAAAATACAGGCAGTTGTTTTAATAGTTATTAATGGTAGTTGCCAGCATATAACTATTGACTGTGATGAGTCAGACTGGCCATGAAAAACACTTGTGTCCTAAACACAAATGGAAGAAAAAAAATACTGTAATTGTTTTAAGCTCACCAAAAAGAGACTACTAATTAAATAGTAGAGTGTTTACCTGCAACAACCATTATGGGGAACTAATGAACTTGTTCAAACGATGCAAACAAGTTCTCACCTGCTTTTTCAGTCAATAATACTGGAAAGAAGCAATTTTCATCACTATGGGGAACTACAAGTTAGTTCAGAAGCCACCAGATTTTAATGAGACTCAAAGCCAATTCACTGGCTGGTAAAGTTTAGCCATCCACATTTTGGTCATATACAAGTTGTTTCTTAAATATAAAATATGGCATAAAATTCTACCAGTCTCTACATCATTCATTCTATCTAGCAGAGGAAGGGGAGATAAGATAGAAAGAAGAAACAGAAAGCTAGTCTGTTTTGCTGGGGATATTCTGCACTCAACAAAAAGCAGAAAACAAAAAACTGATTAAAATGAATGAGTTACTCAAAATCTCATTGTTTACTGTATATTCAGTAGTCTTACCAGAAAATGTTAACCATGGCACAGTAATGAGAACACAGCAAGCAAGATAATCTCCTACTCCATGTATATTATTTATGATATATTAGTACTCTCAAATGTATAGCTATTTCTATAAAAATATATTAAGTTTTTCAATAGAAAACTATAAAATTATATTCAAAATAAGTATTTAATACTGAATTCTGTGAATAGTTGTGATTATTATAAAATGAAGTGATATAGAACTTCATTTATAGTTAAAGTGATTTATAGATAGTTATTATCATGTTATTAAAGAGAATAAATTCATTATATTGTTACAGGGAGGAAAGACCCAAAAAAAAAAAAAGACATCTAAAAAGTGCAATTGGGAAGGAAAACTTGGAAGCTTTGATATTTGCCTTGGGACCAAAAGCAGCAAAAGAATTTTATCCAAAGCAAAGTAACAAACTGGTTCTTGGATGAATTTCTTCCCTGTGCATCTGAAAAGTATCAATAAGAGCATCTACAAAACAGTCACAAAATCATTAATAAGATTCCTTTTAACATTAGATTGAGCCTGTATTTCAGAAAGAATATTTTTTATGCATGAGTGGACATGTGGATTATTTCTAATTTCAACTGTTAAAAATAAAGCTGCTATGAATATTCTCATATATTTTCAATTTTTTTAGTTTTCTTTTTTGGAATTATTCATTATTATTGCATAGAAATACCACTGATTTTTGAATATTGATTTTGTAACTTTTAATGTGACTTAATTTAGTTATTAATTTCATAGGATTTTCTTGTGGAATCTTCAGGGTTTTCTTGTATAGGAGTATGTCAAACATGAACAAAGAAAGTTTTACCTCTTTATTTCCAAATTGGATTCCTCTTGCTTCTTTTCCTTACTTAAGTGCTATTACTTTGCCAACAAGGGTCCATCTTAGCCAAGGCTATGGTTTTTCCAGTGGTCATGTATGGATGTGAGAGTTGGACTATAAAGAAAGCTGAGCACTGAAAAGAATTGATTCTTTTGAACTGTGGTGTTGGAAAAGACTCTTGAGAGTCCCTTGGACTGCAAGGAAATCCAACCAGTCCATCCTAAAGGAGATCAGTCCTGGGTGTTCACTGGAAGGACTGATGTTGAAGCTGAAACTCCAATCCTTTGGCCACGTGATGTGAAGAGCTGACTCATTGGAAAAGACCCTGATGCTGGGAAAGATTGAGGGCAGGAGCAGAAGGGGATGACAGAGGATGAGATGGCTGGATGGCATCATTGAGTCAACGGACACGAGTTTGGGTAGGCTACAGGAGTTGGTGATGGACCGGGAGGCCTGGCATGCTGCAGTTCGTGGGGTCGCAGAGTGGGACATGACTGAGCAACTGAACTGAACTGAACTGAAGTGCTCTGACTAGAATTTCCAATCCTGTGCTATATGGAAGTGGTAAAAGTGGGCATGTTTGTCTTGTTCCTGATATTAGGGGAAAAGCTTTTGCCTTTCAACATTAAGTATGATGGTAGTTATGGAATTTGGGGGGCTTCCCGGGTGGCTCAGCGGTAAAGAATTAGCCTGCAATGCAGAAGCCACTGGAGACACAGGTTCAATCTCTGGGTTGGGAACATCCCCTGGAGAATGGTATGGCAACCCACTCCAGTATTCTTGCCTGAAGAATCCCATGCACAGAGGAGCCTGGCAGGCTACAGTCCAGAGGGTTACAAAGACTTGGACATGACTGAAGTGACTTAGCATGCAGGCATTTTATACATGGCCTTTATTATTGAAGGAGAAATGTCTAGTGCAGACATGATGCTGATATCACTCAAAATAAATATCAATTATTTTGAGAAAGTTCCCATCTATCCCCATCTATTCTATCATGAAAGGGTGCTGACTTTTCTCAAATGCTTTTTCTGCATCAATTGCAGAGTCCACGCATAGTTTTTTGCTCTATAACATATTTTTAATTAATTTTTTGCAATACAATATGAGACACTGGTCAAAGTTTGTTATTTTGTCTATGGATATTCAGTTGTACTAACACAATTTGTTGGAAAGAATAACCTCTCTTTATAATTGCCTTTGTAACTATTTCAAAAATCATCTGCCCATGTGTTTGAATTTATTACTAGATTTTCTCTTCAGTTTCATTGCTATATTGATTTTTACTTCACTCATTCCCAAGACTGGGGGTAAGAAGGAGGGTCTGGGAATAATGGGGCCCCAGGAGGAAAGGGAGGCAGTGGCAAACTCACTCTGGCTTTAAAAAACTATTACTGGAGCTTTTTAAATAAGTCTTGAAATCAGATAGTTTCAGCCTTCCAACTTTGTCATTTTTCAAAATTATTTGAGTTATTAGTGGACTCTTATTTTCATATGACTTTTAGAATAGTTAATTTTTATTTTAAAAAAAAAAAAGAAAGAAAGAAAAAGCTTCCAAGATTTTTCCTGGGACTGATTATACTGATTTCTTAGGTCAATTGAGGGATACTTGACTTTAGAAAGATCGGGTCTTCCTACCCATGATCATCAAAAAAGTCGCAGAGTGATTGCTTCTCAGCCTTTTGGCTAAGATCAAGTGCAAAAAAGTCACAGATTCAAGGATAAGGGAAATAGTTCCCATTACTCTAGAGGAGGAGTGCCAAGGAATTTTCAGCCCTTTTTAGTGCACCAGTATGTATGACAATAGATACTAGGATTCCTAGAAAATTTCTAATTATATAACATTACATGTTTAATAAATTACCATGGTTTCCTTATAAGCTATCTGGCCATCACTATTTTTAAATAAAAGATTAATTGTTGATTGATCATAAAGTTTATACAGGCATACTGTTGGAAATTTGAAAAGCATGGCAAAAATTAAGGGGAACAAAAATTTGACCATAATCCACCCAGAAGAAGCCACTCTTAATAGTTTGCAACGTTCCTGTTGGCATTTTCATTCCTTTTTAGTTTTCCCTTATTATACTAGAGATAAATGTTAAAATTTTGATGATAAAAAATATAAAAGAAAATAATCCTATCTTAGAACTAATCAAAAATACATTTTATTTTATTACTTCTTAACCTTTTTTACTACACTTGTGTTATTAAATGTCACTGAAATAATACATAATATTTGTGCTGTGCTTCTCTTTTGTAATATTTCCAAGTAGTTTTCTCCTAACTGAAATATAATCAAACTCTTTCACTTACCAAACACGTGTTGAGAGCCTCATATATCATATACTCTTCCAGATTGTTGGAAAATTTATAGTCTAGTGATGGAAGGTTAGCAAAAAACAAAAGTTAATGAGAAAACACAGAAAAGTATGACTGCTATAAAACCAGACAGGGTGTTGGGACTGGAACTGGCTGCTCTGGCTGGTCAGTCAGGAAAGCCATCATTCACGGGAGACAGTAGAAGTTGCCATCTGAATGACCAGGAGACAGCCATGAAAAGATCTAGGAAAAGAGAAACCCAGGAAGAGAAGGCAGCAAATGGAAGCGCCCCAAGGCATTAATGAACTTGACCTGTTTGAGGAGCAGAAAGGAAGCTGTTATGGCTGGAACACACTGAGCAAGGAGAAGAGAAACATGAGGTTTCTCTTCATGAGGTTGAAGAGTCAAAAAAAAAAAAAGAGCCAAGACCACATAGGACCTTGGAGACAAGGTAGAGACAGAATTTTATCACAAGTGTCATAGAAGACTCAAAAGGATTTTAAATAGGGTTTCAGTATAACCTGATCTATTTTTTTAATGTCACTCTGGCTATTCCCTGTGGTTCAGCTGGTAAAGAATCCACCCACAATGCGGGAGACCTGGATTCAATCCCTGGGTTGGAAAGATCCCCTGGAGAAGGGAATGGCTACCCATTCCAGTATTCTGGCCTGGAGAATTCCATGGGACTGTGCAGTCCTTGGGGTTGCAAAGAGTTGGACACAACTGAGCTACTTTCACTTTCACTTTTCACTTTCTGGCTATTGTATGAAGAATGAAAAATGCGAGGTCCACTGAAGAAGATAGGAGACTAGTTTGAAGACTATGACAGTAGCCTGGCCAAGAGCTGCTGACTATTGGAAATAAGGCAACAAGGGATTAGAAAAAGTAACCATATTAATACTTAATACAACTGGACAATTGACAACACTCTCCTGTGCACTGGATTTGGTAGGAGCAGGAAGAAAGGAAATGTAATGATCATGAAAACTAGAGTATCATAGCATATTTCAATTCTAAATCAATTATCTGTGCCTAAAATTTCTATTTTTTCTAGAGCTATATGAATAATAAAGTCATATATTTAAATAACCTCTATCTTTAAGCTTCATATGTTCTCATTATTGGTATTTTTTAATGAATTTGACTTCAACAGCCCTGTTGAGTAAGCCAGGAAAGTTAATGACTTGCAGATGAATGAGCTGTCAATGTAGAAACTTAGTACCACATAATATTAAAATATATTGATTTTTTTAAAGAGAAAGAGGCCAGATTTGATAAAATGTGACTAATTACAAGCTACTAGCATAGTGATATTTAGATTTTAATGTCATGTGGGGGGAAAAAAGAGTCAATCACATTTCTCATTTACTATATAATGATCTTGGGGACATTTTTTATTAATAGCTGAAGGTTCAAAACCATTAAGCACGGGTTGCTGCTTGATCTAGAGACATAGTTTTGCATAAGAGGATAGAGTCCTGAACTCTGTTCACCTAGATTTTACACAAATTCTTCTTTTCTGTGTGGTATCTCCTAGCTAAAGTTCTACGACTTAGAAAAGAAACCCAGAAATCATTTTGATCAGTGAATAATTAGCACCCTTTCTCATTCCCAAGCAAACTGCAAAGGCTCAATGCCTGTTGTTAGACCTAAGGCATTCATAATTGCTAGTGAATCATAATCAAACAGGCAACCATCATCCACCCCACTGCAAAAAGCAGAGAAAACAAATAATAAAAACCTTTCTTTGGCTTTCTCAGAGGCAGAGGCAAGATGGCAGGACCATGAAATCAAAAAAGTAAAATGTTGATTTAGACGGCCTCTTTGAACTCTTACAGAAATCTTCTCTAAAGAGTTACTTAACTTTGAATTCCCACTTAAATTTGTTAGAATATTACTCTATCCCCCAAACATGAAATTCCATAATTAATATCAGATTTGATGTGGTAAAACTCAAGTGAAAATAGAGATGATGTTCAGTGATTCCTAAGAAATGTGACAAAGCTGAATACTGGCCCTGCTAGGAACAGCATTATGAACTCAATATTGTCAATAACCCTGGCTTTTTTTCTCTTGCAAAATTAATATAATAGTAGAATCATTCCTATAGCCTTATGCCTCTGTTTGTCACTTATTTCTTAATATTTCTTTCATAATGGGAGCTTCTTCATGTAGGAATTCATGTTTAATCAAAGCAATTAGCACCTAGGCTGTGGGAACAGAGGCCCACCTAAGAAACTAAATGTCATGAAATAAAGGTTATGGCTATTGAGACAGTATATCCAATGGATTTCAGATGAAATCAGTAAAAATCAGATGTAGACAAGAGGGCTGAAGAAATTTTCAGTTTCAAGTGATGGCTGTTAATTGATTCTGTTCCCAGGGAACAATCTGCTGGCCTTGCTGTCAAGAAGAAAATGTCATTTATCAAATCTGCCCTCTCTCACAAATAAAGCTGACTCACCTGCATAATAATCCAAGGCACTCTGCTGGGAGGGCCATCTGGAATGACGGTACCTTCAACAGTTGAAGGTGTTGAGCATAACGACATGGGGGCATGTCCCCAAAGGTTCCCACTAGTAACTGGGAGCACTGGGAGTGGTGAGTCACTCTCTAAGAGCACAGGAAATCTGCTCTAGAAGCTTCCCAGCATTCTAGAAGTGGAAGATGGTGAGATGGTTAGATAGCATCACCGACTCAACGGACGTGAATTTGAGCAAACTCTGGGAGATAGTGAAAGATAGGGAAACCTAGGTGCTGCCGTCCGTGGGGTGACAAAGAGTCGGACACGACGTAGCGACCGAACAGCAACAACAACAGAAAGAGGGCCTCGTTCTGAAGCTTTCCGGGGGGAGAGTTGCCACAAAAAGTGAGCATAACTCATGATGCAGAGAAGACCAGACGGGTGAATAGGGAAAAATACAGTCATCAGATTTCACGAATGGATAACTGCCAAAGCGCTGAGTAAAGCATTTGGTAGAAAGTGTGCTTCGGGAGGAGAAAGGGCCCAGAACCCCAGGTGACACTGGTCAAGCCAGGTGTGGGTTTGAGACTGGCACAGGGGAAAGTTCTGATTTCAGTTGCATTAGTCCTATTGCATGTGGCTTAACATCTTCATTCTGGAATATGAGTTTGGAGATGGTGGAGGATGAGGAAGCATACGCGGTATGTGTAGGTTACAGTTACAGTTTTGTGAAGTAGAGAGTGAATGACTTGTAATGGCCAGTTCATTTTTTAAGGCAATATTTTCTATTAAGGCTTTACTTTTTAAAAGAAAGAAAATTATCATATATGCAAATGAGGGGAAATTAATTTCTGAAACAAAATTTAGATGAGGTAAAAAAAAATCAACATGGGTATGGTCTAGTACAGACAGCAAAACTAAACTTGACAAGGGAAAGAAGAAGGAAGGAGAAGGTGGGATGAACAGAGAGAGTAGCATTGAAACTACACGTAAAATAGATAGCCAGGGGGAATTTCCTCTACGAGGCAGGGAGCTCAAACCCAGTGCTCTGTGACAGCCTAGAGAGGTGGGGTGGGGAGGGAGATGGGAGGGAGATTTAAGAAGGAGGGGACATATGTATACCTATGGCTGATTCATGTTGATGTATGCAGAAACCAACATAATACTCTGAAGCAATTATCCTCCAGTTTAAAATAAATAAATCTTTCCAAAAAGAAAAGGGGACTAGAAAGAAAGAATACTGACCAAATCTTTCTCAGTGGAGAAGACAGGTGGGAATAAACATCCTGAATTTGAGAGAAAAAGCAGTTCAGGAAGCCTTATTCCTCTCAGTGAAATTGGGCGTTATGGCACCCGCTAAGATGAGTAAGAGACAGGATGGAATCGTTGGCTTGAAGTGAATGGTAAATATGAGGAACAACTTGTCAGGAAACAGAAGTGATGTGAGATGAAGAAAATGAGGCGAAGTGAGGAAGCCGGAAATGCAGTGGATGCAGCCAGAAACACACTGTGGTTTTCCCCTCAGTGCCTGACAGCCCAGAAATAGCACTGTGTTTGCTACTGTTCAGTGCTTAATTCTTCTGGATTCGCAATCTGACTCCTTTGAGTCTGGACTTTCATCTGCATGACTGCTGTCAATTCACTTGCTTTTGTGCTTTTCCTTTTACAGTTACAGGCTGTGGTGTTATTTTTGTCAAAAAAAAAAAAAAAGGCATTTGGCTCAAGAAAACACACGATTAGAGTGGAAACAGAACTGCCCTTCAGGTAGGAAGGGGCTTTCTTTCTGTGACCAGCAGCTCAAGAGCAAGGCAGGACATAAGGGGACTGAGCAAAGCTGATTCTCAGCCACCGGCTAGAGTTTGGGGTGAAATCTCCAGGGACTGGGGAAGGTGTCTATGCAAGGTTGGGTTTAACAGACCAGGTGTGACCAGATGTGACAGGAATTTATTATCTTTATGTAAAGGAATCCAACTTGGAAGGTTGCATGAAATTTCTTTCAGGAATTTCATCCATACCATTTAATAAGGCTTCGAGTCAGATATGATTGGGCTTCCCTGGTGGTTCAGATGGTAAAGAATCTGTCTGCAATGCAAGAGACCCAGGTTCAATCCCTGGGTCAGGAAGATCTCCTGTAGAAGGGCATGGCTACCCATTGCAGTATTCTTGCCTGGAGAATTCCAGGGACAGAGAGCCTGGTGCACTGAGTCAATGGGGTTGCAAAGTTGGACACAACTGAGCAACTAACATTATTATCATTATTTTATTGTGGCTAGGCTGGGCTTCCCTACTGGTCCAGTGGTAAAGAATCCACCTGCCAATGAAGGAGACATGGGTTCAATTCCTGATCTAGGAAGATCCTATATGCTGTGGGGTAACTAAGCTTCTGTGTCACAACTCTTGAGCCTATGCTCTAGAGACTGGGAGCCCCAACTGCTGAGTCCGTGTGCTGCAACTACTGAAGCCTGCGTGTCCTAGAGCCTGTGCTCAGCAAGAGTAGCCACCGAGAACAGAAGCCCACACTCTCCACAACTAGAGAAAAGGCTGCACAACAACAAGACTCAGCACAGTAAAAAAATAAATAAGCAAATAAGTAACATTATTTTAAAAGAGAAAGAAAGAAAAAAGACGGCACAAAACCATTACCTGCCCAGTATGTAGAGCAAAGAGAGTGGGGGGCTAATACATGTGTTTCTGTGACAACCATCTTCCTGGAGAAGGAAACCCCAGCCAAAGGGGACCAAAGGCATGGACAAAACTATCTGTGAGCCTCCACAAGGAATCACCTCTTGTAGGCTTGTATGATCACAGGTTTGAAAATGACAATCATATGTAATCAGATTGATGATGTCCTCAGCCCAGTTTTATTAAAAACTAAAATGAGAGAATATGAGAAGCGCTTTCCGTGACAAGTGAGAAAACAGAAGCAGACTAAACTCTTAGTGTGTAAGGTAAATATCATCCAGAGGATAAGGAATAGGAGGACCCAAGTTATATAACTGTATATTCTTCTTATGATATCAAGGAAACAGAGTGATCAGTCCGTACAGGATTACTTCCCTGGGGGGGTGGTGGTTAAGGAAGACATTTTGACTGAAAATGCACAATTAAAGTGTGAAATGAAACTTTCCATTGGGATGGCTAAATTCAGCCAACAAACCCATGAAATATCCTTCTTTCTTGATGTCCCTTCCACATTTTTTTTAATTTCCTTATTATGATGTTCTCAGCAGTTAGGGAATCTTAACACAACCTCCATCAAACTGTAGGTAGAGGCTCTTTTCATTTGGCTAGCAACTGGTTGTGCAAAAGTCCAGAGCTGAAAGTGTTACCTTTGCCCTGTCACATATAATTTTGCCTTGCTGTGCATTTTCCTGATCTTGAGCTCCAGCTGCAGGGTCAAGTTCATCTGCTCAACTCTCTTGCTACCACCTGGCCAACCCCCAACAAGCATGCACCATGTGTTCCTTGAACTAGGGGCACAGACTAACAGGTAGATGTCAACTTATTCTAACTGATCCTCTGATTCCTCCAAGGTGGACATCCAGAGGGAGTCACTGTCTGGCAGATATCCAGAGAAACTGGTGACAGCTATCTGCTGAAGACCAGCAGTCAAGACACAGCCCCTGATCAGACCAGAGAGGAACTGCTGTTTTACCAATCATCTACCCCTTGTCGGGTCCTCCCCCCAGAATCTGACATCTGGCCCTCCTTGGCCCCTATGTGCTGCCTGGGATATGATAAGCGGTGCAGACCCTTCTTCTCCATTTGCCATGGGGCCAAGTTGCTTCAGTTGTGTCCAACTCTTTGCAACCCTATGGACTGTAACCCACCAAGCTTCTCTGTCCATGGGATTCTTCTGGCAAGAATACTGGAGTGGGTTGTCATGCCCTTCTCCAGGGGATCTTCCCAACCCAGGGATTGAACTCATGTCTCTTTTGTCTCTTGCATTGGCAGGCAGGTTCTTTACCACTAGCACCACCTGGGAAGCCCCATGAGTTTCTCCTAAAAAACCCTCTTTATCAGAAAGCCTTATGTGCGCATTTGGGTCCTTAGCTTCAGATCCTCAACAAAACTCTCTTTGTTTTAATTAGTTCTAAGAATCTGGAAATATTTTGAGATAATAACATAAAGTCAAAATAACAAGGGGAAGCAAGAAAATAATTAACGATGGGTCAGACATTGAATCATTCGCTGAAGGAATCAGCAGAGCGTATGATCAGTTCCTGTCTCTGGGTCTTTGTTTTCCAGCTGTAGAAATCTCTGCTTATCATCTGTGATTAAAATGAGCAATTTCACTTGTAACTCTACCTGTCAAAATTTCTCTGATAATTTTCTTTAAAATGAAAAGCTGCAGAGATTTCGGTTCATTTTCAGTTTACTTTCCTTTTCCATATTTACCACTTGCAGACAAGAGAATTGTAACTAATATGATGACTTGAGGTTCCAAGAATTCAAGGATCAATTTCCCCAGCTCCTCTGGAACCCAAGCTTGATGGGAGTGAAGCAGTTGGAGAGTATGTAAGTGGAATCGTGGTCAAGCAAGGTTGGTAATGATTGCATACATCCGGGAACATGCTTTATCTGGGATCTCAGAAACTACATTGTGGATGGAGAGAAAGCCAGAAATCCAACATCCAGAGGTTAAGCCAAGCTGGAAGCAATGAAGCTATTTGGATATCACCAAAGAGAAAACCAGAAAGGAGCCTGGGGCACAAACTGCATCAGATAGAATTTCTAGTTTTCTGTCATATCCATAGAGTTTGACTGATCCAAGCACTTTTATAGCAACTCTGTCCCAGAATCATTGCTCATTGACGGTCTCCATTGCCAGGCCTCTTGTCAGGTCAAGAGTGGGGACAACTTCAAGTGGACCTTGCCTGGTACACAGCAAACTTGATGTATTCTCAGCAGCAGCAACATATAATAAAAAACTCCAAGAGCAGAGAGGCAGGCATCAGGAAGATTCAGCAGGAGACAAAAGGCAGGAAGACGATATGGATGAAGCTCAGGGAGTGAAGACAGATGTTGAGTTTAGCCTCCTTAGGAGACATTTCTTTCTCAAGGGAGATTTGGGTTCTCAGGTAGGGAACTGGGGGCCTATTCAGATAAAGTGGAGAAAACGGTGTGTGGAAGGCTGAATGGCGCTCCTCCCAAAGAGGTCCACCTTCACATCCCTAGCACCTGTGAATATACTACCCCTCATGGCAAAAGGAAATTTGCAGATATCCTTGAAAATCCTGAGATAAGAAGATTAGCCTGGATTTTCCTGGTGGGCCCAATGTAATCACAAGGGTTTTTATCAGAGGAAGCCAGGAGGGTTTGAGGCAGAGGATATGTGATGCAGGAAGCAAATGTTAGGGGTTGAGGAGAGAAAGGGATGAAGAGGGAGGAAAAGAGAGAGATTGATTTGAACATGCTAGGCTCAGCTAGCTTTGAAGATGGGAGGAAGGAGGCTATGAGCCTAGGAATACAGGTGGCCCCTTAAAACTGGAAAAGGCAAGGAAACAGGTTTCTCCTAGAGCCTCCAGAAGAAACACAACCTGCTGACACCTGACACCTTGATTTTACCCAAGGAAACCTAAACAGTTTAGTGTTCGTAGGCACTAGTTTCTCTTGCAACTGTTGTTTCCACAATTGCAGTGAGAAAGCAATTCCAGAAAATATATGTGTGAACGGGTATGGCCATGTACCAATAAAGCTTTATTTACAAAACCAGGCAACAGCCCATATTAGGTTCACTGGCTGTAGTTTGCCACCCCCTGCAACAGGTATCCCTCCTTGCGCAATAAATTTAAAACTCAAACATCAACTCAAATGTGTGGCATTTATGCTACCATCCCTTGCTGAGATATTTATGGCAAAATTTCTGTATGATGTTGAGCAAATGACTTAACTTTAGTTCCCTTCTGTTTTCTCATCTTGTAACAGTAGCTACACCATATGATTATCTTGAAGATTGAATGAAGTATTGCATTAATACAGGACAATGCCTGACTTATACTAAATAATTAATAGATGGTAGTTACAGTTGTTGTTGGTCTTCCCAGGTGGCGCTAGTGGTAAAGAACCTGCCTGCTAATGAAGGAGAAATGGATTTAATCCCTGGGTTAGAAAGATCCCCTGGAGGAGGGCATGGCAACCCACTCCAGTGTTCTTGCCTGGAGAATCCCATGGACAGAGGAGCCTGGTGGGCCACAGGCTATAGTGTCATAAAGAGTCGGACATGACAGAAGTGACTTAGCACACATGCACACACACTTTGCACACACGGTTGCTGTCATGATCATTGCCAACAATTATTATAGCCTGCTAATCAATTGATTGTGCTCTCTCCACTGCTACAGGTGTCATCATCAACTTGTCTACTATAGTACTAAAATTCGAGCCCATATATCAATCCTGTTTTTTGTCTTTTGGGGGAAACTATTCAACATTCTACACCTCCTCCTTCTTGTGTCGCACCAGTTTGTTTTCTTGCCTTTTTAGTTAACTTGAAAAGCTTCAAAAAGCTGAGGAAGTTGTATAATGGCTTGAAGGACACAGCAGGCTATAACCAGTGTTCCGAGAGTTTTGTTCTGATTTAAAAATAAGCCTGAGGTGGAAAATAAAGCCTAAGCAGAAATAGTCTGTGAGGATAGGGAGAAAGTAAACAAGCTATTTTCAGGAGCTAGAGAGCAACCTGAATGCTCTAGACACAGGCTCAGGGATCCCAGGCCCAGGCATTTCTGATGGTGAATACAACATCACAGGAATGCAGACCCTCCCGCCCCCTGTAGACTCAGATACCATCAGACATTACACACAGGACGTGGGCACAGAGCCGGTGGCAGACGCTGCCTTTTGAAGCTCTTAGTCTTCCTGGTACAGAAAAAGAGAATGATGGGAATGTCTTCTCATTACAGATATAAAATTATTTACAGGTCCTTTGATTCCATCTTCTCAAAAGCCAAGACGAGGTGTTGAGGTCCAAGGGATAAATCTAATGTGGGAGTCACCTAGTGTGCGTGCCTGGAAGCTCTTCATCTGTTTCCCTCACAGGGACCACTCATTTCTCCCTCAAGGGACATTCCTGAGGTGGGGCTAGAGCTGATTGACAACTGGAGGAGCTTTATCTCTGGGAGTGCCTAGATATTTGATGTTTGATTCTCGGCCAAGATAAGAGCAATGGGGTTTATAACGTGCTGCTTAGGATTTCTCACCATGGAAAAGAAATGGAAATTAGGTGGTGGGATGCAGGTGTTACTAACATTAAGGTCATAGTCATCGGTTCAGTTGCAATAAGTTCATTGCAATAAGTTCAGTTCAATTCAGTCACTCAGTCATGTCCCAGTCTTTGCGACCCATGGACTGCAGCACACCAGGCCTCCCTGTCCATCACCAACTCCCGTAGCCTACCCAAATTTGTGTCCATTGTGTTGGTGATGCCATGCAACCATCTCATCCTCTGTCATCCCCTTCTCCTCCTGCCTTCAATCTTTCCCAGCATCAGAGTCTTTTCAAATGAGTCAGCTTTTCGCATCAGGTGGCCAAAGTATTGGAGTTTCAGCTTCAACATCAGTCCTTCCAATGAATATTCAGGATTGACTTCCTTTAGGATGAACTGGCTGGCTCTCCTTGCAGTCCAAGGGACTCTCAAGAGTCTTCTCCAACACCACAGTTCAAAAGCATCAATTCTTTTCAATGGTCAGCTTTCTTTATGGTCCAACTCTCATATCCATACATGACTACTGGAAAAACCATAGCCTTGACAAGATGGACCTTTGTTGGCAAAGTAACGTCTCTGTTTTTTTTTTCTCCCTTTTATTGTTTTTGCCATACAATGTCATGATATCACCATGGGTTTACATATGCTCCCCCTCCAGAAACACCTCCCTCCCCACTCCCTCCTCCCTCCCCACCGGGAAATCTCAATGCACCAGCCCCGAGAATCAATCCTGGGCTGGCGATTGATTAGACATATGATAATTAACATGTTTCAATGCCATTCTCCCATATCATCCCACCCTTTCCCTCATCCACAGAGTCCACGAGTCTATTCTATACATCTGCGTTCCTTTTGCTGTCTCGCATGTTGGGTTCTCGTTACTGTCTTTCTAAATTCCATATATATGTGTTAATATACTGTATTGTTGTTTTTGCTTCTGGCTTACTTCACTCTGGATAATGGGCTCCAGTTCGGTCCATCTGAGTAGAATTAATTCAAATGAATTTTTTTTTAATGCTGAGTAATATTCCATTGTGTATATGTACCACAGCTTTCTTATCCATTCGTCAGTTGATGGGCATCTAGGTTGCTTCCATGTCCTGGCTATTGTAAACAATGCAGCGATGAACATTGGGGTGCATGTGGCTCTTTCATTTCTGGTTTCCTTGGTGTATATGCCCAGCAGTGGGATTGCTGGGTCATATGGCAGGACTATTTGCAGCTTTTTAAGGAACCTCCACACTGTTTTCCAGAGTGGCTGTACTAGTTTGCATTCCCACCAACAGTGTAGGAGAGTTCCCTTTTCTCCACATCATCTCCAGCATTTATTGCTTGTAGACTTTTGTTTCAGGATACAAAATCAACACACAGAAATCCCTGGCATTCCTATACACTAACAGTGAGAAATCAGAAAGAGAAATTAAGGAAACAATTCCATTCACCATCGAAACAAAAAGAATAAAATACTTAGGAGTATTTCTGTCTCTGTTTTTTAATATGCTGTCTAGGTTGATCATAACTTTCCTTCCAAGGAGTAAGCGTCTTTTAATTTCATGGCTGCAATCACCATCCACAGTGATTTTGGAGCCCAGAAAAATAAAGTCAGCCACTGTTTCCACTGTTTCTCCATCTATTTGCCATGAAGTGAAGGGACCAGATGCCATGATCATAGTTTTCTGAATGTAGAGCTTTAAGCCAGCTTTTTCACTCTCTTCTTTCACTCTCATCAAGATGCTCTTTAGTTCTTCTTCACTTTCTGCTATAAGGGTGGTGTCATCTGCATATCTGAGGTTATTGATATTTCTCCCAGCAATCTTGATTCCAGCTTGTGTTTCATCCAGTCCAGCGTTTCTCATGATGTACTCTGCATATAAGTTATATCAGCACAGTGACAATATACAGTCTTGATGTACTCCTTTTCCTATTTGTTCCATGTCCAGCTCTAACTGATGCTTTCTGACCTGCATACAGATTTCTCAAGAGGCAGGTCAGGTGGTCTGGTATTCCCATCTCTTTCAGAATTTTCCACAGTTTATTGTGATCTACACAGTCAAAGGTTTTGGCATAGTCAATAAAGCAGAAATAGATGTTTTTCTGAAACTCTCTTGCTTTTTCGATGATCCAGTGGATGTTGGCAATTTGATCTCTGGTTCCTCTGCATGTCAAATCAGCACATTGTACACCTTCAACTTACACATTATATGTCAATTATATCCCAATCTACCTGGAAACCACCAACACCAACTACAAAAATATATACAAGGAGAAGGAAAAAAAAAATCCCAAACTCTCATGGAGACCACCTCATCCCATTCCCACACAGCACAGGACAGGCTTCCCAGACCTTGTGGCTGTCCTTATGAACTTGAATTCATGTGAGACACAGAACTGCAGGTATAATTTTCAGGGTGGAATCTTTGTTCACCCAGAGCTAAAGCAAACAACAACAACAACAACCCTTTTCTTTGGTACTTTCACCAAATCCCACATATTTTAATATATAACATTTTGATGATCAGTTCTATCATTTTCCAGTTTCCAACGTGATATATTTTGACCCATGAATTATTTAATAGATATGTAAAGATGTTTCACTTCACTCAAAATCAAGGAAAAAAGAAATATCTAATTTGCTTCTAGTGGGGAAAAAAAAACAGTTTGAGAGGGATGTGGAGATGAAGAAATTCATACACAGCTGGTGAAAAGGTAAATCAATACAACCATTTTCAATAGCAATTTTGAAATTCTTAATAAAGCCAAACATGAGAGGCACAAAATCTGTGAGTTTGCAGTTCCAGTTCTAGAATATTTCCCAGAAAATATGTTCATTCGGGTGTACAAAGGTGTTTGCCTCAGTCTTTGTAATCATGTAAAATTGTATATACCTTAATGTGAACTGTATTTTATTCTTGCAACAGACACTACAGATTACCTAAAATGAATCAGCTGTAACTGTGGGTGTCAAAAACAACTTAAAGCAACAACATTCCATAAAGCAATTATCCTTCGATTGAAAAAATAAATAAATAAAATCAGATTTTTTAAAAAAGATTTGAAAAAAGAACAATTTCAAGGGGAGATGATAGAAAATTGGAATGCATGTGCCTTCTATGATACAACTTAGATAATATTTAAGTTCCCCAGAAAATACAGACGGCTTCCCAGGTGGCACTAGTAGTAAAGAACCCACCTGCCAACGCAGGAGACGTAAGAGGTAAGGGTTCGATCCTTGGGTCGGGAAGATCCCCTGGAGGAGGGCACGACAACCCACTTCAGTGTTCTTGCCTGGAGAATCCCAGGGGCAGAGGAGCCTGGTGGGCTACAGTCCATGGGGTCACAAAGAGTCGGACACAACTGAGCAACTATGGAGAGCATCCAGTATTTTACAATTTTTATCTCAGAATGATTTTGCAGATGTGATAGTTAATTTTATGTGTCTACTTGACCAGACTAAGGGATACCCAGCTTGCTGGTAAAACATTATTTCTGGGTGTGTCTTCCCACATCCCCCATCTCACTGAATTTCACCACTGACTTCCCTGTAGACAGCAGATCATGAGACTCCTCAGCCTCCCTAACCACGTGAACCAATTCCTATAATAAGTAGTATTTGTTGTTGTTGTTTTTCAGTCGCCAAGTCATGTCTGACTCTTTATGGCCCCATGGACCGTAGCCTGTCAGTTCCGTCTGTTCATGGAATTCTCCAAGCAAGAATACTGGAATGGGTAGTCATTTCCTTCTCCAGGCAATCTTCCTGACCCAGGACTTGAAACCAGGTCTCCTACATTGCAGGTGAATTCTTTACCACTGAGCCACCAGGGAAGCCCACATGAACCACCAGGGAAACCCATCTGCCAGCAGGCGACGCAGGTTGGACTGCTGGGTCAGATCCCCTGGAGAAGGAAATGGCAGTCCACTCCAGTATTCTTGCTTGGCAAATCCCATGGACAGAGGAGCCTGGTGGGCTGCAGTCCACGCAGTTGCAAAATAGTCAGACATGACTTGGTGACTAAACAAAAACTATATATGTGTATATACACATATACATATGTTGGTTCTTTTTCTATGGAAAACCCGGATTAATACAACATAAAAACTTTCATTTTTAAGAAGAAAGTACTATTTTAGAATCTAGTTTTAATTTTTGTCATCGCTCCTTTGTGATCCATTTAGTCTCATTGTTTTGCTCTGTCTTTAACTGGATTCAAGCAAATTTGTCACGTAGCCTGTATGTGTTGTTCTCTTAAACACATTCCTCTTTTTCTCATACTTTTCTATTGTTCTCAACGTATCTGCAGAGTCAATCACTTTTTCTAAAAGCAACATTGGATTTTTAGAAACCTTATCATTCAATTTTTCTCAAATATATCAACCATATTTCATGTAAATTATTTCAAATGGCTTTTACAACATGCATAAAATAATTCACATGGAATGTTTTTCTAAGTAGGTTCTCAGCAAGTTGGAGGATAGGGAAAATGAAAGCATGACAGATGTGACTGCAGTTTTATCATTGCACACCATTTAAGAGCAATTATTGACCAAAATTCAGGGAAAAGGGCTGTTCTCCTCTTTCTGGCCCTAAATTGATTAATTGGTTAAATTTTGAAAAGCAAGAAATGAAATAAACTCCGAGAGATAAGCATGAGTCACAGGGTTTTTAGGCTGTTTTAATTTAAGATAATACTGACTAATAATCAGGTATTGACCACACTGTTTTCTTAGCCCTCTGCTTGTGTGGTGTCATTCCCTGATTGCTTTGCACACCTGGGCAGAATAGGAGACTCTCCTACACTCCAGCATACATGTCCCCACTCGGTGGGAGGATAGAAGAGGTCTGTGGGCCATAGGCTGCAGGGTCATAGTCAGGACTGTGCTTTCTCCTTACAAAACAACCTCTCTCCTCTCTCACACCCTCCACAATTCAGGGTAATCACATCCACTTACAAATTTCCTTTCCTAGTTGAGATGCTTGGAGAAGGAAATGGCAACCCACTCCAGTATTCTCACCTAGAGAATCCTGTGGACAGAGGAGCCTGGTGGGCTGCTGTCCATGGGGTCGAATTGAGTCAGGCACTACTGAAGCGACTTATCATGCATGCATGCGTCAGAGAAGGAAATGGCAACCCACTCCAGAATTCTTGCCTGGAGAATCCCAGGGACAGAGGAGCCTACAGAGTCAGACACAACTGAAGCAACTTAGCAGCAGCAGCGGCAGTTGAGATGCTAAAAAACTATCTATACCAGTTCTTTAGTTCAAAATTACTAAAATAGTAAGTATACAAAAATCTATGATATGGTAAGAGATATAAAGAATGCAGACTATTTCCCTCTTTTAATTCTTCACTTTATTTAATTTAATTGAACCAAAGTCAAAGACCTGGCACACCCCCACCACAGTCCTCCCCATCAATGGTTGCGGTCATCTTCAGGTTATGTTAAATTCCTGCACTTGACCAAGATGAATGTCTGTGTTTGACAAAAATCACAGTCCCAGTGAAATAATGACATTTAGGTTAAAATGACAAAGATCCCAGTTTTTAGCCTTAGTACATTCACCCTAAGAGCTCAGGGCTTACCATTCACAAGCTGTCTTCCAACAGGTTACCAATTTGTAAACTATTTCTGGTTTAGGGGTGTTTGTTTAATTTATAACTCTACAGCTTCTCCAGCTTTAATTAATTTTTCACTTATTGCCAGAAAAGAATGCTTAATTTCAGAATAAAATTTTTTAAACTGAAGTGAATCCAAGTTTATCTCCACCCATAGGGTCCAAGAATGATATTCGTACCTCTAATCATCTGTGACATGAAGCCTGAGGAGTTGCAGCAGGCTTACTTCTTTCTTTAGCTAATAATAAAGTACCACTAATCAGGACCCCTCTATCTTTTATATTTATTTTATTTATAAGTATTACTTACTTAATTGGCTGTGCCAGGCCTTAAGTGGAGCACGCAGAATCTTTAGCTGCCGCACATGGGAGCTAGTTTCCTGACCAGGGATTGAACCGGGGGCCCCTGGATTGGGAGCATGCAGTCTTAACCACTGGACTACCAGGGAAGTCCCAGGACCCCTATATCTTAAGAGATGTGGCCCTCAAAATGGCAGTGACCATACTACTTCCTTAAATGGCCATCCACAATTCTGATGCATTGTAAGAATTTTCTAGCCTTTTCCTTCACTGTCAGTGATCCATGAAAAGTCATAGATTCCTACAGTCTGCGATGAATAAGAGTGGAAATTTAATAAAGTCAGTTAGAAGGATAAAAAGTCACCTGACATTTCTGACAGTCCTATCTTGACATTATGAATTTCTAACCAATTCTCACTACTGTATGCACATTTGCACCTCTGTGAATGATATAATAACCTCAGAAGGCAGAATTTTGTTCACAATTCTGTTCTTCCTCTGTGTAGCTGAAAATTATTTTAAATGACTCATTTTAAAATATTGCTTTCCCTTTTTCTAAGCCTCCAAAATGCAAAGTTTTTATTATTATTTATATAATACACAATTTCAGCTGAGGTGACTTTTGGGCAACTAATTATTAATTATAGGTTTATGACAATCTGATTATTAATTTACTTGATATTTTTAAATAACTTTACCCACCATTATTGGGCTTCCCTAGTGGCTCAGATGGTAAAGAATCTGCTCGCAATACAAGAGACAGGGGTTTGATCCCTGAGTTGGGAAGATCCCCTAGAGAAGGAAATGGCAACCCACTCTGGTATTCTTGGCTGGAGAATCCCATGGACAGAGAAGCCTAGTGGTCTACAGTCCGTGGGGTCACACAGAGTCGGACATGACTAAGCAACTATCACTCTCACCCACCATCATAATTATAGTAAAACGCATCTGTTCTTGTTGTCATAAACCACTGCTGTAGTTACACTATTGTTTTTATTCCCCTCACCATCTTCAGTATCCTGAATGTCTACCTTGCTAGCAGAAACATTAAATTTACACTCACAGTCATATTTTGCTACAGGCATCTAATATACTTAATTAATATGTTCACACACCAATCGCCCAAGATACACTGTAGCAAATGTTGTTATATGATATAGGTGCCCTACATATATCACCTTGAGGGCTAACTGTCTGAGCAATTTGCCGCCAAGAGGAGGGCTCTCTTCCCCTTTGTAGAATAAGTCAGGATTGCCAGAAAATTTCAGCTTCCTCCTCCATTCAAGAGCAACTCTCAACAATACTTGATAGAGATGGGTGTATAAAAGCCCCAACTCCATATTTCATGGATGGAGAAACAACTGAGGCCCATGTTAGACAGTCCCAGAGTTCTGCAGTGGGATTAAGCTCCATTGAAAATAGCGATGCCATTTGCAGTCACATGGATGGACCTAGAGAGTGCCATAGAGCGAAGTAAGTCAGACAGAGAAGGAGAGATATCGTATGACATTCCTCATATGTGGCATCTAAAGAGGAATGATTCAAATGAACTTTCTTACAAAACAGAAAGAGACTCACAGACTTAGAAAACAAACTTATGGTTGCCAGGGAGAAGGATGGGGGGAAGGGATAGTTAAAGATGGATATGTACACACTGCTGTATTTAAAATGGATAACCATTGAGGACCTACTATACAGTACAGGGAACTCTGCTCAGTGTTATCTGACAGCCTGTAAGGGAGGAGAGTTTGGAGGAGAATGGATACATGTATATGTATGGCTGAGTCCCTTTGCTGTTCACCTAAAACTATCACAACATTATTAATTGGCTATAAAGAAAGTTAGTCACTCGATTGTGACTGACTCTTTGCAACCCCATGGACTGTAGCCCACCAGGCTCCTGTCTATAGAATTCTCCAGGAAAGAATATTGGAGTGGGTTGCTATTCCCTTCTTCAAGGGATCCTCCCGACCCAGGGATCAAATCCAGATCTCCTGCCCTGCAGGCAGATTCTTTACCGTCTGAGCCACCAAGGAAGCCCTACCCCAGTACAAAAGAAAAAGATTAAAAAAAAAATCCATAATGATGATAACAACAACAGAAACAGCAAGAACAACAGCAAAAAACCCAGCAGCACTGGGAAATCTCTGGTGGTCCAGTGGTTAGGACTCTGTACCTCCACTGCAGGGGACACAGGTTTGACCCCTGGTTAGGGAACTCGTAATAAGACCCCATGTGAGCATAGTGCAGCCAAAATTTAAAAAAAAAAAAAAAACTGTTGAGTCTTTGTTGCTGTTGTTGTTGTTTTAAGGGTATGTTGGGTGTGGACATGTACACTCTGCCTGTATCAATGCACCTTTTTGGCTGCCTTCCCTCCCTTGGTTCACTTCCCAGGCCCCTACAGCCATCTTGGTACTACCTGCCAGACAAATGTTTCAATTCAAATTTTTGTCTCAAGGATTGATTCTGGGGAGCCCAGTCTCCCACAGATGGCCTAGAGTCTATACAGGAGCAATTGTTAACATTGTAGGAAGGATGAAGGGATAGATACTGACATAAATCTTTCATTCAAAACATTATTTCAGAAGATTCTACCTGCAGTGCCGGTTCAAACTACCGTAAGTTTTCCACAGAGAATTTATGCTTAAATTCACAATGTCTAGACTTTGTATTGATTTAGTGTAGTGGGAAAAATCAGACAATCAATCACTTGAATTGGTTGATAAATTCAAGCAAAACAAGGTACCTGGAGACCTAAGAAGACACACTAAGAATAAACATAGAGGTCCAGAGATGGAAATGGCAACCCACTCCAGTGTTCTTGCCTGGAGAATCTCAGGGATGGGGGAGCCTGGTGGGCTGCTGTCTATGGGGTCACACAGAGTCGGACATGACTGAAGCGACTTAGCAGCAGCAGCAGTGTGAAGCAAGGAATTTCAATTTGAAAACCTGAATCTGCTCATTAAAAATTTTACCTGCTAGAAGCTCCAAAGAAACAATGCTTTTTATCTATTTTGAGACACTAATTTTATAGCTTTACTATATGCAGAAATTTTTCTCACAATCTTTTTTCCCTAAAAAATTGTATAGATATTGCAACATCTTCATCTAATTATACATGTAAATATATTTTAACAGGTAAATATGATGCTCCAACATGTATATTTCCATGGTAAATAAACTATTTATTTCTGTCTATATTCCTGTTTGTTTTTAATTCTAGGGAATGGCTGAACAGCAAAAATGTCGATCACTGAATATATTTTCGTGATTTTTGCTTTATATTTGGTGATTCTCTTCAGTGTGAAAACTTAAGTTGTTTAGAATTTTCTTTCATAATTTATCTGACCATTGCTTCTTTGCATCACATCATTTATCACTTCATCATCTTTTCATTATATTAGTATTTTCGGTTTCTTATTCTTTTTATATGTCTTTAAGAATTTTGACATGTATATAAAAATTTATTTGTATATACATTTTAGTTCTCCATTATCCAAATATTTTCTTCTTTTATTCATGATTTCATGTCTTTATTATTTTCTCCTGAATTCTTGAAGAAGTTATTCATTCTAACTTGAAAAGTATTAATTTGAATTTCTAAAGTCACCTAAAGCCCTCTGCTGTAGTTCTGTCCTGTCTCTTCCCCAGTCCAAGAGAGGAAGTGTGGGACAAAAGAAGGGAATCAATTTTAGGGAGACAGACAGGCTGTTTCAACTGGGGCTCCTAACTCTAGGGTTAACCACGGTTTGAGTTCAAGTTTACCCATGAACAGGGAAAAATACTACCACTAATAAAATGTAACAATCTTTCCACAGTTTACAATCAGAGTGAGTTAGCAACACTTGTGAGTTTTTTTCAACAATAGAAAATATAGCTAGGGACTTCCTTGGTTGTCCAGTGGCTAAGATACTTCGCTCCCACTGCAGGGGACCCTGGTCCGATCCCCAGATGGGGAACTAGATCTCACACGCTGCAACAAAGGTTGAAGATTCCATGTAGACAACTAAGACCTGGTGCAATCAAATAAATGAGTAAATATTAAGGGAAAAAGTATACCTGTGTTAGTGCTAAATAACAATCGTTACATATCAAGAAATAATTTCTGCTTTCACTACCTGAAATTATAGAAGTCATTCATCAGCTTTCCACATTAATGTAATTCTAATCAACATGCAGAAATGTTGTTTGTGGAATATGAAAATTGATGTTGAAATACATATAGAAGACTGAGGGCCAAGAGTAGCCACAAATACTTTGAATACAAAAAATAAACAGTATAAACCCACTCTTAGATTCCAAAAGTATTTTTGCAGTTTTGTGGCTTCATCTGCTTGCCTAACTGGATCAAATTGGAACCATGAATTCCAACTCAATCTGTATAATTTTTCTCTTCTCTTGGGTGTTGGAAAAACAAATTTTCTCCAGATCACGAAAGGCAAAATTCAGGCTTCCAGAACCAGCTTTAATGTGAAGTATTAATGTGAACTACTAAAATGTCTCAGATAACTAATTACTTGGCATGCTTGACCAAAGTACAGTTTTTTCTCATTTGAAATAATTGTTCCAAATGTCTCAATACTAAGTAATCCAAGAACTAGAGGATATTCAACACTTTCTGTCAAGGTTAACCAGTAAGGTATCAATTTTTTTGCCTCTTAAAGAGGGTCTCATATTTTAGGCTATGCCTGTATTATACTTGGGCTTCTCTGGTGGCTCAGAAGTAAAGAATCCGCCTGCAATCCAGGTGACTCAGGAGACATGGGTTCCATCCCTGGGTTGGGAAGATCCCCTGGAAGAGGGCATGGCAACTCACTCCAGGATTCTTGCCTAGAGAATCCCCATGAACAGAAGAAGCTGGTGGGCTACAGTCCAGAGGGTTGCAAAGAGTCGGACACAACTGAAGCGACTTAGCATGCAAGCACATATTATACTTGGTTTTTCAAGAATCCCAGGAATTACAGAGTTTATTTTAAAATACACACATAAACACACAAACACAAATGCACATATACAAAATGTGTAAATGATCACTTTTGTGTATATGCATCCTTTCACATAGTTCAGTTATTAGCTAAGCTCTGCTTGCACTGAGCTCCCAATTGCACAGCTTGTGAATTATTCTCCTCTAGTCACAGCCCATGAAATTTCAATACCACAGATATACTGCATCTGTACCCACTCTCTGCAAAGTCCCAGCACTTACTTTCTCATCATCTCTCTCCAGCTGCCATGGATGTGGGCTATTTCAATTTTTTCCATGTCAACTTCCACAGGGAACTAAATCTTCACTATTCTCTACCAGATAAACAAACTTAGATAAAACATTTTAAAGACTTAGTAAATTTACCATTTATTCACATACATTGTTGTGGGTAGGAACCCGTCAAATAACACATGACCTCCTTCCACCTCAACTCTTTTAAGCCCTTCTCAAAAGCTTTGATCCCAGACTTCCCTGGTGGTCCAGTGGTTAAGAATCTGCCTTAACCACTGGAGACATGAGTGGGATCCCTGGTCCAGAAAGATTCCACTTGCCAACAGGCAACAAAGCCTGAGCCCAGATGCTGAAACTACTGAGTCCACGCTTTGCAACATGAAAAGCCACCACAATGAGGAACCCATGCTTGCCATAACTAGAGAAAGCCTGTGCACGGCAACCAAGACCCAGTGCAGCCAAAACAAAAATAGCTTTGATGCTAGCACACAGCCAAGCTATCTTAAATGAACTGATCAAGTTGTTTTCCTAACAGGGTGATTTTCTCACTATGAGGAATTCTTATACCACCTGGTAAAAAATATAATGTTCTTCCTTATTTTCTATACAAATATCAGGGCATAGAAAGAGAGAAATAAACAGCAGCTACTATTTCACTCACCGATCATAATTGTTGTCATTCAGTCGCTAAGTCATGTCCATCTCTTTGCAACCCCATGGACTGCAGCACGCCAGGCTTCCCTGCCCTCACTGTCCCCTGGAGTTTGCTTAAAATTAGGTCCACTGAGTCGGTGATGCCAGCCAACCAACTCATCCTCTGCTGCCCCTTCTCCTTCTGCTCTCAGTTTTCCCCCATGATAACTTTAAAGGTTACAGTGCACTGAATACTTCCAGCAGGAGCCCAAAGAGCAGTCCAGGGGCTCACATACTCACACACAGAAACAAGTCCTATAGTAAGTCTGGAACCTCAGAAACAGGCTTCCAGGGCACTACATAAAAACATTCAGAATAAAATTTTGGCTAACCACTCAACTATTTTATGTAATGTAGTTCAAATATCTGGTTGTTTGATTTTTTTGTTGTTATTTTTGTCTCATTTTGCTTTTGTTTGAGTATAGTTCCTTTACAATTTTGCGTTACTTTCTGCCATACAGTAAAGTGAATCAGCCATACATACACAAATATGCACTCTCTTCTAGACTCCATTCCCGTATAGGTCATTACACACACTGAAGAGAGTTCCCTGTGCTATACAGTAGGTTCTCACCTATTATATTTATTTTGTTTTAATAAACCTTATTTAATAAGCTTTACTTTTTAGAGCAGGTTTGGGTTCACAGTGAAATTGAGAGGGAGGTACAGCCATTACCTGTACACCTTCTGCTTCCACACAAGCACATCTTTCCCCATTATCAACATCACCCATCTACACAAACACAATGTTATCAACCAAAATCCACAGTTTAGATCAGAATTCCCTTTGGTATTGTACATTCTATGGGTTTTGACAAATGTATAGTGACATGTATTTGCCATCATGGAATCATACAGAATAGTTTCATTTCCCCCCACCTAAGTATTCTGTTCTCCATATTATTCACCCACATTTCCTCCTGTCAAATTCCCGAAAACCACTGATCTTTTCACTGTCTCCATAGTTTTGTCTTTTTCAGAATGTCTTATAGTTGGAATCACACAGTATTTAGCCTTTCCAGATTGGCTTCTTTCACTTAGTGATATGTATTTAAATGTCTTCCATGTCTTTTCATGCATTGATAGTTCTCCTTTTTTTAGTGCTGAATAATATTCCATTGCTTGGAGATACCAGTTTATCTATGCATTCATCTACTGAAAGACATCTTGGTTACTTCAAAGTTTGGTCAATTATGAATAAAGCTATTATAAACATTTGTGTACAGGTTTTTGTGTGGGTTAAGTTTCAACTCATTTGGATAAATACCAAGAAATATGCTGAACAGTTTGCTAAGAATATGATTGGCTTTGCACAAAACTTCCAAATTGTCTTTCAACATGGCTATACCATTTTGTATCCCCACCAGCAATAAATGAGGGTTCCTAGTGTTCCGCATCCTTCCAGCACTTGGTGGTGTCAGTATTCTGGATTTTGGCCATTCTAATAGGTGTGTAGTAGCATCTCACTGGTTTAATTTGCATTTCCCCAAAGGCATATGATGTGGACCATCTTGTCATGCTTTTTCGCCATCTGTATATCTTCATTGGTGAGGTGACGCTTCAGCTCTTTCACTCATTTTTAGTCAGGTTGTTCATTTTCCTAAATTTCGCTGAATTTTAAGAGCTCTTTGTATATATTGTGTAACAGTCTGTTATAACATATGTCTTTTGCAATATTGTCTTCCAGTCTTTTGTTTGTCTTTCTCATTCTCTTGACGCTACTCGACACCATCAAAATAAAACATTTGATAATTGACTAACTCTTTCTCAAATATCTGGGAGTGTTTACATGTCTGCAGAGACTACAATTTAGATAAACTAAATTAATTTTATGTCCTTTTTTCTTATTCTTATTTGAAGAATATAACGTACTTGGAGGTAGAGGAGAAAGAAGAGGCATTGGTGTAAGGCAGCTTTTGCCAATCTTTCATTTCATTTCTTTCTTCCCATCCAAGTGAAACAGCTGGATGGAAATCAATCAGATTTTGAATCCAAGATTTCTTGATACTGAGTCCACTAATTGAAGTTATTTTGATAGGACATGATTACATGTAGCATGATGGAGACAGAAAAATATTATCTTTATCTCTTCATCTCATTTTGAACAGACAGCAAAATTCTTAAGCATATATAAATTATTAGAGTTTCACTTGCATTTACTATTTGGTTAAAGCTTATAGTTGGTTTTGTTGTTGCTGCTGTTCTTTCTTCTTAATTTCTGGAAATAAAACACCAGGTACTATGAAGAGGCACTTTGAAATTTTACAGGTAAATGTTATGAATCTGTCTAATAATCCTTCTGTGTCATGAACAAATCATCAACTTCCACCTTTGAATAGTCTATAAGAAATTTTACAATACCTGTGACTTTTCATTGATCTCCCTGATACGTGACAAAAAGTTTTCTGGGAATGCATTAATTTTAACGTGGTCTCCTTGGTATAATTTTAAAACTTTCTAAAAATAAAGATAAAATTTAGACTGGCTCACCTGCAGGCCCATAGGGACCTTACTTCCCTCAGAATCCCCTGGAGCCCTGAAAGGTTTGGTGGGATCTGAAGCTAGACAGATTGGGATCCTCTTTAAGATTTAAGGAAGAAAATGGAGAGGAAACTAAGATGGCGGAGGAATAGGATGGGGAGAACACTCTCTCCCCAATAAATATAACAAAAGAACTTTTAAAGGCCGAGCAAACTCCAAAAAACAGGAACTGAATGCTGGCAGAGGACATCGGGCATCTGGAGAGGC